>JASDQU010737623.1:19564-48572 GCA_032191745.1 Picea mariana
GTCTACACGTAGTGATGTATAAATTTTATTAATGATCTGCATAATTACATATACAAAAATCAGGCTTCTTGGCCTTAGCATATAGGATCTTCGACCTATAACACATAAGCCTACCATCTTATAAACACTCGGCTCACCAACCTATAAATATTATTACATTTCAGAGGGGCTCGGCCTGGGGTATTACAATCCCCTCCCCTTATTTTTTCACTGTCCTCAATGCAACTCATATACATAATATCAACAAGATTTTCAAAATCTTCAAAAATATGCGGGTACTCTACCCACTTCGCATCCTAATTCTCCCATGTCACGTCCTCAGGATTTTACCAGGTCCACTAGACCTTTATAAGCCCTATGGATTGATTTCGGAGTTGCTTGCTCTTCATGTCCAATATGTGCACCAGATGCACTTGCAAGGCGCCTTCTTGCTCCACCTGAATCACATTCCAATCAATCACATGATTAGGAATAGGTAGATACTTTTTGAGCAATGAAGCTATAAATACATTATGAACAGTCATGGATGTAGGCAATGAAAGAATATAAGCAACTGGTCCATTTTTAGGATTTCAAATGGTCCACAATATATGGCTTCCAACTTGGAACAGTTTCCAAAATTCAAGGAACTTCTGTTGGATTTTACTTTCAAGAAAACATGATCACCCACTTTAAAATCCCTATGGTTTATGTTCTTATCAGTGTATATTTTCTTCCTGTCTTGGGAAGCCTTCAAATTCTACTTAATCTTCAACATTTTCTCTTCCATTTCTTTAAGAAACTCTAGCCCAACCACTTCCCTATCAGCTGGGTTATCCCAGCTTACTGGGGTGTTTCACTTTCTTACATAGAGTGCTTCAAATGGGCTCATCTTGAGTGATGCTTGATACCCATTGTTGTAAGAAAATTCTACCAAGTGTAGGTAGTCTTCCCATTTATGTGGTTTTTCCATCACATACATCCTTAGCATGTCCTCTATCACTTGGCTCACCCTTTCTATTTTCCCATCAGACTTAGGATGATAGGCTGTGCTAAAGTTCAGATTCATTATGAACCCTTTGAATAACCCCTTCCAGAACTTTGAGGTAAATTTTGGGTCACTATCAGACACAATTGTCTTGGCAATACCATGCAATTGTGTTACTTCATTCATATAGATATTAACAACATTATTTTCCTTGTGAGTGGTTTTTAATGGAATAAAATGGGCATCTTTCATAATCGTATCCACCACCACCATGATGGAATCATGTTGCTTGTCGATTCAGAGAAATCCTGTGATGAAATCCATTGTCACCACTTCCCACTTCCACTCAGGAATGGGCAATGGTTGTAGCAACCCAGCTGGGTGCCTATGCTCAGCCTTGACCCTTAGACATTCTAAGCATTTAGCTATGTACTCTACAATTTATTTCTTCATGCCTGGCAAAAAATAATGGCTCTTGACTGCTGCCACTATTTTCTGATATCCTGGGTGTCCTGCATAAGGCACATTATGAATCTCTTTTAAAATCTCTCTCCTCGATTCCGGAGAATTGGGTACATAGACTATGTTTCTATACCAAAGGATTCCATCAAATCCCAATTCATAATCCTGAACCTTCTGCTACATTTTACCTTGCTGCAATTTTGTTACTAATTCCATGTACTACAAATTTGAATTTGCAACCTTAAAGATTCTTCCTTGAATATCCATCTGATACATGTTGATGGCTATAGCATATAGTTCATGCACTCTCTTGCTGAGTTCATCAACCACTTTTTTCTCCCTTCCTTTGATATGCTTGATATCAAAGTCATACACACAACGGAATTCCAACCATCTACTCTACCTAGCATTCAAGGTTGGATGATAAAAAAAATACTTTAGACCATTATGGTCTATCCTCAGTCCAAACCTCCTTCCCATGAGGTAGTGCCTCCATTTCTTCAAGGCATGTACAATGGCTTCCAACTCCAAATCATGAGTGGCATAGAGCCTTTCATGTTCTTTCAATTTTATGGACTCATAACATATTAAAAACCCATTATGGCTAAAAAATCCTCCCAGTCCTTCCTTACATCCATCTGTGCAAACCACTAAATCCTCATTTGGATCTGCAATCTTCAGAATTGGAGAACTAGTTAACAACTACTTCAATTACTGGAAGATTATCTCACATTCTTCTGTCCATTGAAATTTCTTTCCCTTCCTTTGCAAGGAAATGATGGGTGAGTTATTTTTTAGAACACTGCAATGAACCTTTTGTAATAGCCATCTAGACCCATGAAGGATCTGACTTCTGTAACATTCTTCGACACTGACCATTCTCTAATGGATTCTATCTTCTTAGGATCCATGAATATCCCATATTTAGAAATTATATGCCCCAAGTAGTGAATTTTGGTTTGATAAAATGAGCACTTGATCAATTTTCCATACAGTTGGTTCTCTCTTAGCACATGCAACACCATCCTTAGATGATTTTCATGCTCTTCCTATGACTTGGAATACACCAGGATGTCATCCAAAAAGACTATGACAAACTTGTCTAGATATTTTATGAATACACCATTCATTAGGCACATGAAAACAATGGGTGCATAATGACCATACCTTGTTCTGAAGGTGGTCTTGCTGATGTCTTCATCCTTTATCCTTACCTCATGGTACCCTGGCCTGAGATGTATTTTTGAAAATATCTTGGCATCGTTCAACTGATCAAAGAGATCATCAGTCCTTGGCAAAGGATACTTGTTCTTTATAGTAACTTAATTCAACTATCTGAAATCAATGCAGAATCTCAATGTCCCATATTTATTCTTCAAGAACAAGACATGGGCACCCCAAGGTGACACACTTGTTCATATATACCCCTTCTTCAAAAGTTCTTCAAGCTGCATTTGCATCTCCTTCAACTCTAGTGTACTCATTTTGTAAGGAATTGTTGACAGTGGAGCTACTCCAGGAATCAGATTTATGTAGAAATCAAGATCTCTCTTTGGAGGTAATCCTGGTACCTCCTTGAAAACATCTTCAAAATCTTCCAGGACCGCATGATCGTCAATATTGGGTACTTTATCCTTAGATTCTTCCTCCATATGGGCTGCAAATATTTCACAACCCTTCATATATCACTTCTTTAGCTCCATTGCTTATATTTCTCTGATAGAAACTACTTTGGGAATTCCTTAGACTTCTCTCTGATTTCCTTCCTCATCCAAGAAAGTGAATGCCTTGTTATGGTAGTCTAAAATGGCATGGCGTTGGTCCAACCACTCCATACCAATTAGAAAGTCATAGGAACCTAAAGGTAAGATGTTCAAATCTGCCCTTGTGCACAGTCCATTCATGTCCATGAGACATGACTTAACCATTTCAGTAACTTTTCTTTGGCTCATGTAGCCAGCTGCACTAACCAAGATTTTCGATGCTTGTTTCTTGGCAAATGAAAAATTTCCACCATCTTGGGATCTATATAAATATGACTATCCGATGAATCAATTAAAATAGTAAAGGAATGGTTATTGATCATACCTTCACCTTCAATCATGTGTGATTGAAACTCAACTTTCTTGTCATCTAGGGATACATATATCCTTGGTATTCTATTTCCCATGTCCTCCACTGTTTCTTCTTTTTGAACATTGTGGACAACTCTCATTTTTCTGTTTTTGTGGGCACAATCTCTATACTTGTGGTCTCCCTCACATCCCCAACATTGAATGGGCGTCTTCCTTAGCCTTTGTCCCCCTACCTCAACCATTCTCTGCTCTCCGAAATATGGTTTTCCTTGAGGAATGTTTTTTAAAAAGGGGGGCTTGTTTCCCTTTTTCCTCTGCTCTTTATTGAACCTCTTATTGTCCTCCCAAGCCTTCTAGAAAGTGGGCTTTTCTCTTTGTTGCTCATATAATAATTTTCCTTTCCTTATAGTTTCTTCCATAGTTTTAGGATCATCATAATGGATATTGTCACTGATGAAAGATGGAATTCCACTTAGATACCTTTGAATTTTGACAGTCATCTTTGATGAAAGGAATGTACCTCAACAATTCCAAAAACCTTCGTTCATATTCATCAATGGTCATGCTACCTAGCTTGAGTTCAAAGAACTCTTTCATCTTTCTATCATAATATCTCTTAGTTAAGTACTTCTTTTCAAATTGTTTCTTGAATTCCTTCCAAGTAACATTTTTAGCTTTAATGTGTTTCACCTGCACAAGTTGATCCAACCACATGGATGCCTTTCCTTTTAGTTGATACATTTCAACTATTCCTTCTGCAATAGAGGAGTAATTCTGCACTTGGAAATATTTTCTCATGCCAAGAAGCCATGTCTTTGAATCTTCCTCCTTATGGTGATCTCCATCAAATCTAGGAGGTTTAATCTTGTTCATTTCACCCTTCATTTCATCCACTTCAGATCACCTATGATTTCTGGTAGGAGATGGGTTTGAACTACTGTGTGCCCTCCTCTTGGAGTGCCCTTGGGAGTGATGATGGTGTATACCAACACTCCTTGATTTTCTCCTCTCATTAGGGACCTGTGACTTCTTGATTTACTAGAGTCACTCTCCTTATCCAATTTATTTTCTATCCTTTCCAGGGTAGCAACTTTATGTTGAATTCTCCCTATTGTTCCCTGGATTTCATGAGCTTTCTATTATCTACTCAGTGAGTCTGGACATCTTTCTGCAATCTTTTAATGATTTTCATCATGTTTCCTTCCTTATCTATCTTTTCACCATGCCCATTGGAGTTTGATACTTCAAATCCCAAATGGACATCCATTCCTTTAGCTTCATTCTCTAAACTGAAAGTATTCTATGCCTCCTCCATTTATTTTCACTATATGACAAAGTGTTCAGTTCTGAAAATCATTAACTCTACAAACACAATGTGCAGTCAACCAAAAATTTTCAGGCCATCAGTCCTTAAAAAATTCCATAGTATTCATACACCAATTTGATTCAAAGAAAACTTTCAGAATCCATTTTCTTCGGTTCTCAATCAATCAAGAATCCCCGCAAAAATTTTCTTTCTGAGTTCTGCTCTGTTCTGCAATAATTTTCGGGCACTAGCTCCTTTCCCTTCAACCCTCGGTTCACATGTGACTAAGGTTGGGACCCAACTCTTATGATTTGGGTTCTTATCTGGAGCCTTGAAACTTTGGGCTCCAACTTCAAAGGTTTTCAAAGCACATTATGATAAATCTCTCGGAGTTTTGGATTGACAAACTCATGATGTAGGATGGATAAATAGTCCACGACTACCTAGCATCCAACAACTGACACCCAATATGGAACTTCGGGTATCTGAGCTCCGGGACTTTGGAGATTCAAAGATTCAGGACTTTGGAATATTTCACATCCACACACCCCAACACCCTTAACTGTTAATCTCTAAACACTTCCATGTCACCTTTGGTGATGTTATTATGTCATGTCACTTCGCCATTACAAAAATTTGGAAGTTTATTCCTTTCATTCCTTATGAACCATTCTTCCAGCATGTCAAGTCTCTCGACTTCCCAACTGGCGCCACGCATCCACTGGGACCCACGGTTTCCATACTTGAACTAAGCTACTGAATAGTCACATCACTTAACGCCTTTCAAATTGTAGGGGCATGCATCCATGGTTTGGAGTAGCCCGCCTTTCGCCTCGCAATTCCTCTGACACTTACACGTAACCCCTCCAGTAAAACCATGTTTTAGATTGCAAGACCACTTTGGGAAAGTAACTCCAGTGCAATTTGGGTCCCAACAATGCCTCATGGTTGTCAATCTTGATGTATCATGATCAATGCCAGTGTGGGCCCGCTGACCTTTAACTATGTTATGCAACCTTGGGGCCCACATAGTATAGTTGTCAACTTTCCAGGTGGGGGCACATGGTGGTATAGGAGAGGTCCACTCCACCTCCAAGTGACATCATCATGACTCACTATTTTATCTCTTTGGGGCTTCAGAACTCCGTGAATTCGGAAGATTCTACACTTGCAAAGTCCAATTCTTTCGAACGCTGGACTCCCGAACTTCCTTACCTTCCGGGTCCACATAGTACAGATGTCACCAACTAAGGTAGTGGCATGTGGCATGTCTTGGAAGGTCTAGGTCACCATTGGCATAATCATCCTACCATGCCACTTCTTCTCTTTTTCTTTGGTACTTCAGGATTTGGCAGTTTGTGCACCATCACATGCCACTTCTCCCAACCGTCGAACTCCAAAATTACAATCTATCGTGAGATTTACAACTAAAAACTACTTTCATGTAGATCTGATGGATACTATCTTCACCACACATATTACCTTATTCTCTTGGATTGATATAACGATAAGGTTTCTCCCCATATCTACGGTGTAGATCTCCTCTGAGACTTCAGAGTTTCAGGATTCAACCCTTCTCTTGCTACACCTATTGTGTTTCAAGAAACAGTCCAATTGTTCTCTTGGGACTCTGGAATGTTCTGAAATTCAAATTTTTTTACTTCTCAACTATAATTTACTCTGATATTTCGATTCCATAACCATGTATATGGTCGAATTCAGGCTCAATGTCAAAAACTGTGTTCTAAACTTCAATTTTGTCCAATTCAACAACAATTATTTCCTGAAAATTTTTCTTTGGCTTCGACTAACATGTCCCATCCAGGCTTAGTGTTGAAACCTTGGCTTTGATACCATTTTGTAATGTCCCCAGCCATGAACAAGATGAGCAACGTCACTACAAGAACATATATATATATAACATGCATTTCTAATGAATTTAAAACAAATAACACAGAATTATTTCTACCATATAGAGTCCTATGGAATTGACAGTAATTCATACATACAACGGAACACATTATAACATTGCAAGAATCACAAACATGCACAACATACATAGTTAAGCATAAAAATAATATTTATCTTTTAACGGGAGAAAAAACACCAACTACATGCAGACCTTCCACAAACCTCCCATCCTTAGACCACGTTGCTCATCACGCTTAGCAGTGGGTCAACAAAGAGCTGGGAATAAGCTCCACCCAGGGCAAGAGAATCCTACACTAGGATGAGGTTACAGGAGATTCCACAGTGAAATTGGAATGATTCTCTCCAAGAGCCTTCTTACGCCCACTACTCATGGACCCTCATTCCACACATGCCTGTTCCACCCCAGGAATATGCACGTTCACTATTCCACAGTCCATCGACTTCTCCACTTCCCCTTTCAGGGTCTCGACAATAGGCCAGATCAGGAATTCTCAAAGATCCATAGATGGTGATGGAATCTCTCTAGGAGAGAATCACTTCCCAACAAACTCTCTCACCTAGAGAGAGTTGCTCACATACCTGACAACCTGCCTCTTCAACCACGGGCCTGAAAATCCACTTCTTCCATGAACTTCAACTCAGTTCCAACAAGGTGAGGACAACAAAAAAGGTTCAATACAACTCAGGGAATGGAAGAAACCACAATTTGGTAAGGTACAACTCGATTTTGGCAAGTGTAGATATGATGGATTTCACAGGAAAACACAGGTCGACTTCCCCACTTATTGGTTTCATATGTGCCTGAAAGATGCAGAGGTCGATGATGGAGGCCCAACAGGTTAGGAGAAGGATTTGATAATGGGAAACGAACCCCGCCTGCCAACAAGTTGACTCTCCATATTTAACTGCATGTGCCCAGGTCGACACCTGTCTTCTCGAAGTAGCATGGACTCCATTTAGCATTCGTTACCTTTCCCCAGAACTTAAGATAACAGGGTTTATTTTCCCCCCACTTTAATATTTTCATTTTTTAGGAATATATTATAATATTCCCTTGGGTTAAGTCCCCTATCTTATCCCCTCTTTCCTATCCTCTGAGTCCCATCCCTTTCCCTACCTGGTGGAGCTTTATCCCCCATCACTCTTTCTACATGGTCGGTCTACATGAAGAGATGTATAAATTTTATTAATGATCTGCATAATTACATATACAAAAATAAGACTTATTGGCCTTAGCATCCAGGATCTTCAGCATATAACACATAATCCTACTAGCTTATCAACACTCGACTCACCAACCTACAAACATCGGTACATTTCACAGGGGCTTGGTGTAAGATATTACAATAATATTTTAATAAGTTAAGTGTGAGAATGCAACATGTGGACTTCCATTGGTCCTTACAAATATTCTTACCTAACTTACTATGTTTCTTTGGTACAACCTTGTGGAATATTCAAATCCATATAGAGCTAGCAATGTGGACATATGTGTCCTTAGAAATCCTTTAAACTCCCTAGGATGTTGTCTAAAATAGAAAAGCTTTTGAAACTATCCTAGGGTTGTAGACATGTCTGCATGTATGGGCCCATTACTTGATGTTTTAAACTTTCCTAGAGTGTTGTCTACACTAAGAAATATTTTAGAAACTATCCTAAGATTACAAACATGTGGACATGTATGGGCCCTTACAAATCTTTAAGATGATTTCCAAAAATAAGAGGTACCCTAGGAGGGCTTTGTCCTCTCCTAATGATTTTTAAAGGGAGATGAAATTTCCATTCAACCACCTTTTCTGATTCTCGAGATCACACTTGGGTGTGGGGGAAGAGCATACTTGAGGGTTAAAATTGATTTCTAGTCCCAAATTAATTGATTATGCTTGAAAAAACAATAACTTCAACTCAAAATTTTAAATGCCAAATGAGCCATCCATGTGGAAACAAAGCAAAGAGAAGAATAGTGATTCTTTTTACCCCTATGTGCTTATGTTAGCTAACCTTTCTTGTGAGAAAGGACTCTAAGTGAAGTGTGGTTTCTTTACAAAGTGCAGGAAATTAAAATATGAACGCTAGCAACCCTTAAATCACCCATAAAAACCCTTACAATTTGCAAAAAATGAACTTATGTGTGTGTTGTAGTTCTGAAATGCACGTAGAGGGCATAGAATGTGTAGAGTAACGAATGTTGTCACGTTCATAGTGCACAGAGTGCACATTTGTGTGCCTTGAAAGTTGTGCACTTCCTATCACACGTTAGGAAAGAAATTTCCAAGTGAAATTTTCTTGACTTGGCTATGAATTTTGACTTTGGAAGGATGGAATAGGTCGGTTTTGGTACCTCCATATCAAAACAATTAGAAATAAATTCTCTCAAAAATTCTATAGGGAGGAATTTGATACCGATCCCCAGCATGGTCACCAATCTGTTGTGTTGGTTTCGTCACATGGGTGAGCGAAAACACAACACTTGCATGCTTAGTTAATCGATCTAAACAAGAAAAAAGTTTGTGAGTTGATTAGATAACCAAATACACATGAAAAAAAAAAAAAAAAACTAAACAAAATTAAGAAAAAAATGTTAGAGAATCTTGAAAGAACTAGAACCATGAAAATAAAAAACGATCAATATATAGCTACCAATGGATCGATATATTGATAGGATAAACACCGTATAGAAAGGCAGGGACTTATGAGTCCCCTTTTCCTCCTTGGGAGGGCTATTGAGTTACCTAATAGAGAGAGCTTCTCTTCATACAAAGGAAAATGACAAATGGTGAACAAAAGAAATGCCAAATCCCTCAAAAGGTGAGTGGAATGGACCTTTCAATGGTGCTTGAATGATTCCAAGAGAAAAGAGGATTCTCAAAGAAGAATTATTGTAGCATAAAAATACCTTGAAGTTATTATCTTTATAGCACACCCATGGCACATATTTATAGTGTCCATTCATGGAAATATACAACTAATTCATCTTGTGAACAAGGGGCCTTTTAGGGCACTTATTGGCCCTTGACCATCCTCCAAGCTAGATTTCGCTCAGATCTTAATGTCAAATCGTGTTGGGAGTCGGAATAGAAGTTCTTGAGAGTCCGACAAGATTCATAAATGCATCGTTCATGAGAAGTGCACGGATTTTATCATAGACAGTTGCGCATCTTGCACACAATGCGCGATGAGGGATCTGTTAGCCTATGCATTCTGCGCACTATGCACAGACTTCCTTTGGTGAATTGCGAATTTTAATTTTTGAACCAAGTGTATAGTTTTGTGCCTTTTTGATGGATTTTGATGTTGTAGATGTACTAATTGCTGATGGAATTGATGTCTTTCTTCAACCAATGTGTGCAATATTGTGGATGATTTTTCAGTGATAACATACATTATGTTGGAAAAGATACCATGCACAAGGTATTCTGCATAGGACTATGGTGGCCAACAATCCATAGAGATGCCAAGGAATATTTCCAGACATGTGATGTCTATAAAAGGGTTGGAAAACCCAACAGAAGGGATGAGATGCCCCTGAAACCACAAGTAACTTTGCACGTATTGACAAATGGGAAATAGAATTTGTTGGTCCAATCCATCCACCATCAAAAAGGTCAGGATAAATATATATCATTACTGTGACATAATACTTAACAAGATGGAAGAAGAAACACCATTCAAATACCGCAGTGCAGAGACAACAACACACTTCTTGTTTGAGCAAGTGATCACCAAATTTGAATGTCTAAGAATTTTGATGAGTGATCAAGGTACTCACTTTATCAACAATACTATCAGGGATATGACTGAGGAGTCTGAAGTTTATAACCAAAAGAATACACCTTACAATCCTCAGGAAAATGGAACAGTAGAAGCATTCAATAATATCTTGCAGCATGCTCTGACAAAGACCTGCAATGTCAACAAGTATTATTGGGATTTGAAAATACCAGTAATACTATGGGAATACAATACTACATGAAATAAGTTTACATGACATACACCATTCAGATTGGTTTATGGGAAGGAAGGAGTAGTACCATTAGAATTTTTGGTACCCAGTATGTGTATAGTAACAATCACCAACATGATATAAAGAGGCACAATGAAGGAGAGGTTCAATCAACGAATGGAAATAGAAGAGGATACAATTCTGGTAGGATTTATCTAGAAATTACAGAAAGCCATAGATAAATCTTGACATCATAGACATATCAAGAGGAAGAGTTTCAAGGAAGGAGACCTAGTATTTCTCTATGAAAGTAAATTTTTTCAACATCCTAGTAAGTTTAGAATGCATTGGTTGGGGCCATATGAAGTAAATATTGTCACATATGGGGTATATGTACAACTAAATGATCTAGCAGGAACAAAACTCAAGGTAATGATCAATGGTAGTCAACTGAAACTGTATAGGGACAGTCGACCTCTTGAAGCTTGAAAGTTACAACGTAGTAAGAGGGACATGTACATAGTGTACTATAGTAGAATCTAGGACATAAAATGACAAAAAGAAATAAAAAGGAGTAAAAGAAAGAAAAATAAATACAAAAGTAGAAAAGAACAAAAATAAAAAAACATTGGAAAAATTCGCATGCACAAATTACCGCGTCAGATATCAGAAGACCATGCACAGTAAAAATTGAAGTATGCACAAATTCATGCAAAAATTAAAAGGTGAACCTAACCCGATCTATAAAAGGAGGAAAGCATACAATTACTCAAGAAATATTGAATTTCGATCTCATAGCGAGGAAAATAACCCGTTCCCTAGTTACCAATTGACGAAGTAGCAAGCCAAGTTGTGATAGTTGCAAAGGATGACTCCACCGAAGTTTGGGTCACCAGGACAGTTTTTCCAGATCACTAAATAGGGCCAAAGGAACAAAGAAAGGATGCAACAACTGTATAATATATTCCATCTAGAGGATGTTAACACCTCGGACCCAGAATCGATTAGCTCAACACAGGTTGAGGAATATATACCTACATTGCAGCAAGGAGAGATAGGGTAGAGCTCTTGGGCCAGAAATGGGGTTTCAAACCCTAACCCTGAGGCACCTGCAAGAATGGATTACATAGTGGGACTGTGACAGTCCTAGACACAAGATGAATTATTGGTTGAGGACATAACCGATCGGCTAGAGTAAGAAAGGGAAGAAGAGGGTGCATAAGTAACAGAGGAAGGCACATTTGATGCGGGGCTGAAAATAAAGACTCCTGGAAGTATGGAAATTACCCTCCAATTTATTCCATACGCAATCCCCACTGTTCATGAAATTATAAGGAAGGTACCAAAGTCAAGATATGTGGATCATGACGTGCATGACATTGCCAAATTTCCATAATTGGTTGAGGAAAAATATTTGATCAACATGGGAGAGACTGGACCCCTAGGAAGACCAGTGATTGAGCTTGCGTAGTGGATTATGGGCCTGTATAACTCAGGGGTTATGAATCTATTGGACATACCACATTTTGGGCGTGGTAATAATGTCGTTTTGTGCATCAAATAGTTGATCAACTGAGTCCATGGAGCCATCCTTTGAATGGATAGACCAGTGCAGATCGACGTGGAATTAATTGACAAGATAATAAGATTTCCCACATTTTGTGTATAGCTAGAAGAGTACATGGATAAAAAATCATGTGAGAAAGAACTGGAAGAATAGGTGAAGGCACAGTTCAACATGACCAAAAGAAACAAAAGCATCATGACCAAAGAGATCAATGACAACGCGACAAGATTCACAAGTAAACTAATGGCATGCAAGATGCTAAGAAAATGTCGTAGAGAGGAAACACTAGCAGGAGTGATCGTATTGGCAAGGCAGTGCGCGAAGGGGATGATGTTCATCTATGCACTGTACTTGCTGAACCAATTCCTAATTGATTGTCGCGACGTGCAGGACAATGGAACTCAGTTCCATTAATCCTGGTTGATAATATTGATAGCTCTGGTAGGGTGGAAGGAACTCAAGTTCTCAACATTCCTGGACATGGTAGGAAAGTGCTATGTGTCCAGTTATGAGTCTCTTTTGCAAGAAAAAGATAACATGACGCAACAGGAAAACAACACTGTGTTTTCCATGATGTTAGAATAAATCCAACATCTAAAAAAAAACATATGGCACATACCTATGGAGGTTGTGCAAGAGACAGAGGGGGTAGCTAAATTCAAGGCATCCTGGCATCACATATGAATCCAAGCCACAAGGGATCCCAAAAAGGCATGGTTAAATATGAAATATTGTGTCATAAGGGAAGAAGTGGATTGGATTATCAAGGATTGGTTTGTGTAGTGGTAAATTCCAATAGAAAAAATAGCCATGAGGACAGGAATGATGCAGTCCTCCAAGCCCAAGGAAAAAACACAACTAGACTCATCAGTCTGAACAAGCAGTCTGGCTAATAATACCAAAACAACAACAATGCGATCCCAACCAAGTGGGAGTAGTGGGGTACCAAAAATGTCAAGGAGAATTCCCACAACAATAAGGGCAGGAAGTAAACCAAATACAGGGAGAAAGGAGATAGTACAGGCTCAAGAGAAAAGAGGCCAAGGAACAATAAGAGAGGTGCAGCCATCACAAATATAAAGGAATCCCGCACAAGGAAAAGATGTGCGTAAAAAGAGAAAGTATGAAATAGAGAACCCAAACATCACCCTGACTTGGGATGATGCAGATCTCTTCATGGAAAAGGTCCAAGACAGGAGCGAAGAAGTGGTGAGAACTGCATAGGTGTAGAGGGAAAAAAATATGGCCAAACTCATAGAGGTCCACAAAAACATACAACATCCACGGGGCTAGGTAGAATTACAGGCCACCATGAGCAACAGGAGAAGGCACATAGGCCTTTTGCATAGAAAGAGGGTGAAGAGATTGTGTAGTTTTTTTTATAGGGCATGGAAACATTCATGATAGCGCACCAAATGATTAAGCTCGATAAGAAGATAGTACATAAACCCCTGGAGGAAGTAGAACAACTTGAGATGGTGATGGCGCACATACCAACGAAGGATTTATATGGGCTACAAGAAAGCATCATGTAGGAAGTACAATATAGGGCCTGCACAGATGCCACAAATGTAGAGGTGGGTAGAGGGGTCACAGATATGTTATTGATCAAATGTGACAAGTTGACTTCAGAAAAGGAAGAATATAAATAATACACAGACAAGCTAGGGTAGGAATTGACAGTGGCATACAACCGAAACCCTAATAATGCACAAGCAACAAAGTGAAGTGAAAAGGAGAATATCGACCTCATTGTATGGATAATCGATTAGTACTGGAAGGAGATCAAGGAATTAAAATAAAATCTCAAACCCACGACTCCCACATAGGTGAAGGAGAAAAGGAAACAAGAACCCACAATTCAAATGGATGAGATGGAAAAACAAGTCAACACAGCAGTAGGATTGTATGAAAGAGTAGTGCATCTTTGGACAATGTTGGAGGAAGACGAGTAGGTCCAACAGTGGGACCAAGAAGAAGAAAGAGTAAGCATAGAGAATATGAAAGTAACATAAGATATGAATAAGCTATAGGTAGAGTTAAAAGCAGCGTAGATGTAGAAGCAAGAAAGACAAGAGAATATGGAACCCCTTCGAGATCAAGTAGTGTAGATTCTCATGTAGTTGGAGGAGGAGAAGAGGAACATGGCACAAGAATAGACAGAGTGTGTAGAAATGATCTAGGAGGAGATCACAATGAAAGAATTAGAAGTTCTCATACAAAATGCCACGCGGGTCCAGGCAAGAGGAAGGGAACTTGTATACACGTTCCACAGCCTAGAAGAGGCTATCGAGGGAGAGTGCACTACATAGGTGGCTCAGGATGACCCACATGTCAGTGTTGGGGCATGTTGGGCATAGAACAATTTTGAGGAAAAGTCCAGTTTTGGAAACTAAAGCTTAATTTGGAAAAAGACAGTTGGAAGGAAAAGCAACACGTGTAAGGAAAAGCCACATGCAAAGGAGGAAATCATGCAAGGCGCGGAGGCAGTAATAACTAACCATGTTAGGGTTAGGGTTTTGGAATGTAATGGCTAATAAGACTGTAAAATAGTATAAATAAGAACCTGGGAGGTATAGGTCGAGGGTCAAAGGGTTGTTGATTGCTAGTTATGGTTCGAATTGTCAGAAGCTATTATTTTTTGTAAGTTGTTGAGATGTAGATATTCAAGTAGGTTATTGTTTTGAGGGTCAGAGCACAGGCTGAGGAGCTTGGTGTGATCTAGTCCACTTCACAAAGGTTGTGGAACCTATTTTATGATTGTATGATCAGAGATGTAGTGCCTGCAATGCCATTTTTTACAACATACTTAATAAAAGAACCTAAGAGGCAATATCTTTGTGGACATATCCCAGGAGGGGGTGAACCATGATAAAATATGTGTGATGCATGTTGTTTACTGTTGATTTACCTTTTGTCACTAGTTAGATGGTGAATGGATGAATGAAGGAATCAATAAATATATTAGAATGCATGCATAAACTAACAAATGAATGAATCTTAACAATATGAATAGATAAATATGTTGAATGTATGGGGAAAATAGATTAGAATACCATATCCCCACTCTTCCCTGGACTACAAGAACGTGTTCTTTGTATCAACCCATCATACTATCTTGGGTGAGACTGCACAATACACCCTATGTGTTGTGTTTCCTTCTGGGTTACCATGAGTGCCGATAGTTTTAGAGGTTTTTTGTTGAAACCTTGATCAACTCTGAACCTGAGTCTGACTAAGAAGTAGGAAGAGAGGAGAATTCAATCCAACAAGATATATAAGGATTGGTGTAGTACTGATTTTTTCCTTGAGGGTATCAAATTCATTATCACACTCAACCGTCCACCGAAATGCTTTGGACTTCTTCAATTATTTATCCAATGGTTTTGTGGTATTGGCATATCGTTTGAATAATATATGGTAGTATCATGTATGCCCAAGAATCCTACACAATTGTTTCTCACTTGTAGGTTGCAGAATGTTCAGGATAACTGAAAATTTAGCTGAGTCAATGAGGACTCCTTCCCGAAAAACAATGTGGCCTAGATGGTTGTTGTGTGGTACACGAGAAATACACTTCCTTAGGTTCATAGCTATCTCTAACTTAGGACATATATCAAACATCAATCGCAGTAGCCCTATGTTCTCCTTCAACAAACTATATACAGTTCAGTCATTCATGTAGACTTTTAGTAACCTATGTATGAAATCATGAAATGTTGCAATAACAATCCTGGAGAAGACTGTAGGGGAATTATTTAGGCCAAAGGGAATCATGTTGTATGTGAATGAGCCTGACTCAGTTATAAAAGTGGTCTTCTTATTGTAATCCTCTGTAGTATACCTAGGGAGGTAATATGGGGTACCTAGGGAGGTATCCAATGTGAATTTGGTTATGTATTATTAGTGGAAGTCATTTTATATATGAGAATGTGGGCATTCAATGTAAGGTGGACTAGGTCCACTATATTAATAAAGGCCCACTATGGTAGTTAAATGTAATAAATATGAGAAGGCTCTCTAAAAGGTTCCTAGGAGATATAGAGAGATATATAAAGAAGTGTAGGAAATGTAATTAAAGATAGTGAATAATATTTTCATTGTAACAAGAAAGTATTTCTTGAGGAGTGCATTCCTTCCTTAAGGTATAATATATGGTGTTACCCTACCTCAAGGGTTTTGTCTACATCTTGTGTTCATGTTATGGTAACTTTTTTGGATTATTCTTGTTGATATTGTGGATCTATTTTGATATTTATCATCAGATCTATTCATGTACTTAACAATTGGTATCAAAGCACTTTCACTAGCCAAAGAAGAGAAGAATTTTTTGATCTTTTTGCAGATTTTTTGTAGGGAAACAAAAGGGCGACGCACTTCAGGTTCAGATATGAAAATTTCTGTGTAGAAGTTGGCCAAAAGAATTTAATATTTGAATTCCTCTCAGAAAAATACCCAATTTCAAAAAAATAAATCGACCGACATGGAGTCCATGAAATGAAGTTATGTGCATTTTAAATTCAATAGTTTTTCAAGGCTTTTCCAGAAAAAGCGGTGATTTTCTGTAGTAAGTTATTTTTAATCCTAGTTTTTGTTCAAAATTTATCCCAAGAAAGATGTTTTTTACTAGAAAAGATGATAGCCCTAATATTGAATAATTCATAAAATACTTGAAGTCATTTTCTAAAGAGGATTGTAAACATTGGGTATCTTGTTATTTAAAAGATGATGTAGTCATTTGGTGGCAATCACATAGATATAGCCAATTGATGGCACTTTCTGATGAAGCACTTGAAATTTTTATTTTAGATAAATGGTCTCATGCTGCTAAAGGGAGAAACAAGAGTTTATTTTCAGGTGGAAAATATATATTACATGTTCATGGTTTTATTCACAAAGAAAATGTCATTATTTCTATTAACCCTAGTTGCCAACATAATTTTATCAATGTTCAATCAGTTAATATATTGCAAATTCTTGCCAATAATATCCAAAGCACATAGGTTGAGGGTAAAAATGTTCAAATTTTTAAAGATTTGAAGGTTAGTATGGATAAATATGTGTTGCATTCAGGTTTTTATGTTATGGATATGGATGAAGTGGATATTGTTTTGGGATATACTTGGACAGAATCAGTGGGTACCATTAATATTAATGTGCAAAAGAATTTTTTGAAGTTGTGGTACAAGAAAAATAAAATCACATTGCAGGATGTGTCTCTTAGTAAGAAAGATGGGCCCATGGAGGCTAGCAAATAAGTTTGTGCCGAGTCTGAAGTTGAATCAAAGGAAGAGTCTACAGAAGGAGATGAATAAAAACTATAGGAAGGACATAATCAGGAAGCTAAGGAGGTCATTGAATCAAAGGCACAAAGTATTGAATATTTGAAGAAAAAAAAATAGATTCCTACAGTTGTTGTATATCAACATCCACATCATATAGAGACACAACAATCATCAAGGAAAGGGTGTGTGCATCAACACATTTATGCACCAACAGGGCATTAGATAAGAAACCGATCAAGAAGTGCATGAAGGACTACCGGCACTACATGAAGAGCTTAGGCTACAGGAACAATCCCATGGAAACCCCGACATGATGCAGATAAAGATCAGGGTGGAAAGGAGGCAGATGGACATCATGTTCGACCTCCATTGGGATGGATGGATGGTTGTACTTTGTACCAGTTGGCTACATTGCTTAGTCAGTCATATTGAATGATTTCTTCTCATGTTTCTACGAAGAAACATGTGAAGGGGGATGGAATGTAGTATACCTAGGGAGGTAATATGGGGTACCTAGGGAGGTACCCAATGGGAATGTGGTTATGTATAATTAGTGGAAGTTATTTAATATATGAGAATTTGGGCATTCAATGTAAGGTGGACTAGGTCCACTATATTAATAAAGGACCACTATGGTAGTTAAATGTAATAAATGTGAGAAGGCTCTCTAGAAGGGTCCTAGGAGATAGAGAGAGGTATATAAATAAGTGTAGGAAATTTAATGAAACATAGTGAAGAATATTGTCATTGTAACAAGCAAGTGTATATTTAGGAGTGCATTCTCTCCTTAAGGAATAATATATGGTGTTACCCTACCTCAAGGCTTTTGTCTACATCTTGTGTTTATGTTATGGTGAATATTTTGGATTATTCTTGTTGATATTGTGGATATATTTTGATATTTATCATCAGATCTATTCAGGTACTTAACATCCTCTGAAATTCTGACCTGGCGATACCCTGAGAATTCATTTGTAAATGAATATGCTTCTTTCCTCGCAACTTGATCTAACACCTCATCAATGAAAGGTGTCATAAATGGATCATGTACACATGTGGAATCCAAAATCTTATAATCAAAACATACATGAATGTCCTTGGTACCATTTTTTCTCTGTATTAATATGGGGCTAACCCATTATGCTTCTTCAATCGGAAATATTAGTCCTACCATAAGCATTTTGTCTATTTCTCTTTTGAATTTTTCTTTTACCTTGGGATTGAGAAGATATAGTCCGTGCTTCATGGGTTTTGAGTAAGGTTTTATCTCGATCTTCATCTTTCCCATGGTTCCTTTTATGCCTTTCAATTCTGAGAAGGTTTTTGGGAATATGTCCTCGTATTTCCGCAATAGAATCTAGATTTCACTCATATCATGATCATCCTAGTAATCCCCTATCAAAGTTATCCTAGGATGCTTTTCACTCTCTTTGTGTACTTTTCACAAATTCAAAGGATGAGTATAGGTGCTACTGGTATGGTTGGGTGTAGTATACTGGATTTCCCTAGTTCCTATAGTTTCTTTGATATTGAGGCTCCTGATTTCTTCTACTTCATTAGGTTCTTCCAGGTATTTATCAACTTTGCAGTAGGCTACCAACATTCTGATATGGTTTTGGTCTCGATTGGACTAAAGAAAATGGGAATGATCAGAACATACTACATTAGTAAATAGTATCTCCCAAATTATTTCAAGTACTAAGTGAAGCTCAGGGGTCCTATCAATAAAAGAGAAGTCTCTGTAAAATTGTTCGTCTAGTGTTTTCCAATGGCTTGTTTTTATTTTGTTCTCTTCATGTATGTAGTAGGTTTTTGGAATCACACCTAATGAATGGAAAAATAAGTGAACCCATAGCCGAGATGGTACTTGCGCAACTTGCCATTGCTTGATGCAATTCTTAACATGCCTTTTGGGATAAGACCACCCATTGAAAAGTTTTTCTTTATGAAAATCCATGCTCATCTCTATTTTCACCTGATCACTTATGAGGAACCTATATCATATAGATCTCTTTGCGTCCTCCCAATCTAGGAGTGAAGCCTTGTGAGTGGCCCACCACTTGGTTGGGGTATCCTACAATGCTATATATAGAACCGAGATCCTTTTCTCTGGCGCAAATTTTATGTCTATATCCGTGACAAATATATTCAAATATGAAGTACCATCATATGTTGGGTGATCCCTCTTCTCAGTCTCAATTCTTCTCGTTTCCTTGATCGTTGTGCAATGTCTTGAAAATATGTCATATGAACCCTGCTGTAAACTATCAAAAGCTAGTTCTGAGTCATCCTCAACTGATTGTATACTCCTTCAACTTACAGATCCATCTGCAGTGGGGTTGATGTAATATGGCCTCATTCCTGTTGTTACGGTGTATAAAGGGTTGAGAAATTATGATTCCATGTTATTATCCACTGGATCAATATATATACATCCCATGTCTGGATATAAGGGTTGGACAACTTTTACTGCATCTTCTTCAAACATGAAATTGTCCCTCTTTAAATCAATGACCACATAATTTTCATAAGCCCAATCAATTCCTAATAAGGAAAGGTAGAGGTCTTTGTCTCCCATTATTTTAGTCACTTCAAAATCATCTATCATTTTAACTCCTGCAACATCTACCTACACATCTTCCAACCTTCTCATTGGAAATATGAAATATTGGTTTTCTATTCTCATCTAGATGGGGGAATAAACTAACCAAGGTTTCCATAGAGAATCCCAAGTATTTTTGGGTAGGATCTTGACATATGAGCTCAAGTATAGCGTAACATATTTAATTTAAAAGTCATTTAACTGGGCTTCCAACCTAAGTTGTTTTCATGTTTGCACCTTCCTTATTTGTACTCTCTGTGTATTCTTATCAGGGATGTTGGTGGTTATAGTGGTATGTGGGGTTCCCTAATCACCCATGATTAGGTACAAGGTGTTCTGCAAATTCTTATAATTTCATTCATCTCCCATGATCTCAGAGAATACTTGAAACTAGAGGTTGATTATATTTTGAGACTCCTAGTGGGGTCTTCTTGAGTTTACCGAATTTTGGGGTGTAGGAGGTGAGGAAAAATATTGAGCGGTCTTGGATTGAAGGGTGCCTTTAGGAGGTTTCTCCCTTATATTCACCTCTAAATATTTCTACTGCATCTTTGAAAAATATTTGTTTTAGAGGATCATACATGTCATTGTTGGGGGATTCTTTTTTAATCTTGGGCCTATTGTTTGCATCTGACCCATTTGTTTCTGCTATGTGAGTGATGATGTCAAATTTAGGTAGCCTCTCTTAATATTATATCTTGATTTTTGAGCCTATGAATTAGTTACTGTCTAACGAGATCAGTCCTCCCATTTTGCGATCAGAACCGAGCACTCTTCAGTTGCATGGGCATTGGTTCTACGGTGTCAACACCATGGCCGTCTCAAATGAGGACACTCTCTAGCCATATTTTCTTGTTCATCATAATTGTAGCATTGAACTAGTCCTCTTCCTCCATTCTCCCCTCCTCTAAATATTCCTGCACCACCAATTCCACGACCTCTTCCCGATGCTTGGGGTGTTTCATTTATCTTGAATGTAGTCTAGTCCAGTCTGTCAACAAGTACATCTAATGCATGATATTGATTTGTAGCATGAATCGTGGACCCAAAGAAATCACAATGTATTTTATTGGGCGCAGGTGATTATTTTTGCAGGATGGGGCAGTGTCTTGGTGCATCCCCCTAAGTACAAAATATTTCATAGTATTCGATTGTATAAGTGGGTTGGGTTCTTGGGAAAGTATTTTATTGAAATGGTGCATGAAATGGTGGAGTTTCTTGATCTGGATTTATGAGTGGAAAGAAATGAAACCACATATTTATAATATTAACACAAATACACAGTGAACAATAACAAAGATACAATAAAACTTGGTTTCTATTAAAAAAGAAATATGCTGAAAACTGTAAAATGCAGACTGAAAACAAGCTTGCTAGAATGGTGGTAGCTTATCTCTGAGAAGAGATGTGACAACTGTGCTCATTCACAAGAATAGGAGTACAATGAGGCTCTGAAGGAATTTTTACAATAAACATGAATTCCAAAACCATAGACATCCAAAAACCTAACCCTAGGAGATGAGGTGTCAAAAGTCATGTGAGCCCTATTGGGGTAAGTTAGTACATCACCTTCATGGGCTTGTAAATTTTTCATAAAATCTTTGTTTAGGGAATACGATAGCTCATTAGAAAGGTATTAATGAGGATATTCATTTAGGGGCCTCAATAAAATACTTTGGTTATCATTAAGGTGTTTGATCGCAAAAAAGTGTCGTTTAGGCCCTCAAAACGGCCCCAAAACACAGTAAGTTGCCAAAAAACCTTTTTGAGCTAGTTGAACAAGGTGGGTTGCCACCGATATCCTCCTAGATCAATAAATCCCCCTTAGGAAGCAATGGTATCCATTGCGTTGAGTGCCCACGTCAGATGAGGAAATTTATGTTGAATTAGGTCCCGGGTGAGCCACTTGCCTTGGTGCAGAAGTTGCCCTGCTTTGAAAACCTACTAAAGTTGGATAATCTGTTGGTGATTTCCCTTGACTTGTGTGTCCACGATATGATTTGTAGATTCCTATTACTTCCATTCGGGTTTGAGATCTGTTGGTGTCAATTTTTTTGTTATCTTTGAGGTGTCCAATAATGGTGGAAAATAAGGCGGAAGGAGGTCCACATTGAATACTAGATGCAAGCCAAGGAATGGGGGAAGGTTGAGATAAAAATCATTGTCACCCACATCCTTGGTGATGGTGTAGGGTCCATAACGGATTGGACGGATCTTCTAGTGAGGCCCTATAAGGAGTTCTTTTTACAAGTGAAACCAAACTTTGTCTCCCACCTGAAACTAGTGTGGTACCCAATGTTTATCATGGCGTTTCTTGTACTTAGCATTGGACTTCTATAAAATATCTTGAACCTGTTGGTAGATGTGTTGGATTTGGTTGGGCCTGTGATATGGCTGATTCCATGATGTTAATTAGATCCTTTTTTTCGAATATTTATATGTGTTTTTTCTGTTTTGAAGAGTTTTTGTGTCAAATCGCTATGATTCACACCAAGTATGTATAATTCATGTTTTGTGATGATTTTGAGTATAAATCAGCATGTTTTTATGATCCCAAGAAACTAATTTGCATTTTTTGTGTTAGATGGAAAAATCACAACTTGTTTTTTCATCTGGCACTCCGTCCGGTACTCCATCCAGCACTCAGTCCGATACTCCATCCGACACTCAGTCCGACACTCTGTCTTGCAAAAAAACCATGGGTGATTTGGCATTTAGCATATCAACAACCAATGATGGGAGAATCAGAAACATGGGTTTTTCTTGTGCTCATGGCCTCCAGCTACTGAACTTCTGACAACTCGATTTGGGTTGTTACGTTGGGCGATTATTGGCTCGCCTTATTTCTAGAAGCCACTGATAGTTAGGGCATCTTAAATGTGATTTTTTTGTTTTTAGAGAGGTTCAACCCTTCCAATGGTAGACCTCTAATCTTGTAAAAACTATAAATCCCACCTCAGTGGTTAGACAATTGTTAAGTAGAGTGTTAGAGGAAAAATACAATTTCACTTTGTTTTGCTATTTTCATTTTGCTAAAACTATATAAAGACTGCGTTTTCGATTTTAATGGTGAATTCATGTTGTTGAAGCTCGTGGTTCGCCTTTGAAGAGTAGCCATGACTTTTTTTGGGGGGCACCAACAGTTTGGGTGAATATCCAATGAGTTTGCTTGTGAATTGAATAGTGTAGTTGTCATTTTATTCATTTTCTGTACATGAGTTTTCATTATGCTTTCTTATTGTATAAATTGTTGTTTGTAGCTTAATTGTTTTAGTTTCTTTTGCAGGTTATTATGAAGGATTGTGTTAGTATGAAATGACTTTGTAATTAGTAGGAACTAGCTTGCAAGATTAGATACTAACCCTTTGTATAACTATACGATAAATTAGATTTTCTTTTATGCTGAAATAGATGATAAAAACAGAGTTTAAAACAAAGTTTTTAATTTATGATTTCTTTGATAGGGTTTTGGTGGATGGATAGTTATTAGTCTTTAGTTTTCAATTCCAGATTGTCTATCTAATTGTTGTCTAGATTTTCTTATTTAAATTGTAATTTAGTTTTCTCATTTGCTTTCTTGTCATAGGATGGAATAATATTTAATTTATGTTTTATGAGCATTTCCTCTTTCACAATTTGAATTGTTAAAATAAGACTAGTTTACTTTACTTTACACAATTTCCTTCTTAGATCTAAGTTGCAATTTCAATTCAAAGTTGATTATTAAGTTTAGTGTAGTATGAGTTTGTTTAATTAGTATAGAATGCAATTGAATTTACTAGAATAGTATCTTTATATTGTTGATGATTAATGCATGATTAATAATCACATGGATATGTAGGATAGTTTATGTTGTTTCTATAATGTCTAAGTTTTCACTGGATTGCCTAATTCACACTTTTTACTTTGTTATCGAAGTCAATATCAATTTTATCCCTCTTGAATTATCGTTCATTGTTAAATTCCATCGTGATATTATAAGACACCAGAGACATTCACATAACCATCATCACTATATTTGAGTTTTCTTGCTTTCATAGATTAGAAGATAGTTTCCTTCCTTTTGTAGGATAGATAGTCTTTTTGCTTTGGTAGGTTAAGGAATAATTTGATTATCATAGGTTAAAGATTAGTTGTTAATTCATTTTATTATCATAATGTGTTTTAGTAGATTTTCTTTCATAAATTAGAAGTAGTGGTGAAGTTTAATTTAAGAATAGAGTTCACTTGCTTCTTAGTTTAATTAGTTGCTGACTAATTTTAATTAGTTTACTTGTTGTAGAAGTTATCATAGGTTAATTAGTTAGTTGCTTGCTTGTCTGTCTTGCTTTAATAGGGTAGTTTCTTGCTTGTCTATTTTTCTTTAATAGGGTAGTTTCTTGCTTGTCTATTTTTCTTTGATAGGGTAGTTGCTTGTCTATTTACTTGCTTTCATAGGAAGGTTTCTTATTTGAGTAGGTTAATTAAAAGTAGTGTGTTGTTGTTATTGCTTATTAGGTAGATAGTTTTTTTTTTTCTTATTGTCATGATTAAGTTAGTTTTCTTTAAGTAGGGTTTTCATTTTCTTTCTTAGGACTATCCATCGATCCTTTGTTCAAAAGTTACTTAGGGTAATCGGTTTAAGTTTCTTAAGTAGGGTTTTATCATTAATAGTATTTTCTTGAATAGAGTAGCCATTATATAGCCACTTCCTTAGTTAGACTATACTACCTCTAGCCCTTCTACCTTGGCATATGTATTGATACAACTCTAAGTTTACTTACCCCGGGTTGACAATTTAATTGAGGGTTTTTAGTGTGTTTTTTGTGCATATAGAACACCCATCATTTTTGGCGTCGCTACCGGGGAGTTGTCTCAAGGTAGGAAATAGTTAGGAAATAGATCATTTCTAAACCTTAGCATTAGTTTGGTGGTGAGGGAACTTTAATATGAGAGGTAAGAACCTGTGCATCTGCTATATCAAGTCCCCCTAAAACCAATGGTAGTTTTTGTTTTTGTTTACTTTCATGAATAGACCTAAAGACCCAAAATGTAGATATGTTAAATCTAAATAAGATCTTTCAACCAAGGTTCCTTTCGACATTTTCGGGGGAAGGAATGTTCCACTCATAAATTCTGCAGACCGATACCAAAAAATAGGAGCTAGCTCAACACAAATAGATAAATTAGTCTCTGAAGAGACTAATACATGGAACACTATAAAACAGGAAATTGAAGCATCAATAATATTGGTAAAGGAGGCAAGAACACTTGAGCCTTCTGCAGAACCAAACAATACAACCTTTGTTTTCTTTCCACGATCAAGAGATCTTAACTTTGAATACATCATAGACCTTGAACATGTGAATACCCTATTTGGTAGTTCAACCAACATAATTGTATCTCAAATTGACACAGAACATTTGGCACCAATAACCTCAATTGGCTCTAGTAGAGTCCCAGACACCCAAACAGTACGAAGACCTTCCCATCAGAGGGATACCTTGTTCTCTTCAAATATAAAACCAATTAAGTACTCTCTTTTTGGAAACCAAAATAGTATGAATGATCGGTAGGATCACAACAACGTAAGACATGGGGAGGAAGAAGAAGCTGGAAACCAAACCGAAACTACCTTCTGGTTTCCAATTTTGGACACCACCCCAAATGTCAATATGAAAAATATTCCTCTCTCAACACCGCCCACCTTTTATGGTAAAAGAAGTGAATATCCAGACACCTTCCTATTTGCATTCGACATCTTGTGTAGGAGCTACAACTACCTACAAGATGACCAGAAACTAAAACTCTTTCATGCCATCCTCAAAGACTCTACACTAAGAGGGTTCATGGGGTTGGGAGAATCCAGCATTAGGTCTTGGGAAGAAATGAAATATATATTTCTTAAGAAGTACCAATACTACTACAAGACCAAAGTGTCTCATAATGACATCTTTAAAATCCAACAATCAGAAGATGAGAATCTTGAGGACTACATGGAATGGTTTGCATACATCTCCCAGAAGTCAAAATATCATGACCTCGCAGAGGATGCAGTTAGGGCTCTTTTCCTTAAGGGAATTTCAGAGGAATACCTAGAGATGCTTAACCTGATGCCATCAGGTGACATCTCTCATAAACCATTTTCTGAAATCTGTGAAATGTGTAAGAATTACTCAAGGCATAGAGCTAAAACATGAAAGAATGTTCAGGACCCTTATAATAGAAACTTAAAACCAGTTAGTTCAGGTGGTATCACAAGAGAAGAGATAGAGAACCTTTTAGAAAAATTCAAGACATATATTTTAAGAACAATAGGTTCCCAGTTGGACACCCCAAATATTAAAAAGAAATAGGAAGAGGAAAATGAAGCAATGAACATAAATTTCCCAAGATGTAGAAGGAAGAATTCCTCAAGGGAATTCCCATTAGATAACATTTCAGTTTGTGGTTTCTGCACGTAAGACCACTCAACTAAACAATTTCCATGATTTCCTAGTTTGTTAGCCATGTATAAGAGTGGAGATCCTGGGGAATTCTCTTATGCACCTAGGATGCCATGGCATCCTAGGAACCAGCATACATACCCAGATCTACAATCTCAAGTTCCACCCTATTATCAACAACAACAACAGTGGAACTCAACAAGTTGAAAAAATTGGTCTATAAAGTACCAACATCCTTGGCTTCAAGGATGGAGAGGAGGGCATAACCAAGGAAACCCTCAAGCTCCACCTATCCCTATGTCCAACCATCCTTATCCTCAGTTTCCACAGAACACTCCACAACTTCTTCCAGGTTTTGTTCCACCACCTTTACCTCCTATTCCACAACAACAACCACAACAATATCATAATGCAAGCTCCACAAGACCGACACTATTACCGACACAACCAATGTTGAATCCCAATAATAATCCCCCTAAACCTCTTCACAATGTTAAGATGCAAGCCTTCTTGACATATGTTATTACTCCTATCCCATTACAAGAGATTCAACTAAGGTCGAGAAAATTTATGGACAGGAAGAGACCTTCAGTAGTCATCCAGGAAGAAGAATATGAGGAAACCCCCAAACAACATATGTATGACACTAGGTGGGAAGATATTATTATTCCTAAGGACCAAGAACCCAAGCTTCCCCAAAAATGAACCTTCACAAATTATGAAGGCCCCTCCTTATCCAAACAGATTAGTAATTGAGAAACCTACCACCTGACCAAAATTTGACATCTTGAATGAATTGAAGAATATTTGTGTCAATATTCCCTTGCTTCAAGCCATTAAGGATATTCCAATCTACAGTAAGGTAGTCAAAGAATTGTGTATTAAGAAGACGGTTAGGAAGAAGAAGGACCCTCCTATAGTACATTTGATAAGAGAGCTTTTTTAATACGTATCAAAGCAACCAAAGCTATCAAAATATGGGAACCCAGGAAACCCTGTAGCGACCATAACCATTAATGAGGTCTCCATTGGAAACACTCTCATAGGCCTAGGGAAATCCATCAATGTTATGACCGCTACTACCTTGGAGGAAATATAGTTAAAAACTCTTCTTAGACCTACCCCAACCATTTTGGAATTAGCAGATAAGACTAAGGTTATACCTGAAGGAATTTTGGATGATATCATAGTTACTTTAGCCTCATGGGAGTACCCAGTAGAATTTCTCATCATCCACTCAAAATATCCTACCAAAGGCCATCCTGTTATCTTGGGAAGACCTTGGTTAGCCACAACCAATGCATTTATTGGCTGTAGAGAGGGAGAAATGACCATATTAAATGGACTTTCTATCCAGAAGCTCACCATATACCATCTATCTCAACCTATCATGGAGAATCTATGGTGGCTTGATTTTCCATACGAGAATGAGGACTGGGAAGAACCCCTATTGCCAAGTGACCATGAACGAGAACTTCGGGAGTACACAATGGAAAATGTGCTAAACCAATTCATTTCTGTTGTCACATCTGTTGATTTTCCACAATATTTTCCCCAATTTGAGTACATGTTTGGGGAATAATTTCAGGAACAATTGGACCCATCCATTTTGTCTTCAAAATCTTTTTAGATGAGTCTGTCATGTTTTATACTATGCCCTACGAGATTAGTCCAGGGAAATGTTTACATATAAACTTCGGGCTAGATGCAGACCAACAAAAACAGTTAGTAATTATCCTTAAAGAACAATCAAGAGCATTTTCCTGGGAATATACTGACATGAAGGGTATACACCCTGACACATCCATCCATGACATATATACCTAGGGTTAAGTAACACCTGTTAGGCAACCCCAGAGCAGGATGAACCCAACACTCAAAGATATAGTAAAAGAAGAGATCCAAAAGTTATTATATGTCATATTTATTTATCCCATCTCCGATAGTAAGTGGGTATCTCCGCTTGTAGTGGTTCCAAAGAAAGTGACCGGGAAATGGAGAATTTTTGTTGATTTTCGGGAACTCAACAAATCCACTCTGAAGGATTACTTCCCTCTTCCTTTCATTGACCATGTTTTGGATACTCTGTCTGGAAAGAAGTATTTCTCCTTTTTAGATGGGTACAATGGGTAAAATCAAATCCTCATAGCACTCGAGGACTAGGAAAAGACCACCTTTACCTTTCCTTGGGGAACCTATGCCTATAGGTTCTTACCATTTGGATTGTGTAATGCTCCTGCCACATTTCAACGAGCAGTATTGTAACGCCCCCTTCGTTACGTCTACGAATAGCGAAGTACAATAGGAAAATTTTACTTTTTATATTCATTTTAAAAATAATATATTAACAACATCACCTAATGCACTAAGGTGACACATGATCAAAATATAAACAACTCTACATATCATTGCGGAACGAGATTTCAAAATATAATGCCAAACAA
>JASDQU010737623.1:48672-81030 GCA_032191745.1 Picea mariana
GCGGGAGTGCTAATAGGATGTGGCAGGGATTCTACCACACCTCTCCCTCAGTCTTTCTGGAACTCGTGTGTGGCCCCTTTACTCCATATGTGAGTTTGGTCGGCAAGCTATCGTCATCCTGCATCATCAACCGTCATGTCAGATCATATCAAAACATATCATAAGAACAATAGCATATCATCAAAACCACACAATATCACTGTAAATGAAAACAACTCAAATAGCCCACTCCCTGACTCAATCCAGAGTGCAAGGGAGTTCCACCGATGCCTCTGCATCCTCAAGGTCCGAAACCCTGCACACTCAATGAAACTAAGTCAATAGCATCTGTATACAACAATAGTAAAACATCCTGTCATCAATCATGACGCATCAT
Source organism: Picea mariana (assembly GCA_032191745.1). Lineage (NCBI taxonomy): Eukaryota > Viridiplantae > Streptophyta > Pinopsida > Pinales > Pinaceae > Picea > Picea mariana. Next base: position 49,049 of record JASDQU010737623.1, read on the forward strand.
CATCTCGGTTAAGTGGTTCATCATCATAAAAATCCAGATCACTTGCGAGCAAGTGTCCTCAAATAATAAGTTTTGTCAGTGCGCCAGAGCGGGATGTTACAAGTATTAGGGATATTTGTTGATCTTATTCATGATTGTGTGGAGGTCTACATGGATGACTTCACAGTTTATGGAAATACTTACCAGGAAGACTTAGATAACTTAGAAAACATCCTTATCAGATGTTAAGAAATGAACCTATCTCTAAGTAATGAAAAATGTAAAATGTTGTTGACTGAAGGAGTGGTTATAGGACATCATGTTTCATCTGAAGGGATAAAATTTGATCCTGGAAAGATTGAGGTCATTGTCAGACTTCCAGCCCCCAAGAATTAGAAAGATGTGAGAAGCTTTCTTGGACATGCTAGATACTACCAACGGTTTATTGAAATATTAAAAATGATTGTTGCACCTATGTTTGGATTGTTAATAAAGGATGTTAATTTTGTTTGGACTGAGTAGTGTCAAATTGCCTTTGAAATCCTGAAAGATAAGTTGTCTGTGGCACCAATTCTTAGAGGGCCCAATTGGACTCTTCCATTTCACATATCTACTGATGCCTTCGACACCGCACTAGGAGGAGTATTAGGGAAGAAACAGGACCAGTAGTCCTATGCCATTTATTTTGTGAGAAAGAACTTGTCCCATGTCGAGTTAAACTACATAGTTACAGAGAAGGAATTCTTGGAAGTAGCTCATGCTATCAATACGTTTCGTCATTACATTACATGTTACGAAGTATTTTTACATACATATCATTCCGCCATTAGATTTCTCATGAATAAAACCATAACTAATGACCAAGTGACTAGGTGGCTCCTGGTATTGCAAGAGTTTAACATCACCATTCTTGACCGACCAGGAAAGGATAATTTAGTAGCTGATTTTCTTTCACGAATAAAAAATGAGGATGATGATATCCCTGTAGATGGTAGTTTCCTAGATGAGAACCTTTTTTCCCTCTCTATAAATACTCTGTCGTTTGCGGATATGGAAAACTATCTGGCTACTAGGAAGTTACTGTCTCATTTGTCACCTCATGAAAAGCATAAAATTATTACACAAAGTGATAATTACTTCTGGGTTGGCCATGACTTTTTTCGCATAGGTCCTGATCTGATTATTCGTAGATGTGTCCGAGAGGACGAGGTACCATAAATACTACGAAGTTGTCACGATGGACATTGTGGTGGCCTTTTTTCTGACAAATGTACAACATATAAGGTGTTACATTCAGGATATTATTGGCCTAGCATTTTCAAATATGCTTCTAAGTATGTGAGGGGTTGTGATAGTTTACAAAGGATAGGAAGACCTACATCAGCCGAAGAAATTCCCTTGTGTGCCCAAGTTATGATAGAACCCTTCAAAAAATGGGCCCTTGACTTTGTAGGACCAGATTCACCCATGTCCCGTAAGAAGAACTATATTTTGGTTTGTACAAACTATGTCACCAAGTGGGTAGAGGAAAAATCCCTATTCAGGGCCACATAAAAGTCTATTGTTGAATTCATATATGAAGACATCTTTACCCCTTTTGGTGTCCCTCATGAAATTGTTACAGACCAGGGCACTCAATTCACTTCCAAGATGTTGAGAGAGCTAACAGGGAAATATGGGATTAAACACTATAAATATTCTCCATACCACCCACAAGCTAATGGTTAGGTAGAGTCTACAAACAAAGTTCTAGAAGCTATCTTAACCAAGACTGTTCAATTACATCATCGAGATTGGGCCGATAGGCTTCCATATGCCTTGTGGGTTTACCAGACCACCTGGAGAAACACCACCGGACACACCCCTTATGAGCTAGTGTATGGGAAACAAGTACTTATACCAATAGAATTCCATGTAAGGACCTTTTGTATTGCTGCAGAATTGGGATTAAAATTAGATGAGGCTCATAAACAACAAGCCCTACAATTGAACGAGTTGGATGAGATCAGGCAAGATGTCATCCAATGAACAATATTAGTCCAAAACCAGAGGAGCAAGTGGCATGACAAGTTTATTAAGAAGAAACAATTCCAAAATGGTGATTGGGATTTGTTGTTTGATTCCCGATTTAAAACCTTCAAAAGAAAACTCACCACCCAGTGGTTGGGCCCTTACAAGGTAGTCACTGTATATGACAATGGAGCTGTGAAAATCAAAACAATTGACGATGGACAAGTCTCCTTTGTAGTAAATGGACATCATCTCAAATTTTATCATAAGCCCATGTCCAAATGGGATTTCCTATAGGTCATTTCAACTAATAAGGAATTGGCCTTAGTAGAAGGGGAAGCCCCCCTTTGTTCTTGAAATTTTTCTGAATTTTCTACTGTACATATGTAAATAATTTTGAATTCTGTTATTAAGCAATTCTAGAGATTTTTGTAGGTATTTATTTCACCAGGAGTAGACAGTTTCAAGGAAATATAAAACAAGGATTTTTCTTCAAAACATGGTTACACGTGAACCTTGTTGTCTTCTAAGCATCAAATGAATATTGACTTGTTGTAATTAGCCATATTTTTTCAAAGATGTTCATCTTCTCTTTTTCTTAAGTCATTCTAAAAAGCAGTTTCTCTTGAAAATCTTCATTGTTATATAAGGAAGTGATACCGTAACCATCAAGCTTAGAGGTATCTCATACAGTTTTCCCAAGAAACCTGAGTAGGTGAGTAAAGCATCTTTATTAAAAAGTAACAAGGAGGTTTGATTAACAGTTATTCATGGAAACATCACAATAAATTACAAAAGAATAAAGTGATCTGAGACTAGATATAGATTTATGTTCTTTCTCAATGGTGCCATCCACTACACACTAAATAACTTGATTATATCATATCTTTAGATAGGCCATGTCTGCTTAAGTACCCCTTACATACGGACAATCACTAAGGAATATAACGAAAAGTCATCCTCTAACATAAATACCATCCCAATTGAAAAAAAAAGGAAAGAACAAGTTGTTTTCAGAGTTGTCCCCCCATCTTGTTGCATAAAGCAATCTTATACTAAAATCTTAAAAGATGGAGGGCGAGTCTCTAAGGGTGTAAGAGGCTAACCCGTCAGGATACTAAACAGGTCTGCTAGAAGCGGGTACTGACCTGTGGTATGACTAGGTAAACCTATCAGAGTACTGAACAAGCTTGCTGGCAGTGGGGCACTCTACCTAGTGAGGATGGTAATCTGACAAAAAACAAATAATAAATTTAAACTTTCCCTGATGTACGACATTACTTGCAGACAAACATGACATGAAGTATGTATGGTTAAGCTAAGGTTAATGAAATCCATAAGCTTGTCATTGGGAACTAACTCTGAGACTATATTGAAACTCTCTTGTGTACCTCTTCTTATCTATATATAAGATCTCTTATCCTATAGGTGGGGCCATCTTCTAACCATCTCGTAAGACCAATCTGTGAAATTTATCTTTACACTTGAGAAACTGTAAATCTTCAACTATCGGGAGAGATGACTGGGTTCCTACACTTTTGATTGTGAGGTGTCACAATATTTAGGTGTGGGGGAGGGGTTCATGAGTTGACAAATGATTATTGCCTAGAGAAGAAAATCTTTGTAAAGTATTTTGTATTTTTTTCATGATACAGGTTATTACATCAAAATTCGTTTTATTTTGAAGTGCTAAATCTCCTGTCTACTATAGATTGTTGTACATATCCTTAACCGACCAATTTATTGGTTCATTTTCGTTACACGGTGTTCATTGTACTTTTGACATTACATGTTCTATGAAAGTGTATTGAGTAAGCATGGTGGAAAAATCAACAATAATGGAGCACTCTTCATCTGCTCTTAATCACTGTGACTGCCAAAACCATTTCAATATTGCAGGCTATCCATTACAGGAGTTAAAAATGTATTTAACACAAAGGTACTGTATGAAGTGTCGTATGAGGTTCTGTATAAAGTGTCGTATGAGGTGATGAATGAAGTGCCATATGAATATACACACCAGTAACTATCCACAATTTTAGGTAACTAGGAATCAATGACATTTAATTGAATTGGTTTAGGGAAATCAAGATTGAAGATGAAAACATTAGATATTTTCATGATCAAATGTCCAAGTCAAAAGACTTGGACATTGACCTAACTAGGTATCATTAAGATTTCCCCCAAAAAACATGCCTTCGAATTCAAAATTTCTCACACATGGTAGCTTGTGTGCACATGTGTGCAACTATTTCCACCGTAGGCACATTCAAAAAATGGATTGGTTTATCTTATTATTCCAATTCTCCTCTTCCAATTGCATTTTCCCCTGTTTTAAAATGCGCTCAGCCTCTGTTATTTGTTACTCTGTTCGAATTTCACTCGACCTCTATTCAAATTGTGCCATTTCTTGGCTTGATCACATCCTCTCTTTGTGAATTTTGAATTTGTTCATTTCTTCACACCATCACGATGCCCAAATGGTATGAACTGTCTTCCTACACAGACCTCTTGTCCATCCCTTAGTTTGCATAGTGTAGGGAGGTGTTTTTGCATGCAGGCTGGGGGGCATTTCTATCTGATCACTTGCAGGGTCACAACGATGGCATCTCAATGCAATTTTCCCATGGTTTTGATGGAAATACAATGCGTGTGGGGTATCTCACCTTTGGGGTCTCAGAGGAATCCATAATTGTAGCCACGAAGCTTCCAAGAGTGGGAGATAGATAGTTTAAAAACCACCAGTTGTTGTGCTCAAGCTATAATAGGTTTTTTAAACCTGAATTCTAGAACATATCTGGAGCAAAAGGATACTCCAAGGAATGGATAAAATAGGAACCGATCAACCCTCTCATAGTCATAATCAGTTTGATCACATGTAAAGGTAGATATTCCAACTTTAAAGCATGTCATTTCATATTGTTAGCTCATTTTCAGTTCAATAAACCATTGAATTTTCCCTTCTACTTTCTAAATATCTTGGAGAATATGTCCTCTCAAGTGAGGAAGAATGCAACCAACCACCACAATAGCCTCTTTCACCATGGCCTTATCAAACTCGTTCTTCTAGCCGAATTAGAAAAATAGGGGCAAACTTGGGATGCATTCATTTATCAATTTTCAAACCCTCACTTGAAAATCAAGACTAGCAAAAGGACATTGGATCTAAGAATTATTTCTCCATACAAACCCCACTCTCCAAGGAATCCAAACCCTCCTACACAATCCATTTCTTTACCGAAACAAAAATCCAAGAAGCTTGTTGAAACCCCTGTAGCCTCATCGAGAAAAAAGACTAAGAAGCCTATTGCTAATATCCAGATGCCTTCAATATCTCTTGATACTACACCCAATAAGCTCCAAGAAGTAATTCAACAAGACACTCCTATAGTTCCCACAAATAGGAGAGGTTCTACTTGATTCAATAGAGGACCCTTTCGAAAAAGTTCCTGGAGCACAAGAGGAAAACCTTATGCAAAACCCCTCACTACTTCGGACCCTATCCAAGTGTCCTCGAATCTCAAGATTCCTCACAAAAGACTTAGGGAAATGTGCATAGATGATTTAAAGCCATAAAGAAAGACAAAATCTGAACCTACTTCTCCTCGTCAACCCCCTATTACTCCTACGTCACTGATGCCTACCCCAAATCCTAAGAATGATAGACAATCTTCATCTTTCAAAGGATCTAAGCCTTCCTCTGAGATAATTGATCCTACTCCAACCATTGAGAAGCTACAAAAAGATATTTTTCAACTGTTGCAACAGTTGGAAGATAGGAAGACTATGGACACACATCTTCACCATGATAATGCAGTCCTCCAAGAAAAGGTGAATTCCCTTCAAAGGTTGGTTGACGAGATGACCAAATCCAACTACAACTTCAGAGAACAATTGAAGCAACACAAGAGACATAAGTCAAAATCTTCACGACAAGAAGGAGAAGCTTCTAAAAGCCGATCCTCGTTAGCAATCTTAGTCATGAGGGTAAATTTCCTTTTGTTTGCAGTGGGACCTGTAAAATATTAGGTGTAGAGGTAATGTTGGGCTTGTGATATGACTGATTTCATGGCGTTAATTAGATCCTTTTTTCCGAATATGTATATTCGTTTTTCCTATTTTGAAGAGATTTTGTGTCAAATCGCTATGATTCACACCAGGTATGCATAATTCATGTTTTGTGATGATTTTGAGTATAAATCATCATGTTTTTATGATCCTAGAAAACTAATTTGCGTTTTGTGTGTCACAGGGAAAAATCCCAGCTTGTCTTTGCATCTAACACTCTGTTTGGTACTCAGTCCGGTACTCCATTCAACACTCTGTTCGACACTCGGTCCTGCACAAAAACCATGGGAAATTTTGTGGTTAGCGTATCGGTTACTAGCGATGGGCGAATCAGAAATATGGGTTTTTCTTGTGCTCATGGCCTCCAACTATTGAACTTCTGACAACTCGATTTGGGTTGTTACGTTGGGCGATTATTGGCTCGCCTTATTTCTAGAAGCCACCGACAGTTAGGGCATCTTAAATGTGATTTGATGTTTTTATAGAGGGTCGAACCTTCCAGTGGTCAACCTCTCAGCTTGTAAAAACTATAAATACCACCTTAGTGGTCAGACTTTTGTTAAGCAGAGTGTTAGAGAGAAAAAGACAATTTCGCTCTGTTTTGCTATTTTCATTTTGCTAAAACTGTGTAAAGACTGTGTTTTCGATTTTAATGGCGAATTTGTGTTGTTGAAGCTTGTTGTTTGCCTTTGAAGATTAACCATGACTTGCTGGGGGGGCCAACAACAGTCTAGGTGAATATCCAATGAGTTTGTTTGTGAATTTAATAGTGTAGTTGCCATTTTATTCATTTTTTGTACATGAGTTTTCATTATGCTTTCTTATTGTATAAATTGTTGTTTGTAGCTTAATTGTTTTAGTTTCTTTTGCAGGTTATTATGAAGGATCATGTTAGTATGCAATGATTTTGTGATCAATAGGAACTAGCTTTCAAGCTTAGATACTAACCTTGTGTATAACTAGATGATAAATTAGATTTTCTTTTATGATGAATTTAATAGATGATAAAAACTGAGTTTAAACAGACTTTTTAATTCATGATTTCTTTAATAGGGTTTTGGTGGATGGATAGTTATTAGTCTTTGGTTTCCAATTCCAGTTTGTTTATCTAATTGTTATCTAGCTTTGCTTATTTGAATTTCCATTTAGTTTTCTCATTTTCTTTCTTGTCATATACTAAAATAGTATTTAATTTTTGTTTTATGAGCATTTCCTCTTTTGCAATTTGAATTGTTAAAATAGGACTAGTTTAGTTTACTTTACACAATTTCCTTCTCAGATCTAAGTTGCAATTTCAATTCAAAGTTGATTATTGAGTTTAGTGTAGTATGAGTTTTCTTAACTAGTATAGAATTCAATTGAATTTACTAGAATAGTATATTTATATTGTTGATGATTAATGCATGATTAATAATCACATGGATATGGGGGATAGTTGATGTTGTTTCTATAATGGCTAAGCTTTCACTGGATTGCCTAATTCAGACTTTTCACTTTTCTATCGAAGTCAATATCGAGTTTATCCCTCTTGAATTATTTTTCATTGTTAAACTCCATCATGATATTATAAGACACCAGAGACATTTACATAAGCATCAACACTATATTTGAGTTTTCTTTCTTTCATAGATTAGAAGATAGTTTCCTTGATTTTGTAGGATAGATAGTCCTTTTGATTTGGTAGGTTAAGGAATAGTTTTCTTATCATAGGTTAAATATTAGTTGTTAATTCCTTTTATTATCATAATTCTTTTTATTAGATTTCCTTTCATAAATTAGAAGTAGTTGTGAAGTTTAATTTAAGAATAGAGTTCACTTGCTTCTTAGTTTAATTAGTTGTTGAGTAATTTTAATTAGTTTACTTGTTGTAGAAGTTATCATAGGTTAATTAGTTAGTTACTTGCTTGTCTATCTTTCTTTAATAGGGTAGTTTCTTACTTGTCTATTTTTCTTTAATAGGGTAGTTTCTTGCTTGTCTATTTTTCTTTGATAGGGTAGTTTCTTGTCTATTTACTTTCTTTCATAGGAAAGTTTCTTATTTGAGTAGATTAACTAAAACTAGTTTGTTGTTGTTATTGCTTATTAGGTAGATATGTTTCTTTTTCTTATTTTCATGATTAAATTAGTTTTCTTTAAGTAGGGTTTTCATTTGCTTTCTTAGGACTATCCATTGATCCTTTGTTCAAAAGTTACTTAGGTTAATCAATTTAAGTTTCTTAAGTAGGGTTTGATCATTAATAGTCTTTTCTTGAATAGATTAGCCCTTAGATAGCCACTTCCTTAGTTAGACTATACTACCTCCAGCCATTCTACCATGGAATATATATTTCTACAACTCTAAGTTTACTTACCCCGAGTTGACAATTTAATTGAGGGTTTTTAGTGTGTTTTTTGTGCATATAGAACACCCATCAGATATGCTCAATGAACCAAGTGGATTTTTAACCTCTAGTTGGAGCATGCGATGAGTCTTCCTAGGTGGTCATAAGGGGTAGTGAAACATCCATGGAACCCAATGGTTGAAATCCCAACCCCACCTGAAAGGGGTTGTGGCTAGTTGAGCTATGTATGGCTATGTTGTAGTTGTGTTGAACATAGGGAAGACTCGCATCCCAAATGTGAGGGTGCTTGTAATTGTACATGTGAAATATGTGCAAGATCATCTGTTTGACAACCTTAGTTTGGCCATTTTTCTGGGGGTGGAAGGCAGTGGCCTTGGTGATCTTAGTGTCCATTAGTGACCAGAGGCTCGACCCAAATGTACCGAGGAACTGACTATCTCGATCTGAGATAATGGTTGGTGGGATCCCAAAGTGTACCCACACTAATTCAAAGAAGAGATTGGTAATGGCCTCCATTGTGATGCTCTTATTGCAGGGACCAAAATCTCCATCTTGGAAAAGCAATCAACAACGACAAAAGCACAGTCATTCCCCTGCTTAGTGGACAGAAGGCCCGAAAAGTAGACCATCGAGATGGATTCCCAGGGCTTGTCAGGAATAGGAAGAGGAGTGTACATGCCTTGTTTCTTAATCGTTGGTTTGGAAATAGAGCAGGAAGTGCAGGACAAGATATAATTGATGACATCCTGTCGAAGTTTCGACTAGTAGAAATGTCATTGCAAAACTACCATTTTTGTTTCCACTTCAAAGTGTCCTTCCACTCGATTGTAGTGGGCTTCCCAAATAAATTTTTCTCGATTTCTTTATGGAACACATAGATGGCCCAGATGGCACAACAACCCATTATGAATATGGAAATTAGTGACAAGTGTTTGCACACAACATCTAGTATGTGTTGGAGAAGTCCAGATCTTTCTCATAGAGGTGGGGCCACTCAAAGGTCTCATGGCCACAAGAATTGAGCACCATGGTGAGTGTTGTTATGGGATGTTGGATAAGGAAATAAATGACGCGGTTGGTACTTCCTGTTTTATACTTTATGTTGAGGTGGAATTGTTGCAAATATGTGGACCACTTATGATGGAATTCATTCTGCAATTTTCCTTGTATCTGCATGAAACGCAATGACTTATGATCCAGTGTGGATGAATGTCTCCTTCCCAATATTGTAATTCTTCCATTGCGAGAAGGCTTTGCCTACAATGGAGTACAATGGATTAGGGTACTTATGGATGACATCTGATAGTCTCACTATGATAGTCCACAGGGTGGTTGTGTTAAGTGATGAATGTGCCCACAACATAGTTTGAAGCATTTGTCTCGATTTCAAAAGGTTTTTGCAGGTCAAGTATTGAAATCACTGGGGCGGAGCACAAGCATTGCTTAAAATCATCAAACACTTTTTGTTTGTATAGGCCCCACATAAATATTTCCTTACCACCACCTCTGGTTATTTGGCTAAGGTCCCATGGAATACGGGAGAATCCCAACACGAACCTTCGATAGAAATTGGCAAGGCCTAAGAAGATCTGAAGCTCAATGAGCATGGTTGGGGTTGGCCAGTCACACATGACTTGTATCTTGGCTGGATCAACATGCACACCATGTGAATCAAACATTTAGTTGAGGTACTGGACCGTATCCATGTAGAAGGAGATTTTTCCCAAGTTGACATACAACGTGTGTTTTCACAAAGTGTGAAGAACCTACTGAATATGTTGCAAGTGTTCTTCCCATGTCTTGTTGTAGAAAAGGATGTCATCTAGATACAACACCACAAAATAATTAGTGAAATGCCGCAAGATATCATCCATCATCCACATGAAATTTGTTGGGGGATTTGTCAAATCAAAGGGCATGACCAACCATTCAAAAAGACCTTATTTTGACTTGAAGTTAGTTTTCCATACATTTGTTGGTTCTATTGGGACATGATGGTAGCAGAACTTTGGATCAATCTGACTGAAGTATTTTCCCCCCTTTAGCTGATCAAGGAGATCGTCAATTTGAGGAATCAGGTACTGGTTCCTGACTTTAGTTTATTTAGGACTCGATAATCAATATAGAGTCACCGAGTGTCGTCTTTCTTTTGCACTAGCATGATTGGGCTTCCACAAGGGGATGAGTTGGGTCGATTGTGACCCTTGTGCAAAAATTATTGGATATGATTCTTCATATCCTCATTTTCTAGAAGAAACAAATGATATAATGGACCATTAGGTACTGGTGCACCGGGGGTCAGATCGATGGGATGCTTGACCTGATAGTGCAGAGGTACGCCACAAGGTGATGAGAAGATGTCTTTGTATTCTTCCACAATATTATCCACTTGATTCTGCTGCATGGAAAGGTTGGTCGCAGAAGCCATGTATGTGTTTGAAACCTTTCTCTCATTCTGAGAGAAAATCACGAAGAATACAAACTTCCCATTCTGAGAAATGACCTTCTCGCATTACTTGGTAGAGATCAAGGAAATGACACTAGGTGGGACTGCCTCGGGCATCCTATACAATTTCTTGTTCAAAATAATAATAACACTATGAGGCCTAGACTCATATACAACATGAAATTTCCCTAAATAATGTTGGCCCAAAATAAAATCACAAAATTCAAGGGGAAAAACATCACACAATACCTCATCTTTGAATGTCTTGATTCCATATGACATGCAACATTGTTGGATGACGTGAAGATTGCTTCCTTGATGGAGCCATATGATGGTGTAGGGTTGCAGTTGTGACATTGTTAGCATGGCTATCTGCTTGATGAAATGTTCTGAAATGAGGTTCTTATTCCTACTGCTATCAATGATGAAGTGCAACGAAGTTACTTTTACCCACATATTTGAATGAAAAAAGTGCTCTCCTTACTTTGGTTCATCAGGTTCACCGAGATGGATCTTGGTGGTAGCAACGATGGCATTGTGTTTTTAATCAATGATCCATCTCCCCTTTTCTGGTTCTGAATCAGAATCGTAACCGACATCTGATTCAAATACTTTTACCTCAAACACCAATGACTTCTTTGACCGACAATAAACAGTGTTATGCTAGGGGCTCTTATGGAAGTTGCACCACTTCCTGGTATCTTTCTCTGTCTTCCCATTGTCTTTCTTTGCTTGTATATTGGACTGGTTGTCCCAAGGTTTCCCATATTTTCTCTATCCTTTTATCTATGGGTTGGGGCTTTCCTTTCCCTTCTTCTGTTGTGAGGGGTTCCCAGACCCAAACTGTCATGACTTTTGCTTCAAATTCTTCTCAATTTTGACAACATATTGATAGGTTGTGCCCAAGGATGAGATGTCCAAAAAATCCATTTATGTCTGGTTGTATCTATGCAGACCTCCATGGTAATTGAGCACCATATGTCGCTTAGAAACTTTAATACCCAACTTGGTGTGCAAGATATGGAAGACATTAGTGAACTTTGGCATTGTTTTGTCTCTTTCCTACTGCAGTGTGGTCCATCTTGTATACAAGTCGTCATAACTTCCAACAGGGTAGTATTGTTCCTTAATAGAATCCTTTAAGGAACCCCAAGTGGGTACAACTATAGATAATGTGGATCCCTCTATTTCCTTTTTCTCACAGAAAGTCTCCCACCAATATTTGACATGGGGGACATCCTTGAGTAGCACACATGTAATCTTTTCTCTATCAGAAAATTTGTGGACAGAAAAATACCCTTCTAGAAGGTTTAACCATTTATCTACTGCATCAACATCTACTTGAACTTCAAATATAGGAATATCAAATTTGATACATACCTTGAAGGGGGTGTCTCTTTCACTTAAGGTGGATGCGTCACTTGTCAACAGTCATCGAAGGATTTGTACAAAGTTGTCCATCATCTTGTTCTTATGTCGCTCAAGGGATTCCTCGAGCAACATTTTGAAAGGATCTCCTGTCCTGTCATATTTATTTTCTCCCACCATGGAAAATTTCTTTGGCATGTGAGAGAAATTGTCCTCAAGAGAAACAAGCTTGAGACCCAACTCTCTATACCCTGACCACGTCAGAGACATGCATTAAAAAAAATGACAAAGAGCAGACCACTCTGATATCACTGATTTGTATTTATGAGCGGAATGAAATGAAACCACAAATTCATAATATTAACACAAAGACATAGTGAAAAATAACATAGATATAGTAAAACTTGGTTTCTCTTAAATAAGAAATATGCTAAAAACTGTAAAATGCATACTGAAAACAAGCTTGCTAGAATGGTGGCAACTTATCTCTGAGAAAAGATGTGACGACTACGCTCATTTGCAATAATATGAGTACAATGAGGCTTTTAATGAATTTTTACAATAAACATGAATTGAAAAACCCTAGAAATCCAAATACCTAACCCTAGGAGATGAAGTGCCAAAAGCCACGTGGGTCATGTTGGGTTAATTTAGTGCATCAACTTCCTGGGGTTGTAACTTTTTCATACGATCTTCGTTTAGGGAGAACGATAGCTTGCTGGAAAGGTATTGATGAGGAGATAAATTTAGGGGGATAAATCAAATCCTTTGGATATTTTTGAGGTTCCTGATCATGAAAAATCATCCTTTAGGCCCTCAAAATGGCCCAAGAAGTTCAGGAACCGAAAAACTGCAAAAAATAGTAAGTTGACAAAAACCTATTTTGAGCCAATTAGACAAGGTGGGTGGCCACTTATATCCTCTTGGATCATTTTTTATACTTGCACAATACCTCACATTGGTGTTGTAAGGGGGTGGCCCAATCCTCTTATCTACGGACACTCAGTTGCCATATGCCCCTCTGTGTAGCATCTTGTACACCAAACTTGAGGTTGTGCTGGATTGAGTAGAGTTAATTCCTGGATCATCTTTGTGAGTGCAGATATATTTCCTTGGAGATTCAACATGTTCAAATCTATCAGAGGTCTGGTTATTCTTAGGCTCCCTAGGTATCCCTCCATGCCTTCAACATTCATTGATTGTTCCAAAGCCTTTGTCAATGTATATATTCTCTATTGCATCAAGGGGATTCATGTCAAGGGTATCAAACCTTTAATGTATCATTCCCTTTGATGGTATTCATGAATTGGGTGCACCAATATCCCAATAGCATCCTTAAATTTCTGATTGTATTCCCATGCAAACTCCCCCTCTCTCTGTTGAATCTCACTCAACTCAGAGAGAGATTGTTGTTCTTTTTGAGGTAACTTGAATTCGACAAGGAATTTATGATGCACGTATTCAAGGGTAAAGGAATGTACTTTCACCCCAGGCTCAATATCCTTCATGTAACATTTGAGGGCACAACCCCTCGGGGTATTCTAGAATTATACTAACTTATTTGCATGTAGGGTCCCTCTAGACCTCCAGATGGCCTCGCATAGAAACAAATTTTTTTCTACATCCTCATCTTCTTTACCCCATAAATATCGGTATTGGAAAATTTATCCTCCCATGTATCTAGCCATTTTCATTGTTCTTGTTCCTATCAAAATAAATCCTAACAACATTGTTTGCGATCTACTAGGAAATTCTACTATCCTTCTACAATTTACAATTGCAGGTCTTGTTGAACTAACTGAATTTGAAAAAATAGAATTTGCATGAGTATTAGGTACTGAACTTACCAAGGTTATTGAAGGAAACTAGGGGATGGATGACTTGGGGATGGTTCCACTGACTTCCAGGTGGGTTTCTTTGATCTCGCGAGTCTCATTTTATTGTACTGTAGAAACCTGCTTCGCTTCCTGGTCGACTCCTCTTGAGATCAGGATCAAAACTTTTTTGTCTTTTGCAAGATCCAGGCATCCTTCATCCTCTCTTGAATCTAAACCTTAATTTTCTCATCCACTCTCCATAGGACTTTTTTCTTTTTTATGTTCTCTTTTCTTCAATCTTGGACTGGCTAGTATTTCTTGTGTTTGCAACTTTCGCAACTCCTATGACTTTCTTTCATCCGTTCCTCCTGGTCTGATTTATTTATGCAACACCTTGGAGTGCTTCGTTGCTCTCTTTACCTTTCCCCGCCACCATTTCCCAAGTATGGTGGTTCTCCTCAGGGTGCACTCACTTCTTAGAGTTTTCTCTTCCCCCATCTGTCAAAGAACCTATTCTCCTTCTTAGTTCATGAACCTGCCCCAAGATCACTTACCCCGAGCATGTGAGTTTAAGCTGCCATCTCACATGAGGAAACAACTAGAATCCTCTCTTCCTCTAAAATGACCTTGATCCAAAGGGGAATTTCCCTCAACAATATTCCTTGTGCCCATTTCTTGAACATTGCTTCAACTCATGAAAAATACTAGTGGTTCTCCACTGCAAACTTGATGATATAACCTTCCAGGGACGTGTTAACCTAGAAATCCATCGCTCGAGTAATATGGTGATCCAATCGTTGAATCTATTCTAGCCTCTATTCATCCCAATAACCAATTTATTTAACCCATTCTTTAAACTCTATTGTTTCTTGTATGCGATCTACCCACTGAAAAAAAAAATCCAGGAATTCTATCCAGAAGATCTCATATTGGTCGCTTGATCTTTCCAAGTAGAAGACAAAATCCTTGGTGGTGTCCCATTTCATATTCTCTATCTCTTCTTCATTCAATATAAACGCATCACAGTTACATTCCCACCACATTCAATGTCAGACTTGGGGATCAGTGTAAACATTCTCCTTACAGGTTCCTGATACAAGAGCATCACCAGCAAAGCACAAGCGGGAGACAGCTGGGTGCACTAACGCATATTTTGAAATTTTTTTAATTTCAAAGACCAGTGTATTAATGTGATATATGACAAATATTTTTGAGTTATGAACATCTTTAATGATCAAAGCCTAAGCCATCGCATAAGATCGGTGGGGAATGCATTTTTTTTTATGAGACAAATCACAATACAAATCTGGAGGTTGCATTCTTATCTGTCTGACTTGATATTTATTGTAATTAATGTTAAGTAGTTGATAACATTTAATTCCGATAGGATAGCATATAGTAGTTGGAGGGAAGAACTCAATCGAGTCCCTTTGTATAAAGATTTATATTGTTGTCGAGAAGAGGTCGTTGTTGTTGCTGTTGAATCTAATGTGTAGATTGTCATTGCGAGTCAAGGGTTGAGAGATACAAAGAAATATTGTATGAATATATGTAAGTTTCAGTTGAATGAATATAGCAGAGGAATATTGTCCCAATGAGGGTTGTTATGTGTCTATCTGAATGAATGATAGACTTTCTGTTTAATTTCAATTCTCTGTTATTTCTTGTTCTTGCATCCATGATTTCATTTGCATTGTTGAATGTATGAGTCATTATGAAGAGTAGCTAAGTTTCAATTGTTTATCTTCATTGAGTGAGTGCAAGGCGTGCATAGTGTCTGCAAGGAGTGCGTAACTGAGTCAGTTTCGAATTGAAGCTTAGAAGAGAGAACAAGAACTTGTATGTGTGCAAGGAGTGAATTGACGTTCGCAAGGGGTGCGTGACAGAGTTTTCATATTTGAAATCTTAGGAGAAGTAGCATGATTTTAGTCACGAGAGATAGAAGCGGTTGGAGAATAGTTACAAGAAGTGAAAATTCATCCACAGGGGAGTCGAATGTGGAAGAGGATCTATTGAAAGGTGTGCAGAAATCAATATTTCTACCAAGTGTTGAAGAGAGTGTTCAAAGGAATGAGAGAAGGTAGAAGAAGTAAAGCTCAAGAGGGAGAGCGGTGGAAATTATCCAAGGAGAGAAGTCCTAGGAGTCTTCACTAAAATCGGTGGATGAGATTCGTTTAAGAGGGGAGATGAACAATTCCAGACTGTCATATCTGGGAGTGTTACGCAGAGGTTAACCATAACGTGTTTTGACACTTCAGAGTTCGGGAATTTTGGAGGCTTGCTGAAAGTAGAATCGTGAAGTCTGAAGTTGTGAACGGATCCCAGTCATTGATCATGAAAGGAGCATGTGGCGAAAGATAAAGGAATTCAAGAATCAGAAGTTTGGAGGTTTGTCAATGAGAGGGGTAAAATTTCACGAAGTCACGAAACACGAACTATAGTGGGGCCAGTGGATCTTAGGAGACACGTGGTGAGAGTTTGAAGATTCGAAGAAAATAACTTCCGAAAAGTCAAATAATGATTTTGGGACATCCCCGAAGTTTGAATCATGAAGAAACAGGCCCACGATCACAACCGTGTTTATTTGATAAAAGGACCTATGTGCTTGTGTAGAGTGGTTTTTGGTGCCATAGGGACCCAAGGAGTCGCTCTGACATAGTAATTCGAATGATCCAAGACCATGAGGTCGAGAAACTATTTGGTGGGAAGGGAGTCTATGAAAGAAGTGGTATCAGAGTGAGTACATAATTAACTTCTGTAGGAAGAGAGATAAAATCATATCAACGAGATGTATCATAAGCGTCAGCACAATGCTGCCTAGAAGACATCCTGATACACCTATATCCAACATATCTATGGAAATGGAGATGATAGAAGTACGTGCGAGGCTGGATTCCATGGAAACAAAACAAAGGAGAGAACTTGATGTTGGAGACATTAGCAAGACGAAAAAATGAAGAAGTAGAGGTCGAAGAAGCTGTAGTTGAGGATGATGCGGAAGAACGCTTGCTGAAAGCAGTTTTCGAATTGGGATCCAGAGAAAAGATTGGCATCCTTATGTATGAAGGAAACTTAAACACAGAAGAATTACTTGATTGGATACAAGAAATGGACAAGTATTTCGACTATGAGGATGTCAAAGAGGAGAAAAAGGTAAGACATGTTGTCACTAGGTTGAAAGGACATGCAACACTGTGGTGGGATGAACTGCAAGCCAACAAGAGAAGAAAAGGCAAACAAAAGTTTAAAAGTTTGGATCGAATGGTAGCCAAGTTAAAGGAGAAATTCATGCCCAAGGATTACCAGATAAATATGTTCAGGAGGATGCAAAACCTGAGACAGAGAGGATTTACTGTGAAGGAGTAAACAAAAGAGTTATACAAATTGAACATTAGATCTGGATAGAGAGAGAGAGAGACAAAGAGAAAGTTGCTAGATATATCAATGGCTTGAGATATGATATCCAGGAAAAAATCAGCATGGCGAAAGTCAATATGGTAGAGGATGCGTATCAAATTGTGCTAAAAGTAGAAGAAAAGTTGACCAGGAAGCAGAGTCAACCAAACAAAGGTCGAATCTTGAATAGAGGCAAGGGAGTTTCCTAGGATAAAGAACAGAGTCACAAGGATGAGGCAAAGTGGTGGTAGAAACTATTTTCCCATAGGAAGAGGAAGAGTGGTGGTAGAAACTCTTTTCCCATAGGAAGAGGAAGAGGCAGAGGAGGAGAAGTAAGATGTTATTCCTGTGGAAAAACATAGAACATGTCTTGGGATTGTCCTGAGAGGAATAAGAAGGTGAATCTCACATTTCGGAAGTGCGGAAATGAGATGTTGAGGCAGAAGGTGAAGAACATGGGAAATCCTTGATGATGAAGAAGGTTCTTTTGAAGCAAGAGACAGAGACCAAAAAGCCAGTGCAGAGGAATAATTTGTTCAAGACATCCTGCAAAATGAAGGATAGGGTTTGCAAGGTGATAATTGACAATGGGATCACTGAAAACTTAGTATCCATGGATATGGTGGAGAAGCTAGATTTGGAGATGAATTCACATCCGACACCATATAAGGCATCATGGTTGCAGAAAGGTCATCAGGTAACAATCACTCAATAATGCCTGGTTGAATTTAAAATAGGAGGATATAGAGATGAGATTCTGTATGATGTGATTCCCATGGATGTATGTCATGTTTTGTTTGGAAGCCCATGGTAGTATGACAAGAATGTCATTCATGATGGGAGGATAAATACTTACACCTTAGAGAAGAATGGTAGGACACACATGCTGTTGCCAATTGAAGAAAAGAGGGTGAAGGATGAAGCTAGCATGGGAATACTTCTTATGAGTGGGAAGGAACTCCTAAATGAAGTAATGACAGAACAAGAGATGTAATTTGTTGTAGTGAGGAAGTCAAGGGTTATCCTTACCAATACTTCAATGGAATATTTACTTGAGGAAGTTCAAGAACTGTTAGATAATTTTGTTGACATTGTGGTGGATGAGTTTCCAGACTCACTACCACCTATTAGAAGTATTAGCCATCACATTGAATTGAGACCAGGAGAAATCCTTCCGAATAAAGCAACGTACAGTTTGACACCTCAGGAGAATGAGGAGGTGGAGAGACATGTTCAGGATCTGTTAGACAAAGGATTGGTCAAAGAAATTAGCTTGAGTCCATGTGCAATGTCAACTGTATTAAGTCCAAATAAGGATGGAGGATGGAGAATGTAGATGGACTCAGGGGCCATAAACAAGATCACCATCAGATACAGATTTCCATTACCAAGCATGGATGAATTAACAAATTTCTTGAGTGGAGCTAACTATTTTTCAAAAATAGATTTGAAAAGTGGATATCACCAGATAAGGATGAGAGAAGGTGATGAGTGGAAAACAACATTCAAGAAAAATGAGGGGTTATATGAATGGCTTATTATGTCGTTTGGCTTAAGAAATTCCCTGAGAACTTTTATAAGGCTGATGAATGAAGTGTTAAAATATTTCAATGGTAAGTTTGTGATTATATATTTGGATGATATATTGGTCTTTAGAAAAACCAAGGAGGAGCACTTGAGACATTTGACATTGGTGATGAGGAGGTTGCAACAAGAGAAGTTGTTAATGAACCTGAAAAATTCCTCTTTCATGAAGATGGATTTTGTGATTTCTTCAAACGAATTGAAGATGGATCCCGAAAAGTTGAAAGAAATCAAGTAATGGCCATCACCGAAAAATATCTTTGAGGTAAGAAGCTTCCATGGATTAGCAAGTTTCTATCGTAAGTTCATCATAAATTTTAGTGGGATTAGTGTTTAAATGATGGATATAGTGAAGAAAAGACACAAGTCTTTCAAGTGGACAGAAGAGGCTGAGAGTAACTTCAACATATTGAAGGAGAAAATAACGGAAAAAATGATTCTGGTATTACCATATTCCGGAAAGACATTTCAAGTAATATGCGATGAGAGTGGAGTTGCAATTGATGCAGTCTTAAGTCAAGACACCATACATGTTGCATATTTTAGCGAGAATTTGAATGAATCCAAAAAGAAGTAATCCACATACGACAAAGAGTTTTATGCCATAATTCAAGCCTTGAAGAAATGGTGGCACTATCTCGTATTGATGGAGTTTGTTTTGTATAGCGACAATCAAGATTTGCAATTCATAACCAAACATGAGAAGTTAAACTAGAGACATGCTAAGTGGATAGAGTTTATGCAAAATTTCACTTTTGTCATTAAACATATTTATGGGAATGCTAATAAGGTCGTTGATGCATTGAGCAGGAGAATTTTGATTCTACGGGAATTTCATGTCAAGACCTTGGGGTTTGACCACCTTAAGGAAATGTACCACAATGATCTAGATTTTGGAGAAGCATATGAAGCGTGTGCAAATCCTGTGCTCAGAGACAGAAGCCAGTGGGCCGAATATATGATTTAGGATGGGTTGTTTTTCAAAGGGTGCCATTTGTGCATACCAAGATGCTCGATGAGGGAGAATGTTTTGAAGGAAAAGCATAGTGGAGGTCTAGCCAGAAATTTCATCCATGAAAAAACATTTTCCCAATTAAACGGTTCATATTATTGGCCAAGTATGAGAGAATAGGCGAAGAGATTTGTGAACATTGTAATATTTGTCAGTAGGCCAATGGGAAGAAGAAGAACACTGGGTTGTATCATCTATTGCCTATTCCAGAGAGGCCTTTGGATGCAATAAGCATGTATTTCATGTTGAGATTGCCAAGGACACAAAGAGGAAGTGATTCCATATTTGTGGTGGTGGACATATTTTCGAAGATGGCACACTTTATCCCATGCATGCAAAGCATGTTGCGAATTTATTTTCCAGAGAAGTTGTGAGACTCCATGGATTTTCTAGGAGTATAGTTTTAGATAGGGATACCACATTTGTTGGTCATTTCTGGAGGACGTTGTCGAAAACGTTGGGCACAGAGACATATTTTAGTTATGCATATCATCCATAGACGGATGGACAGACCGAAGTGGTGAATATAAGCTTAGGATATTTGTTGAGGAGTTTGGTCATTGAACACCATAGTCAGTGGGATCATATTCTACCACAAGCCGAGTTCGCATATAATGACTCAGTGAACATAAGCACTAGGAAAAATCCATTTCAAATATTTTATGGAATAAATCTTAGAGGAGTTTTGTAGTTGAGAGATGTGAAGTAGAGTGAGTTTAGAAGCATTGGAGCCGAAGACTTCACTGCAAAGATGTAGGAACTTCACAATGAGATCAAGGAGAAGTTGAAGAGGATCAACAGTGAGTAAAAGTGCAGAGATGATCAACTTAGGAGAAATCTTGAATTTGAAGTTGGAGATCAAGTCCTAGCACATATAAGGAAGGAAAAATTCTCGAGGGGAACATACAATAAACTAAAGATGAAAAAGAAATCCTGAGGAGATTTGGGGAGAATTCTTATGAGTTAGAGATGCCAAAAGATGTGGGTATATCGCCCATATTCAACATTTCAGACCTGTATCTATACAGGGAATATAGAATCGGAGGGTCTGAAGATCGAGGAGAGATTGAGTGGAAAAAAACAATGCTTGTAGCAGAGAAGCTGTAGATGGAAAAGATCATAGATCAATGGGTTGGTAAGAAGACCAGAAGGAAAACGTATTTTGAATATTTGGTGAAGTGGAGAGGACGACCAGTAGAAGATGCCAGTTGGGTTGGTGAAGTGGATATCCAAAAGCATGGAATATCGATGCAAGAGCTCGTGGGAAAGAGCCCATGATTTTTTCATCCAAGGGAGTACGATGTAGGAGCATCACCAGCAAAGAACAAGTGGGAGACAACTGGGTGCACTAGCACGTATTTTGAAATGTTTTGAATTTCAAATACCGGTGTATTAATGTAATATTTGACAAATATTTTTGAGTTATGAACATATTTAATGATAGGAGGCTGAGCCATCGTGTAATATCGGTGGGGAATGTATTTTCTTTTATGAGACGGATCACAATACATATCTGGAGCTTACGCTCTTATCTGTCTGACACAATATTTATTGTAATTAATGTTAAGTAGTTGATAGCATTTAATTCTAATAGGATAGAATAGAGTAGTTGGAGGGAATAACTCAAGAGAGTCCCTTTGTATAAATCTTTGTATTGTTGTTGAGAAGAGGTTGTTGTTGTTTTTGTTTCTACTATTGAATCTAATGTGTAGATTTCCATTGTAATTCAAGGGTTGGGAGATACATAGAAATATTATATGAATATATGTAAGTTTCAGTTGAATGAATATAGCAGAGGAATATTGTCCCAATGAGGGGTTTTATGTGTCTATCTAAATGAACGATATAAAATCTGTTTAATTTCAATTCTCTATTATTTCTTTTTCCTGTATCCATGACCTCATTTGCATTTTTGAATGTATGATTTACTGTGAAGAGTAGCTAAGTTTCAATTGTTTCTCTTCATTGAGTGAGTGCAAGGCGTGCGTAGTGTCTGCAAGAAGTGCGCGACTGAGTCTGTTTCGACTTGAAGCTCAGAAGAGAGAATGAGAACTTGTATGCATGCAAGGAGTACATTGACGTATGCAAGGGGTGCGTGACAGAGTTTTCAGATTCAAAAGCTCAGGAAAAGTAGCGTGATTTCAGTAATGAGAGACAAAAGTGGTTGGAAAACCATTACAAGAAGTGAAAATTCATCCACAGGGGAGTCTATTGTGCAAGAGGATCTGTTGCAAGGTGTGCACAGATAAATATTTTGACCGTGTGTCGAAGAGAGTGTTCAGAGGAACAAGAGAAGGTAGAAGAAGTAAAGCTCAAGAGAGAGAGCGGTAGAAATTCTACAAGGAGACAATTTCTCTGAGTCTTCACTGAAATCAATGGACGAGATTCATTTCATAGAGGAGACGAATGATTCTAGACCATCAAATCTGGGAGCATTACACAGAGGTTAACCTTAAGGTGTTTCGACACTTCAGAGTTTGAGAAGTTTGGAGGCTTTCCGAAAGTAGAATCACAAAGTCTGAAGTCATGAATGGATCCTATCCATTGATCGTGAAAGGACACGTGGAAATATATCAAGGAATTCAGGAATAGGAAATCTCGAGGTTCATGGATGAGAGGGGTAGAGTTTCGCGAAGTCACGAATCCTGAAATATAATGGGGTCGACAGATCTTAGGAGATGCATGGAGAGAGTCTATATATTTGGATAAAATCACTTCGAGAAAGTCAAAGGAGGACTTCAATATATCCCCGAAGTCCAAATCGCAAAGAAACAGGCCCACGGTCATAGTCGTGGTCATTTCAGAAAAGGACATGTGTGTGTGTAGAGTGGTTTTGAGTGCCGCAGGGACCCAAGGATTCGATTCAACTTAGTAATTCAAACGATCCAAGAGGAGGAGGTCAAGCATCCCTTTGGAGGGAAGGGGGTCTGTGATAGTTCCCTTATAGAATCAGGGTCCCAACAATGGAATCATTTTGTTGGCATAAAGTTGTCAGACCAGGGTCATCATCAGGTTAACAACAAAAGGGTACCAATGTAGTCTAGTGTGCTGGCATTTTTATCTCTCCAAAAGGAAAGAAGTCTAACCTAAAGTGAAACCGAGAGAAAAGAACTAACGGAAGGGTAAGAAGAAGGTTATACAAATCTAGAACCCATCTATATTGTTACCATTCTAAAGAAATACAGATTACTCAATGAAGATCCTTTAACAAATCATACACTGATACATGAAAAAAAGAGTTGTACAAAATATCAAGAAGTGATAAATACATGTAACTGATGATAGACAACAACATAGTGACATTTTAGAGATACAAAAAATAATATAAATCGGGAACCTTCTAAATTTGATCTCCATTATCTTTCCATTATATCAAAATGTCTTGGTCCACATGGATTCACAACTTTACAGTAATCATATAACATACTTATCGTAGAAGAGATCAGTAAGTTCATCTCAACATACTACTAAGGTTGATTGTAATCAGTCTAATCCCTTCCCCATTTTTATTACATTCTATCTCTAGAGTACAGATCTAGTTCTTGTTTCTCATTCCTCTTTCTTATATCTCACAAACCCACCCATTACTATGTAGTACAATTACCAATTACTATTAATACAATAAAATTGTTTCTTTCTTCTCCTTGAGAATCGATATGCCCTCATCTCTTCTTGATTCTATTGCAACTGTGTTGTCTCAAAACTGATTTTGTGTTGTCCTTGGACTATTTTCTGTTCCAACGTATTTATGTTTCACGTTTCCTTTCTTATCTCCCTTCACTTGGTTGGTTATCTCTTTGACAAGTTGCACAACTTATTTTATCAAAACAAATGGCCCAACATGACATGTTGTTGATAGATAGACCAAAAGTGTCTACGGTTGGGTGGAACATTCTATATCTACATCTAGTTGGTAAATGTTTATTTGAAAAGATAAGTGCTCCCTATGTTTTTTGTGTAATATATATTCCACTGTATATTTATTATCTCTGAGATGTATTGGAATTTTTCATTCTTGTTGTTATTTTTGTGCATGGAATTTTGGTCATTTCTTTTATAGTTTTAGCATTTTCATTTTTATTGAATGCATTGGTTTCATGTTTCCTGATTAATTAAATATTGGTATCTGAAATTCAATTTTTTCCAAGAAGGGGAATTTACAGGTGCCCGAGCTCTGGGTACATGAAAGATTTGTATTTAGATATTTTCCATAGTAATGTAAACCATAATGGTGGTGTAGGTATGTTAGACATTGGTATCAAGGAGAATTATTTTCATTTTGTTGATACTGGGTACATTACAAATCGCCTAGAAGTATGAAATTATTTGCGTTGATTAGTATGATAAATGGAAAATATTAAGAAACTAAGTCATATACTTACTGTAATAGAATCAAATCAACCCAACTATGATAATTGAATATTAATATTTTGTTCCCTATTAACATTTTTCTACTTTATTAATATTAATAAAGTAGGATCAGGGAAAGTGGGAGGCAATTAGCATGGATATTTGAGATAAACTGCCATTTTGTGACAAGTTTCCATCTAAAATATACAATGTTTTAGATTGGAATGAACAAATATGTAACATACGGAGTAAAATATATACATTATTGATCGTATGGGGTATGTAAGAAACATCATTATTTTTTCTCTTTGATACCCATATCATTTTCTCTAGTTGGTTGTAGAATTTAACAGTGGAAGAAAAACTACAATATCCTTAATATTCAATTCAATGATAAAACAATAATGAAATCCTACAATTCTTTCATACATAATTGTTAAAATGAAATTTGTACACATCGATTTGAAAAAAATAGAAAATAATAAAATGAAAAATAGAAATACAGAAACATGTCATTTCATGACATAATCATATTCCTTGTATTTTTGGAAAGATAATCCTCCAAGTAGATACATATAAAGGAAATTATTCCCATACTTCTTATCAATGTCACACTTAATATTTCTATGACAAAGGATACCCCCAAGCCAAGGATGTGAATTTGCAAGGGAAGAGTTGTAAAGTTTGGCTCAAAATATTCTTACTCAGTCCTCAACCTAGAAAACTCTCACAGGCAATAAACCCCTCTATAGTTGTCCCAGTCTACCAAATTTTTCCCCCTCATCCTAGAAAATATAAATAAAGGGATCTTTTTTTTACTAATTATTCCCTCAAGATATCCTAATTCCCTTCAAGTTCTCCAACACAAGCTAGCCAAGGAATCTCTCAATTGGGACTTCATAGATTATTAGTTGTAGGATAGGTTTTCCTCTCAAGGTAATAAAATAATCATTACAAGAAGTAATTTGGGTAACAACATAAGCCTTCATGAAGGTACACTATCGAGTAACATAGTACCATCACAACACTTACCATAATTTGTACCATAATAATAGTAATAATCATAATAATCTAACATGCTCAAATTCCCAAATTTATATTTTTGTGTCAAACACTCATTGTGAAGTCTTCGTGTGAAGACCACATTTCATCTCTAATATAAGATAAGAATAACTTATATCAAGGTTGACAATCAAGGATTCATAATCAAATGTTTAAATAATTTAGGATATATCATTATCTATGGTTTATAGTTGATGACTAAGGACATAGGTTAAATAATTCAGTTAGGTCCTCTCCCCCTTATTCCCATTTCACTTCCCCCCCTTTGGAATCATATTCCTTCATTTCTTTTTAATYCCTATTTGTTTTCAAAAATTAGGGTTTCCATATTACAATCAAATGTATGATTATATTTCACATATTATATTGGCTTATTTCCATCTATTCATTACAATTTCATTCATATTATAGGGTAAAAGTGGGGGTATTACAAAATATTGACTCTATTTTTATATAARACTTGTTTGTTTATAGAAATTCACTTAAGACCCTTGTAAGAAACAATTTATTACAATGAATTTTATTTAAGCATTTTTTCAAACACTTGGCCTACATGTATTTAATTTTTTTCTCTCTATATGCTAATTACATTTTGAGATCCCTCATAGATTCCCAAAATCAAGGGTTATAAATTAGAATATTCTAGACTAGAAATATGTTGTGTTGGCATCAATTAGGCATTATTTTGTTTTGTAGTTATTTACAATTAAATTTGTGGAATGAGAATGATGGGTTTTTTTTATGAAAAACATCATATGTTAAACTCAAAAATCACAGTGAAGAGTTAAACATATACAACTAGCTATTATTAATATTTTTTAGAGATCTTTTTGTAAGATAAATGAGATAGAAATGAGGCATTGCAATTGATGCACACGACATTCCAAAATATGCAACCAAATTAGAGGCAATAAATGGAAACATGTGTGTGCACGCGCGCGCGCGCACACACACATGTATGAATTCAAACATTCCTTAAAATACTTAGTGTGTATTATTTTGATCTCTTGAGATGCATTGTTATTTGATAACAAAATCACATTTTCCTCCTAATGCAATCACTATCAACATTCATCCTCCTAAAATGTAATGCATCGCTCTCAATATGGTTGAGATGATATTGAGAGGTGTTAAATATCCATTACCTTTGCTACTACTCAAACAAAAACTTATATTATTGGTTAGTGAATCATAATAAGAGATATAGTAGCCTATTCCACTTGAATTAGAGTGAATGATGTGGGATAAGGAGTTGGGTGATCAATAGTTATTTATGTATCATACCAAACCACCTATATAAACCAATTGAAGTGATAGGGTACTCCAAAATAAATCCAATTACATCATACATTCATGCTAATGTGGAATTAATGCAAGCATAAGTAAAAAATTAAAACTATGATATTATAAATATGAATAGCAAGTTTTATAATTTGCATTCATCTCACATGAAGTAAATTAAGATATATTTAAGTGGAAACAAACCATAAGATATCTAGAAAAGCATACATAGGTAAAAACAATAATGTCTCCATACTCATAAACAACTAAAGAGTACTTATCTTTCTTACAATCATCCACAAACTATCTGCAAATGAGAAACATTCCACCCACCATATGATCTCTACCACAAAGGATATCCCTAAGTCAGAACTATGAATCCACAAGGGAAACGTTTTATGGCTTGGCCCTAATTTCTCTCACTCATCCCAATTTATAGAATTCTCAAGACAATTTCTCACTACAACATTCCCAATTAACCTACCCTTTTCCCCGTCATGCTACACAACACCAACAATGAGACCCCCTTTACTTTTAAAAAATCCCTTAGGTTATATGATTTCCTTCCATTGCTTGAACATAGGTTGAATAGGGAATATCTATTGTTGGGAACCATTACACTTAAACTATACATTGTTTTACTCTTTATCTTAGTCATCACCCATAACCTAGTCATTATTTACTCAAAGTTTCATGGTAGAAAATATATGGAATCCTACACATAGAGACAAAAACTAAAGAAATAATAAATGGGAATGAACTTGCATGCCCAAAATCATAGGTTATATTTTCTTGTTAACAAGACACTGCATTCCTTCATGAAAATTCCATGTATTTCTCTTTTGTGCAACTAATATCAATGTAGATGAATGGATTAATAATAATAAACAAAAGGTTAAAACACTCAGGATAAAAGTGGGAAACAAGCAAATAATAACATTTCCTCTTAAATCTCCATATAGCCCCTTTCTTCCCCTCTAATGTACTCATATCCCACTTTCTTTTTCATTATCAATGTGCAATGTTAGTGGTTTTTTTTTATTATAGTTCAATGTGCAAATTTAAAAATTCAATGTTCATTATTCACTTACACCACATATTTGCAGCTTATATTCATTTGATCATTACATATACATTCATAATATAATGGTTAAACTCAGGAATTGCATTCCCCTCCCCCTAATATTTTCACCATCCTCAACACAATATTAAATATATGAACAATATCAAAAATTTAATTTAAAACTTCAAAGAAAAAGCAGGTATAGTTCCCACATAGAATCGTATATATCCTACGTTTCCTTATCAGGGTTTTAATGGGTCCATTGGACCTTTACCCATTGAATGGCTCTATTTTGGAGAAAAGTAACCTTCATATCTAGGTTGCAGACTAATAGTATTTGCAATTATCCTTTTTATTTCACTTGTATCAAAGTATAATCAATGAAAATATGGCTAGGATCATGTACATACTTTTTTAACAAAGATACATGAAATACATATTGAACCTTTAGGATAGCATGAACTAAAATAATCCATGCAACAAATCCTATCCTATTCAATATTTTAAAAGGTCCACAATACTTTTCTATCATCTTAGTACAAATCCCCAACTTTAGAGAATGCTTCCTTGTTTTAAATTTTAGGAACACATTCTCCCCAACTTTGAACTCCCTTGGTATTTTTCCTTTATGTATGTAACTATTTTTCCTATCATGTTGTTCCTTTAAGTTCAGTTTAATCTTGTCAACCCATTTCTCTATATTCTTGAGAAACTCTATCCCAAGTACCACTCTATGACTTGAGTTATTCTATATTACTAGGACATTGCATTTTCTGCTATACAAAGCTTCAAATGGAATCATCATTAGAGAGGTATGATGCCCATTACTATAGGAAAAATCCACTAAGTACAAACAATCTCCTAGTTAGACAGGTTTTCCATCGCATACATATACAATGTATCTTCAATTACTTGATTAACTCTCTTTGTTTTTCCATCAATATATAGATCGTAGTGTTGGATTACTGAGAGGGGGGGTGAATCAATAATAGAGAAATCTAATCCTTTTTTACCATATAATCCAAGTGTTATATCAATGAAGAATTATCATCCAATAACTACAGAGTAAATAAGCAATGAACAAATGAACAAGCATACACATACACAGTACACCAGTGTTTTACGTGGAAACCCAAATCGGGAGAAAACCATAGAATGTTTTTTCTTATATGTATTGAATAATTACATTCATTGGAAGCACCAACTTCCTTTGTTTTCCAGCTACAACTGGAAGGAGGCTCCAACCCCCTATTTTCTCAGGCTACAACCGGTGGGATGCTCCAACTCCCCAATTATATTGCTACAACTAGAATGAGGCTACAACCCCCTATGTTCTCCGGCTACAACTGGAAGGTGGCTACAACCACCTGTCCTTGCCCCGTCCTACCACCCTGAAGTAGAAGTAGCATGATGGAACCACTGTCAACCTGTCACTGTGAGATATACCATTGTAAACCTGTACCAATAAATATGAACCATGCATCAACCATGCATCAACCTGTACCATAAACAAGTGCATCAACCATGCACCAACCTGTCCCAAATAACCTGTAATCAACCTGTACCATAAACAAGTGCATCCAACCGTGTACCAAGTATGTACCAATCATGTTTCAACTACTCATCAACTATGACTCATCAATATGTACCAACATCATCAACTGNTACCAACATCATCAACTATACACCTCATGTGTGTGCCAACTCATCAACTACTTGTCTCAACCATGTACTCAACATGTACCTCAACCAAAATCCCTCATCAATTTCATCATCCAAATCTGATTTGTAGCTCTGTAATAGAAATTGCGTATATGATCACATTCCTAAAAACCTTCCTTAAATTCAACAACAAGAGACTAGCATTTTCATCCAACTTTTCTTTAGTCTCACATGCCTAGTTTTGGATTAGTCAACAACCCTAAATTGAAGTAATCATAACTTTGTACCTGTAATGTATAAATATATGAAACTGATACACAATGTTATTCAGTGTTTTTTATGCAATTCCTCAAGGTTTCACTACTTGGAACCTCTCAGAAAAGGAGTTATAGCAAAAATGACATACCTTGTTGAATTCTGGCTTATTCTAGAGAGCGACCTTGTAGAGTGTGCCCCACATGGAATATTTGTTCAATTGATATGAAAATGTTACAAAACATATTATAGACTGTACCCTAACCAAAAAATTTGGTTTCACTGAATTTGTATCTTTTATGAAGAAGTTATGACGTTTTTACCCGAAACACTTTTTTTTGACTAGTTTCGGGACTAGCCACAAACCCTATTTTCCACAAAGTGTAACTCCAAAAATACAATGACCCACAAGATGAATTTTGTACCACAAATAATTGGATATGTTTTCTCAATGGCATAGTAATTGTTGGATCATGTTATCATTGATGCCAATGGTTTGATTATTTGAGAGATTGTTGGATCATACGTCATTGATGCAAATGGTTTGGTTTGATTGATGTCAAGTAATTGATTGATTGATGATTGATGAACAATGTATATGCATTGATGAGAATGATAGATGTCCAAGTGGAAACCAATTGATAAATATGGATCAATGAGTTTTCATTGATACATGATGCAGTGGTGAATTGATGCAAAGATGAATCATTATTGTCTTATCATGGTTGATAAGGTGCACAAATGGATGAAGTCCAAAGTGGTCCCCTTATGGTGAAAGCCCTCACGGGAAGACGCTTTACGGATTGAGTTATCCTAGAAGAATGGTTGGAGGACCCATGCTTCCAACCGTGATATGAGATGAACATCAATGAAGTTGTTGGTGAAAATATCCTAGCTAGATAGTGCTTGACATGCCATTTCCGGTGGTATGTGGACTGTCACATAACTCCTCACGGTTTGAGAGTTATGGCTCTACGAAGTTGAAGGACCCCCATATGATGGCTTGAAGCCCCAAAAGGTCAAATAATTCAAAGTGATTGAAAAGAAGAAATCATTATTTAAATGATAAAGTAAAGTGACAAAATCAAGAAAGAATTATTTAAATGATAAAATGAAGTGACAAAATCAAGAAGGAATATTTAAATGATAAAGTATTGGAGAAATTTCTATTCATGGAAAGTGGTTAACCTTAAAATAAGGAAAATAGGTTAAGTGACCTAGAAATGGGTTAAGTAACCTAAAAATGGGATAAGTGACCTAGAGAATGAAAGTATAAATAAGATGAATATGGTCTCTTGTAAATCATCCTTTTTGTGGATCAATGGAGAACTTCTTGTGAATATCTTTTGGAGTATTGATGGAGAGCTTCTTGTGAGAGCATATTATTGATGTGGATCTATTGATCATGATTGAAGATATATTCTAAGGAAGAGAGTGAGAGGAGGATCTCATGGATGCATCAAAGTTTCGGCAATGTCGGAGATCTTGACAAAAAAATTCTCAGATTCACGGAAAACCCTATTTTTCGATGCCCACGTGGGTTGTTTGTGTATAGGGTGCATGTACACGTGGGATGGTTGTGTATAGGGTGAGTGTACACGTGGGCTGATTGTGTACAGGGAGTGTGGAGTGGATAAAATCATGGAGATTTGTGTTTGAGCTGGTGCCAATCTCTTGGACGATGAGGCAGGTTCCAAATCTGCATTCTATGGCCTCAGATCTATCACTGAGACACTGGTATGGTTACATCATTATCTTGATGGATACTATTGTTTGATGTGTTGTGAATGCTTAGGAAATTCTTGGTATGGCTTCTATGATGTGGTTCAGTTTGGTTGATTTGGTTAATGGAGTGAGAAGTACTCTTATGATTCAGTAGTGACATGATTGCTATGGTATACTAGTCGTTTATACATGATTGAGATAACATTCATATTGATTTGTTGTGGAGCATGAGAAAGATATTGGAGAACATGGATATGTTGTGACTAGATGTGGGTCAGTTTGGATAGTGGAAGACATAAGAGAAAGTGATTGCAGGTTGCATAGAATCTAAGCATGTTTCTCAGAAGCATACGCTTGTTTCATTATACACTGGTTGCGTTCACACACGAGCTGTAGTGAGCCAGGGTGTGTGCACACGTGGGCTGCACTACTGACAGGTCATTATTTGTTGATGGATTGATATATGTTGAGGATTGTTGCCTCATCTCAGTTGGTGTTGAGGGTGTAAGATGAGTCTTGCATTATAGAGCAGGTGCTCTTACAGAGTTGTACTCTATTTAGT
>JASDQU010737623.1:81130-97758 GCA_032191745.1 Picea mariana
AGATAAGTTTCCCATTCCTGTGATTGATGAATTGTTAGATGAACTACATGGAGCAATCTATTTCACAAAATTGGATCTCCGTTCAAGGTATCATCAGATCAGAATGAAGGAAGAAGATATCGCAAAAACAACATTCTGAACTCATGAAGGCCATTATGAATTTTTGGTCATGCCTTTTGGCCTTACAAATGCACCTTCTACATTCCAAGGGTTGATGAATTCCATTTTCAAGCCCTTCCTTCAAAAATCTGTGTTAGTATTTTTTGATGATATACTAATCTATAGCAAATCTTGGGAGGATCATGTGCAACATGTTGACAAGGTGCTACAACTACTAAAGGAGCAACAACTATATGCCAAACCATCCAAATGTTTCTTTGGAGTAAAAGTGGTAGAGTATTTGGTTCATATTGTATCTCATGAAGGTGTCAAGGTAGACCCTAACAAGATTAAGGCCATGATGGACTGGCCGATTCCCAAAACATTAAAAAATCTTAGAGGATTTTTGGGTTTGACAGGTTACTACCGCAAGTTTGTTTGGAACTATGGAAGAATAGCAACACCTTTAATGACACTAACTAAGAAGGATGCATTTTCATGGACTCCAGAGGTAACTAAAGCTTTTGAACAACTTAAAGAGGTGATGTATATAGCTCCTGCCTTGACCACTCCAAAGTTCACAAAAACCTTTATTGTGGAATGTGATGCCTCAGGAAATCGAATTGGTGTTGTCCTAATGCAAGAAGGAAGGCCCCTGGATTTTGAAAGTTGATCACTCAAGGGAAGGGAATTACACAAACCCATTTATGAGAAGGAAATGATGGCAATACTACATGCATTGAAAAAATGGCGTCCTTACCTAATAGGTAGGTAGTTCAAGGTCAAAACAGATCATGATAGTCTTAAATACTTCTTGGAACAAAGACTATCTTCAGAAGACCAACAAAAATGGGTAACCAAGGTATTGGGCTATGATTTTGAAATCGTCTATAAAAAGGGGACGCAAAATGTTGTGGCAGATGCACTCTCAAGAAAGGATGAAGATGTTGAGGCCTTTCTTTGTGCTATCTCGATCATCCAACCCGATTGGATAATAGAAGCAAGGGATGAATGGAAAAATGACGAAAAAAGTGTGGACTGTCATTCAAAGGTTGCAGCAGGATTCCAGTGCATCAAATACATTTACATGGAAAAATGATTCACTATGGTTCAAATATCGCTTATATTTATGTAAGAACTCCCAACTCAAACAAAAGGTACTATTGGAATTGCACACCTCTCCAGTAGGAGGGCACTCAGGATTTTTGAAGACCTACCATAGAGTCAAGAAGGATTTTTTTGGGATGGCCTTAAAACTAATGTTCAAAGGTTTGTGGAAGAATGTGTGGTTTTCCAACAAAATAAGGTGGAAACAATTAAGACCCCGGGTCTTTTACAACCATTAATCATCCCAAGTCAGTGTTGGGAGGAGGTTTCCATGGATTTTATCACAGGGTTACCAAAGTCTGAAGGAAAGAGTGTCATCATGGTGATTTTTGATAGACTGACCAAGTATGCACACTTTTGTGCACTCTCTCATCCCTTCAAAGCTAGTACAGTTGCGACCGCATTCATGGAGACAGTTCAAAAGCTACATGGAATCCCAAATATTATTGTAAGTGACAGAGATCCCATATTCACTGGACATTTTTGGACAGAATTATTTTCTTGTTTGGGTACTCAATTGGCTCATAGCTCATCTTATCATCCTCAATTTGATGGACAAACTGAGATAGTGAACAAATGTCTGGAAGGCTACCTTCGTTGCTTTGTCTCTGATAAACAAACACAATGGTTCAAATGGTTACCCTTGGCAAAATGGTGGTATAACACTTCCCTTTCACACTGCAACAAAAATGACACCATTTATGGCACTTTATGGATACCACCCTCCTTCCATCACTTCTTCTCTAAAAGAAAAATCTAAGGTTCAAGCAGTGGAATATCACATTGAGAATCAACAACAAATTCTCCAAATCTTAAAGGACAACCTGACCATGGCACAGAATCGCATGAAACAACAAGCAGATCAACATCGTAGTGAAAGAAGTTTTGAAGTAGGGGATTGGGTATTTTTAAGACTACAACCATACAAATAGATGTCCCTCAAGCAAGCCAAGAAGGATAATAAATTATCACCAAAGTACTATGGCCCTTATAAGGTGTTGCAAAAGATTGGTACTATGGCATACAAATTGGAGTTGCTTGCATCTTCACGAGTACACCTAGTTTTCCATGTTTCATGCTTAAAGAAGGTTATAGGAGACAAGATCCCAGTTCAAACTATATTTCCAGAACTTGAAGAGGAAGGAAAAATCATATTGGAGCCTGAAGCCATCACTGGCACAAGAATTCGCCAACTGAGGAATAGATCCATTTCAGAGTATCTCATTAAATGGAGGAAACTACCGATTGAAGATTCCACTTGGGAAGATGAGTCTTTTATACAGAAACATCCAGAGTTACTCAAGCATTGCGGACAACACTTGTCTCATGGGGAGGGGCATGTTAAGCCCTAATATTGGCTCATTACCCCTTAATTGGGGCATATTAGATTAGTAATGTTATTTATTACCCCTTAATTGGGCCATATTAGATTAGTAATGTTACTTATTACCCCTTAATTGGGGCATATTAGATTAGTAATGTTATTTTATTTATGTCGTCTTTAGGCCATTAGTTGTAATTATACCTCCTAGTCTCCTATATATACCAAGGAGACATTTTCATTTTGAATCATCTTGTACTTGAACATTTAAGTGGGGTAAAAGGAGGTTTCCACCTCGAAGAGGCTTATTATCTGAAATTATCTCTTTTTCAAGGCATTGAGTACTTTTCTTGAGGTTTTTCTATGCTATATTGATGTTTGGTTCTTAACATAATTAATGTCATTATAATTATTGGGCACAATCCTATTTTGGGAAGAAAGTATATTTGGGATGCAGGCCTATTTTTGGGAGAAATATTTGTTTTGAGAAAGACCTAATTTTGGAGTGCGTGCAACAAGTGGCAAGAAAGAAAAATGCAGAAAAGGAAGGAAAAGCAACATGCAAAAGGAAAAGAAATGTGGCCCGCAGGTAGACAATCCTAACCGTGACAGGGTTAGGTTTTTTGAAAAATATTGTAACATCTATAAGCCTATAAATTAGTATAAATAAGGACCTAGGAGGTCGAGGTCACAAGGTTCACAAGGTTAAAGGTTTAGTAAGTTCAAGAGTTCAGTCGATAATTGTAAGCAAGTTTGTTATGATTCTTGTAGAAGAGTTGAATAAGTTACTCCTTGAGGGTTAGGTCACATGATGAGGATCCTGGTGTGATCTAGTCAGCCTCACAGAGGGTACTTTCCCTCATTTTGATTGCATTATTGAAGATGTAATGTGTGCAGTGCAAGGTTTTATAGAAGAATAAATAAAAGAGAAAAGAAGTGAGGTATTTGTGGACGTAACCCCGGAAGGGGGTGAACCACTGTAAAACCTTGTGTTCTATGTGATTGTTAATGAATGATTTACTTTTATGTTGATCATTAGCTTAAGAATGAATGGTTAAAGTAGCTCTATCAACATGCATGCATAGGTTTAAACATGAATGAATCATTGAAGTAGATGATTGATTAAAAAGGATAATGCATAAGGAAGAAATAATCAAACCATAATCCTCACGCATTCCCAGACTTCAAACACCTGATTATTACAGTCCCCCATAAAAGTTATCTCAGGTGAGACTACGCAATGCACCCTGTGCACAATGTTTCCTTCTAGTTTACGAGGAGGGGCAATAGTTTTTAGGGTTTTGCTAGAAATATGTTTGATATCAGAACCCAGGTCATCCCAAGAAGAAGTTAACCAACAAATGGTTGGTTAACTTCTTCTTGGGATGCACTAATTTCTGATCTCAAACAGGTTTCCAACAAAATCCTCAAAATTATCAGCCCTCCTAGTAAACCAAAAATCAACGGTGCACACAAGGTGCACAATGCAGTCGCACCTGAGATATCCTTTATGGGGGAATGAAATACTTAAGTGTGTGCAATCTAAAAATGAGTGGGGATTTTGGTTAGCTTCTTTCCTGCTTATGCATTATCCTTGTTAATCATTCATCTACTTCAATGATTCATTCATCTTTAAACCTATGCACACATGTTGATATAGCTACTTTAACCATTCATTCTTAAGCTAATGATCAATATAAAAGTAAATCATTCATTAAAAATGACATAGAACACAAGTTTTTACCATGGTTCACCCCTTCTTGGGGCTACATCCACAAAGATCTGGCTTCTCTGCTCTTTTATTTATTCTGCTGCAAAATCTTGTGTTGCATGCATTACATCTTCAGTAATACAACCAAAATGAGTACAATACCCTCTGTGAAGATAACTATATCACACCAGGGTCCTCATCCTGTGACCTAAACCTTAACGACTAAATTATTCAACTCTTCTACAAGAATCATAACAAACTTGCTTACAATTATCAACTGAACTCTTGAACTTACTGAACCTTTGACCTTGTGAACCATGTGACCTTGACCTCCTAGGTCATTATTTATACTACTTTATAGGATTATATTCTTTACAATATTTGTTAAAAACCCTAAACCTATCATGGTTAGTCTTATCTTCCTACGCACCACGTTGTTTTTACTCTTGCATGCTACTTTTCCTTCTTTTTCTGCATGTTGCTTTATTGCCACCTGTTGTGCACGCTCCAAATTTAGGTCTTTCTCAAAATAGATATTTATCCCAAAAATAGGCTTGTGCCCAAAATAGGCATGCACCCAATAGGCCTCCAACACTGACATGTGGCTCGTCCCAAGCCACTCAGGGGGTTCACATTCCCTGTACAACTTTTTCCAAGTTGTTGAACTTCTCTGCTAGTTCATTTCCTTTTTCCTTCACCTACGAAGATTTTTTTGTTAGTGTCTCGATTATCTGTGTTGTTATTTGTTCTTGTAGTAATTATTTTCTCTATGAATGTTCTTGTGCCATGCTTATCTTCTCTTCCTCCAGCTACCCAATTATATGTGTTTCTTGTTCCTAGAGGGGCTCCAACTGGGCTTGTCTTTCTTTTTTATTCATCTGCGTTGTCGTTAACTCTGTCTACAAAGTTTTCATTTCTTAGGTTTCCATAAAGTCCTCGGTAATTCTCATGGTTTTATGCCATTGCTCCAACTCTTGTATGGAAGTGCTGATTTTCTCCTCTTGTTGGTCCAACTGTTGGACCTTTTCATCCTCTTCCAAAATGGTCCAAATCTGCACATTTATGTCGAATAGTTTCCCAACTTCCCTTGCTTCCTTTTCCATCTTCTCTGTATGGAGAGTGTATTTTTGTTCTCTTTTCTCTCAAACCTTAGGAGGATTCATAGGATTAAGTTTTTATTTTAGCTCCTCAATTTCCTGCCTATATCCCTCAATAGTCTGTGAAATGATTTTTATATTTTATTTTGCACTCCTTTCTCGTGCTTATGCATTATCTAGAATGTGGTTGTATATCGTTGTTATCCCCTTATCTAACTTGTTAGTGCATTATTTTTCCTCCTCTTTATCCAAGGTCAGTTGGTCGTAGGTGATTTGTAACATTTATGTGACTCCCCTACCCACCTCCAAGTTAGTGGCATCTAAACCGGATCTGGATTGTACTTCGTGGTCTCTTAATCCATTTTGACCATTTTTCGTGTGACTATGAATGTATCCCCACCTTGCACTACTAGATGAACGATCTTATCTCCTTTGTTTTGTGTATGGGGTCACTATGTATTTTCTTATTGTTGCGTTGTGGTATGCGGTATTGCATGAATCATTAATTCTTGTACATTTTCATGGACTTGTATGTGTTTGGCCATGATATCTTCTCTTTGTGATTCTGTAGTGTGGACCACCTCTTCCCCCCTCTCCTAGACGTTGTCCACCACGAACTCATCATAATCCTCTATCAAGGTGATGACTAGGTCCTCCTTGGTATAGTTCATATTTTTGCGCATCTCCTCTACATGCGTTGTATTCCTTTTTATTTGTGAGGGATGTGTCCCACTCGTCGTTGCCTATACCCTTTCCTTTCCACCATAAGATGTGTCCCCCTTTTTTTCATCCTACTGATTGTCTGTCATGGTCACTGTTGTTGTCCTCCTTGGTATTTTTGGCACTTCCCTGCTTCTCGATGCTTGAGTTCACGCTATAGCCTTCCTAGTGTTATCAGTTGGCCTATTTTTTTTTGCTAAAGGACCTACTTTGGCCTGCCCCTTGGGTTTGGTGGATTCCATTGCAACTAGATTTGCTTTTGTTTTTTCTACTGACATCTTCCACTATGTTGGCCAGTCTTTGATTATCTAGTCAGTCTCTTCCTTTGTGATGAAGTATTACATCTCCACCCATTCCTTCTTTGGTTCCCTTCTGACATGGATCCACATG
The DNA here is from genome assembly GCA_032191745.1 of Picea mariana. Taxonomy (NCBI): domain Eukaryota; kingdom Viridiplantae; phylum Streptophyta; class Pinopsida; order Pinales; family Pinaceae; genus Picea; species Picea mariana. Next base: position 87,576 of record JASDQU010737623.1, read on the forward strand.
TGGTGCCTAGATGCCTTAAACATGGCTATCCCTTCAGTTTCATGGACCACCTCCATAGGAATGCACCACACATTGGTTGTGTGATGTTGTATCTCTTCTAGCATCATCGTAAATACTCTGTTATTTTCCTGTTGATTTTTATTGTCCTTGGCCTACTAGAGGGACTCATTTATGGCCGCATAACACTTTCCTTTCCTATCCAGAAAGGATGAAAAGTTTATCTCCTTCCATCCTGCTAAATCTATGAGAATGATGAGACAAGAATAATGGAACTCGACTCCATTATCCTACACATCTCGACAATCGATCAAGAACTGGTCCAATAGGTACGAAACCCAACTAAACATTACTCCCTTCATGCACTTCCCAGCTATTGCAATGACTCTTGATGGAGCCTCTTCTTTCATACACTTCCTTAGCAACTTGCAAGCCATGAGCTTGCTGGTGAACCTTGTCACATTATCATTGATATCTCTAAGCAAAATTCCCTGATTTCCTCTGTTGGTGCAAAATTGTGATTTGACCAGCTCAATGATACCCTTCTTGTGCACTTTGTTTTCCACGTACTCCTATGGCTATGCACCTACTGTAGGTAATCCCGTAATTTTGGTGATCAACTCCACATCAAGTTGTACCGTCCTATGCATCAAAAGGATGATGCCATGTACCTGAGCTAGAAACAATTTGAAAAAAATCCCAACATATTTATTGTGCCTGAAGTGCAGTATGTCCAGGAGGTTCATTATCTCAGAGCTATAAATCCATGTTATCCATTGCACAGGCTCCATGATTAGTTTTCCTAGGGGTCCAATTTCCCCTGTGTTCGCTACATAGGACTCCTTGACCAAATTAGGGAATTTGGTTGCATCACGCACATCATGGTGTGAGTACCTTAGTTTAGGTATTTTTTTGAGCATGTCATCCACAGTGACCACTGCCTCTGGGGGTTAGGGAAGTGTAATGTCTATGGCATCCAGTGCCTTTCTTTTCTGCCCATTAGTATATGGGATTTCCTCTTCTTTTTTTGTGTCATCTTCTTCCCCTTCGTAGTCTGGCTGGTTGTTGATGTCCTCGAACAACACCTCCTCTTCATCACAAACCTTTTACCGACCCTTCATTTCATCATGTTTAGCTGGTGTTTCAAGATTAGGGTTCAGAATATCATCTTGTGTCTTGAAACTCTGCCCTACTTCCCCGTGTGTTGTTTTCAATGTTTCCTCCTCTACTCGTGTCGCGTTGATTGAATCTTTCTCAAAAGCGGTGACATCTTCAATATCGATGACGTACTCAGGCTCCCTCATCCTTTCCTTCCTCCTTTGGTCATGTCGAGTAGCCCGTACGTACCGGCCTAGAGTGAACAACTTTGGTGGTGTCATATTTTATCTGATTTGAATAATCACTCCCTTATTCTCACAATTATATCTAGGGAACACACTCATATCTTTCTTTGTTCTCAAAAAACACTAAGCGTCAAACTAACGCGTGCTTTCTGCACTTTCTAGACCCGGTCATAATTGTTTTTCACTTTATTTGTGCATTTGCGCCGAGTCCAATTTTTCCTGCGTGTTCTCTTTCTATGTTGTCGTAGTAATTGTTGCACACAACTTTTTTCCCACTTTCTTGTTGTTCAGTCAATTTCTACCTCTTTTTGTCTCTTTCTTCTTTTTCTATTTTTGTATTCCTTTTTCTTCTTTTTCCACTTTTTATTTCTTTTTATCAGTTTTCTTTCCTAATATCTACTATAGTACAATATATACATGAATTTCTTACTGTGTTGTAACTTTTAAGAGTTAGTAGGTTTATTGTCCCTGTACAGTTTCAGTCGACTAACATTGACCATTCCTTTCAGTTTTATTCCTCCCAAATCCTTCAGCTACATAGATCCCACATCTAAGATAGTATTTACTTCATATGGCCCTAGCCAATGCATTCTAAAATTACCAGGGTGTTGCAAAAATGTGTTGTTATGGAGAAGAACTAGGTCTCCCTCCTTAAATATTTTATTTTTAATATGTCTGTCATGTTAGGATTTGTTCCTTTATTTCTGTACTTCCTGGTGAAATCCTTCCTAAATCCTATCCTCTTCCAGTTTCATTAGTTTGTGTAACCTCTCTTGTACTATGCCTCTTTCTATCATGTTGGTAATTGTTCATACATGCAGACTAGGTACCAAAAATTCTAATGGCACCACTACTTCCTATCCATACACGAATATGAATGGTGCTTGTTCTATCAAATTCTTTCATGTGGTCCTATATTCCCATAGTACTTCTGGTATTTTCAAGTCCTAATAATCCCTGTTAACATTATAGATATTAGTCAATTCATCTTCCAAAATCTTATTGAAAGCTTCTAGTGTCCCATTTTCCCGAGGATGATATCGTGTACTCTTCTGGTGATAGACTTCAAACTCCTCATTCATAGCCTTGATGGTATTATTAATAAAATAAGTTCCTTGGTCAATCATGAAAATCTTGGTACATCCAAATCTATTGATCACTTTCTCAATTAAGAAGTGTGTTTCTGTCTGTGCACTACAATCTTTGACTAGTTCTACTTCTTCCCAACTTGTTAAGTATTCAATCGCAATAATGATATATCTTGCTCCTGACCTTTTTTTTGGTTGATTAATAGGTCCAACAAAATGTATTTCCCATTTTTCAAATACCTACAGAGTTACTTATGGTCTTAGGGGCATCTCAACCCTTCTATTGGGTTTTCCAACCCTCTAATAGACATCATAGTTCTGGAAATATTCCTTGGCATCTTTATGAATTGTTGGCCACCATAATCCTGCATGCAATACCTTCTGCATGGTAGCTTTACATGGAGAGTGTCCTCCAGCTATACCTTCATGGTATTCTGATAAAACCCTGGGCCATTCATGTTCTGATACACACCTTCTCAAGATGTTGCCTATGTCCATGTTGTATAAATGACCTTCAATGAGTTGATAATTTGTAGCTCTGACAACCAGTTTTTTCTTCTGCACAATGCTAAATTATTGTGGCTCAACTCCTATAACTAAGTATTCAATAATATCAGTGAAGTATTCATCAACTACTTGTACTGAAAATAATTATGTATTAGGGAATTTGTCTACCATGTTATTAGGTTATTCTCCATAAATAGATCTTTCCCAAAACAAATCTTTCTCCCAAAAATAAGCCTGCGCCCAAAAATAGACCTTCCCAAAATAGACCCGCGCCAAAAAATAATGTTCTCAATGTGGCTATGATATGATAAAATAAGAACACCCTATTGCATCCTTTTAAATTTTCTAGAGGTGGATAATCTTGCAATGACAATTTCACTATAGCCATTTGTTTCAACAAATTGAAATGTAATATGATCTTTATTATTCATGTCAAGAAAATGACAAAATAATTATTTCCCCCTTTCAATACTCAAGTGGTTGGTGACCACCTTCTAAAAAGGTTTGTAGTAAATAAAACATAAACAATAGCTATAATTAATTATGATGATAATGGTTATTAACATCCACTGAGACCAACACTGGTTGATTACTTGGTTTTCTTTAGAATTTTATTTATGTGCTCAAATAAGAGAAGCATTCCTAAATCATCACAATTTTCATGATAAAAGGTTAGGAAGGTTGGTATTGTAGAAAATATTTTGAGATTCAAATATAATGTGGTGTACATGTGACATTCTAAGGGAAGGTGCTTTTCATATTCAACCCTCTTAGTATCACAAAGATGACAAAATATTTCGATCCACAATGTTTTAAGAATTGTCCAATACCATATTTCACTGTGGAGCTCATGAGAGTTTTTTCTCGGGCTGACAAGGAAAAAATACTAAAAAAATCATATTGTTTTACATTAAATGCTTAAAATTAAACCCTAATCAAGATAAAGAGATATGTCATGCCCCTTTTAGGGTGACGTTAGCCCATTCTAGGGCAAATGTAGCATCCTGGAGAAAAACTTTAGCCCTCCTTGGGATTTTCCAATCTGCCAGACATGCCAAAACTGCTCCAGCTGTCTCCCAAAACGTCCATGCTTATAGGTGACATCATGGTCATGAAGGGTGACATCCTAGGCCTTCCAAGGCCAACGTTCCACTGAAAAGGGAACAACCACCCTAGGTTAAGCTCTGTTGGGGTGCCTCTGTAAGACGTCCTCCTTATCTCCTATGCAAACCCCTTTGTCCAATCTATACCCCCATGCTGGGGTCTCATCCTCCATATGATGGGCTCTTCATCCCCATGGAGATCTGAACTGATCATATCCCAATGTGTACCGGTCCAAAATGGTACCCTTATGTCGAGAATTATCCTACACATCAACAACTACACCCTCCATGGGCTCATAAGTCACAGGGATCATAGCAATGTCAATCACATCTCATCATCAATATTATTAAACATGTGCATAAAAACCCTATTACCCCAGTTAAAAGATCAAAGACTTTATAAAAGCCTGCAATACAAGTTTGAAGAAAGTGACAGGGTGTGCTATTGGGCTAGTGTCCACTGGAAGACGAAAGTTTCTGGAAGAGACTTCATTAGAGCCATGTAGGTGTGTGATGTGGATAAGGGATGTCCAGGCAAGTGGGTGCAGTGAGAGAAGAGGATGCAAAGTTTTACCTGTGGGTGCCTTTGTAGAAGGAAAGTTGCACCTGTCGTGGATGCAATTTTTTCCAAGCCCATTCATGCCTTTTATTCTTTATTCTTTATTAATTTAATTTTTTTTTATTCAAGAATCTAAATCAGTGGACACTTCCCTGGTGTGGTGACCAGTTGTGATAGCGTAAACCATACTTACTTTCATAGAAATGACAAGGATGGCTAATTATGAGACCCCCTTTCTCTTGGCCATGCAACCAAGAGTCACTACTCTGGCGTGGTAATGAACTGGTGGTAATGTCATACTTCTAGGTACCTATGGACCTAATAGGCTGGATCATGATGATACCCCCTATCCTCTGACTAGGTCTTTTTTTATTATTTTTATGGGTCCCTATTGTTTCTCACTGAGAAGACTTTTATTACTTTCTTGGGGATCCCTGGGCAAAGAATCTCGAGGTTTATTTTAGGATTTTATCTTTTTCCAAATTGCTTTTACCTTCTAGGCCTTTAGCCCCTTCTTCACACGAGATGAGGTGCAATCTTGAAAATAGGTCAACCCAGTGCCCAGACAAGTGTAATGGGATAGATGACTGGGAAGCAAGATGAAAAGGTGGTGCTATGACGGGAGCGGACGATGGATTTTCATAAATCTCCCCAGTGGAAAATCAAAACCTACAGACACAGGCTTACTAAGGCATCCTATCATTCCCCCCAGACATGGGAAAGTATAAGATCCAAGCATTTGTTATAAACAAAAGGAATTAAATGCACATATTCAAAGGTTTTGGAGATCAGAGTGACACATACCATGATACTTGAACTCATTACCTCATGGAGCAAGAACCATCTTTGACACAAGACCAAGCCAATGGTGATGGATGTTGGTGTTGCTAATAAAGTAGAGACAATGAAAGGGAGAGAAGATGGGCCCTCCGGGGCCATGATAAAGTCGATACGGCTCTGGGTACTCCATGTCTAGAACCTGTGGGCCTCGATACATGATCTCCTAGCTATCCCTAAAAGTGGGGGATATTATCTAGCTCCAAATCGGGGACATGTGCTCACTGTAGAGTGCATGAGAACCTCATCAAATGTGGCATAACCTGTTCACCTACTTGATCTCAATAGCAATATCAGTAACCAATTGGGGTGGTGAATCCACCCCAGCATATATATATATATATATATATATATATATAAGACTGAAATAAAGAAATCATAAGTGCGAATGTGAAAGAAAACTTACATGCAATGCAAATGGTATAGTACATGAATTCAAGATGCCTACCTAATTACCTATACTTACCTGTAAAGTCAGGTTCCCCCACCTTGGTGAGGTTTGAGGAGGTGCCCACTGATTGGAAATGGGTTCCTTATTCCTTCCAAAGTGGACAAGTAATAAGAGTCATCAACTGATTCTCTTCCAACTTTGAAAGGTCTAAGCCATGATTGATTAATTCCTTTGATGTTAGTTGGCTCTCCCTTCTGGGTATCCCACATCCACACTATGTCTCCTTCTTTTTACTTTCTGATTTTGTATTTGGTTGTTCCTTGAACGACCCTGGTGTATTGTGCAAAGGGACGAGAGTCGGATTCTGCTGTAAACACCTCATTCCTGGAAGGATGAATCTGTACATAATCTTCTCCCCCTTTTAGCATTCTCACGGTCCCAAATTATTTGTCTTTGTATTTGTCAAGAATTTGTTGGTACTCCTCCTTCTTGGGCCATTGAATATGATCAAAGTCTTCCTCTGTTGCAAAAGGCATATCATTTGGAGAAAATTCATGAAGCGTTTGTATGATCTCTTCATGTGCTTTGTTATCTTTGATTGGATCGCTAGGTTCTTTCACATGAGTTGTAGTCACATGTATATTTGGGAGACGACCAGTAGTTCCATCTATCAAAGGTATGTTCACATAAGTGAGGTCCATTTCGAGAGTACCTCCCAATTTTGAGGCAAACTTCCTAGAAAATAACATCCCCCATACATCTAGGACATCCACAACCACTATGTCCATGTGAATGAGTTTATCGGGGTATTCTTTAAGGAAATATTTGACATTCTCAATCACCCCATGTGTGGGTATGGATTTAGATTCGAAACCCCACACATTTCGGTAAGGTCATGTGACTTTCAAACCTAATTGTTGCATGACCTTAAGGGACATCATGTTAGCACCAACCCCTGTATCTAGCATGGAGTTGTTGAGGCTCTTGTTGTTCATTATCAAGGTCATGAAGAAGGGGGGATGTTCATCATATTGGACCCTGAAGCGATCATATTGCAACATGATAGGAGGGTCCATGGGTCCATCTGATCCTTGGAAAAAGTTTTCAAATCACTCTTTGACAGATGGCACCCTGATGACTTCTTTCAAGGGGATGGTTACATCTGTCTTGGATAGTTCCCCTTCAAAGTCAAAGTTTAAGTTAACCCTTTCAGTTTTGGATGTCGTAGGAAGAAGTACATCCAAATTTGGGGATTTTGTTTGGTCATCGGTAGGTTGGTTCAGATTCTTTCTTCTATACACCTAGAACTCTTGTTTCTTCAATTTTTCTTTTGATTCCTATTCTAGGTTGTTTATTATCTCCATTCTATCCAACCTGGCTACTTCTTTCATTCCCTCCTGATGCTCTTCAACAATGATATTTATCTAAGGGCCTTTCATGAGATGGCCTATATTGTTCACTTGTTGATGGCCATTGTTTTTGTAAGGACATTCATTCTCCCAATTTGCTTCACTACATTGCAAGCACCAAGGCTTTTAATCCACAACATTTTGTTGGCATGTTTTACAGGCAGCGTATGCTTGTCATTGATGGAAAGTACATCAACGAAGATGGCATCAGTACAGGAAGAATGTAACAGACAGGCACCAGAAGTATTTTGGGAAGATGATGCAGAGCAAGCTCGATAAGATCAGAAGAGATAGTGCAGAGGATGGTTGGTATGATTTACAGGTAGTATGTGCTTGTCATTGATGGCAAGATCAGAGTATGCAGCGAAGGCAAAACAAGGACAAAGTAATCTCAAGAGGAATTAGCGCAGAGTCGAATGCAGTGCGTAGGTGTGCACCAGGGATGAGGTTAATTCATTGCTAAATCTCAAGAGAGATAGTGTACTCAGGATCTCAGGCGGATCAAAGCTCAAGGCCCTTGACACTTATAAATTCTTCCAAGTAAGGAGGATGAGTAAGCTCGGGAGGAGAAGCATCAGTGATCATTGGATCTCTTTCAAAATTCCCAAAATAAGGAGGACTGTCATATCTATTTGTAGACAAGAAGAATGCGGAGAAGAGGAGGACAGATCTTAGGTGTCATATATGAGCATAAGATCCGACCATCATTGGATCAGGGAGAACTTGCACGTTCATTAAAGTGAAAGAAGAGGCGAAATGAGAAATGTCGAATTATGTTGGTCTAACTCCATTTCATAGTTTCGTAGATCAAGACTTGAAGGTGTCGAGAACTTACACGATGAAGTGGCGAAATCGCGAGAAGATATGGGCCATAGGACCTGGGGTAACTATGAAGGACCAATAGCCATTAGATATGGTGAAGCTGCAAGGCGGATAGGACAGTCGTGGTCCGTTGGATCAAGAGGATGCGTGGAAAAAGATCATAGCACCACAAAGACTTCATTTTGGAGTTTCACAGGTCGGGAAATTGAAAGGAAAGAGGCTCAAACTCATGATATGTGAATTCACAAAAGGATCTTAACCGTCAGATCACCAAGTAATGTGGACCGTTGATCAAGCATGAAGAAGGCCTATGAAGTGTCAAAATCACGACAAGATATGAACCATTGGGTCCATAGGACATGTGGAGAAAGATCATCATGTCGCTAACTGGAAAGTCAAAGGAACGAGGTTTGATCCTAGCCGTCAGATCGAGGTTTGATCTTAGCCATCAGATCGAGGTTTGATCTTGATCGTTGATCCAACTCCATCTCAAAGTTTCTCCTATTAGGACTTGGAGTGATGAGAACCTCCATCTAAGGAACAGCGAGATGCAAGATCGCGAAAATATCAGGACCGTCGGATCACCAAGAACGTGGACCATTGATCTGAGCTCCATCTCAGAGTCTCGCCTATCGTGACTTGGAGGGATGAGAAACTCCATCTAAGGAACAGTGAGATGCGAGATCGTGAAAAGATATGGACCATTGATTCATCGAGATCGTGGACCGTCGATTAGGGTCGATGAAGATCATGAGTTTGCAGTGCCTTTGAGAGAAATCTGTGGTCACCACGTGTGGTCATGTGGAGGAAGGACCTAGCGCAGATGAGCTCCACCTTAGAATTTCAGGGATCGCGTATGGGAGTGTCGAGACACTGGATCATACAAATTCTGAAATACCAAAAAGGTGAATTGTCATTGTAACCAGTGGTCACGTAAAGGAGGGAGCTAGAGTAGCCAAGCTCCTTTTCAGAGCTCGTGACATGGAGAGTCAAGATGTCTCATCGTGGAATCTCTGAATTTTGAAAGAGAGAAACGGGTAAATAATGACAATATCCTTCAAAGTTAATCCAACAGTGCAGGTGAATTTGAGCATAATCGGAGGGGTAATGTTGCTCCTCATAGTGTAACTACTAGAAACCATTGATGGTTTCTACCAGAAGATTCAAAGAGACTTCGGTGTGACTGCCAGAGGAGATGAAGAGTCTCTGTGGGAATCTTCCAATGGGATGAAGATTGGTCATAGGGGCCATTGATAGCTGGAAGAGGGTTGGGGCCTGTAAATGAAACAGAGAGGGTGAGCTTGACTGTAACAGAGAAGACGAGGAGTCTCAACTGCCAGAGAGGCTAAGGAATCTTAGCAAAACACCCAGTGATGATGGACACATGATAGGAAACAATAGAGAAGCTGAAGAGTTGCGATGAACAGGCAGATCACTCGAGATGTGGAGGAGATCGACGCAGTGTGAGGATGCAAAGGATGCCGCACATTGCATGCACAAGGTGCACAAAAGATATAAGTACATGGGACATAGAAGAGATGGGGGGTTGTTGTTGTTGGAGTTGCGATGGTTATTGTTGTTGTGAGTGATGGAGGTGTAAATAAGGTGGTGGAGTGCAGCAGCTGAAATGCATAGAAGACAAAAGGTGTATTGAAGAGGAATGGTGCACAGAGAATAAAAAGCAGAAGAACAGACAACGCAAGTCCTGTGGGTAGGAAGGCAGTCAGGCAGACAGAGCAATGAAATGCAATAGAACAATGATGAGTCTGGTAAGCTATTGTTAAACATGATATCATTGTAATAAGTTTCAGTAATTCATATTGATAATCCAGGGTCATAGGGAGGTGTTAGGGAGGACTATTTTCCTCATAGGTTCAAGTGGGTGCTTGAACACAAGAAGTTGGTGCTTCCATCCAGTTGGTGCTGGAAACACCCAGGGAGTTGGTGCTTCCTTATAGTTGGTGCTAGAGAAACCAGGGAGTTGGTGCTTCCTTCTAGTGCGTGCTAGAGAAAACAGAGAGTTGGTGCTCTCATCAAGCTGCAGCTTGGAAAACAGAGGTTGTAGCCTCACAATGAGTTGGAGCTCATATGTATGATAATGTAAAGAATGTAAATATTACTTATCAT
>JASDQU010737623.1:97858-213955 GCA_032191745.1 Picea mariana
GTCTTAGGAGCTGATGTATGGGATGTAGTAGAGACTGGATACATAAAGTCTGTTGTGCTAGCTTCCAAGGATGATAAGTTAGAATTTATCTTTAATGCTAAGGGAATGAATGCTATCTTGAATAGACTTGCAAAAGTCGAGTTTGTGAAGGTGGTGCATCTTCAAACTGCTAAAGAAATGTGGGACAAACTCATTAACAGTTATGAAGGTAATGAGAAGGTAAAAGATGCCAAGCTTCAAACCTACAGAGTATAGTTTGAAAAGATACAGATGAAATAAGATGAAACCACTGGGAAGTATTTTCTGAGAGTTGAAGAACTAGTAAATGCAATGAAAGCACTTGGTGAAAAAATTGAGGAATCCTCTTTAGTTCAGAAAATTTTGAGATCTCTGCCAGATAGGTTTAACCCAAAGGTCTCAGATATAGAAGAACTTAATGATATACATACTTTGGATTTTGATCAACTTCTAGGAATGTTGATTGCATATGAAATGAGTATAGTCACAAATAAAACCACCTCTAGAGAAGCATCATTTAAAGTAGATAAGAATGAAGATTGTGAGCCTGATGAAATTGAAGAAAAATTCGTGAGAAGACTAAAGAAAGGATCAGGCAAGTACCAAGGTAAGTTTCCCTTCAAATGTTTGAATATGGTAAGATAGGTCATTTTGCAAATAAATGTCCACTTAAGAAACATGATCAAAACTCTGAAGATGAAGAGAAGCACAAATCAAGAAGATTTGATAAGAAGAAAAGTTTATGTGTAAACAATGATGACTCCTCAGAAGACACCGATAGTGATTCTTCTTGTGAATATAAAGTAAATGAATTCATGCTTATGGCCAAAGAGGATTATGATATTGAAAGCATAGGCAGTGATGAAAATGAAGAAGTCGTGGTTGACATGGAAGGAGAACTGATCAGTGCACTGGAAGAGATTGACATACTAAGAATGAAGAACAGAAAGAAAAGACAATTGCTGATACAGTTCGAGAAAGACAGTAAAAAACCTGATGAAGACCTTGTCCTACTAAAAGTAGAATTAGAAGAGGCAAAGAAAATCGAAGACATTCTGAAATGACAGTTATCTGAAAATAAGGCGAGATGTGAAGCATTAGAAGAAGAAGTAGTGAAAACTAGGAAAGAGATGGAGAAGTTTCAAGCCTTGTATAATCAGAATCTATCAAGTATCAAAGCCTCAGAAGGATTAGCCACCATCCTGAATCAGCAAAGGAATCCAAAGTTGAAAACTGGTTTGGGTTATGAAGAGGGATCAAGTAGTGGTTAGTCAAGAAACAAAGAACCCATCAAGTTTGTCAAAGCTACTGTCCATGTCAAATCTACAACCAATGACAACAATAAACCTGCGGAAACAAAGGAAGACAATCAGTCGCTGAGGACAAGTAAAGAAATAGGTGCCAGGAGTGAATCTGTAGAACAAAGAAAAAATGCACTCCCTACTCAAAGACATCATCAGCATGGAAGAAATCGATTTACTCAAAGAAGACAACCATTTTCCAGGTACAAAGAATTTTTCTATGGATATTGTTTCTACTGTTCTAACTTTGGTCACAAAGCTATAAATTGTTCCTTAAGACTTAGACATGAGCAATTAATATTTGAAAGGAATAAATATCTACCACAACAAAGAATGATACAGCCAAGTAACAAACTATCACAGATTGCAAATTGTCAAATTAAGTCGAGAGACATGCAACTGAGGAGGTCAAGAAATAATAAACAGTCAATGAGTAGACAATGTTGCAACAATAACTTTGACCTATTGAACATTGAGATTGAATGCTATAACTGTCACAACTTTGGCCACAAAGCTGCAAACTGCCATCTGAAGAATTACAAATCAGATCCAAGGATAAAGTTCTTAGATAGAAAGGCCAACACATGGAAAAGGAAAGATAGTGAAAAATGTGGTCAAGCACTTTCAACTCAAAAAAAAAAGGCCTCTGGGAATATAGATAGTGGATGTTCCAAGCACGTGACTGGAGACAAGGATAAGCTACTGTCCATAAGTAAAAGCAAAACAAGAAATGTGATCCTTTAAAATGATGAACCAGGAAAAATCAAGGATAGAGGGATGATGAGTTTGAGTAATGAGCCTAGTACGTTCTGCTTGTGGATGATCTGAAACATAATTTGCTTAGTACAAGTCAGAAATGTGACAGAGGTAGTGAAGAGGTGTTCATGTCCAAAGAATGTAAGGTGAATGTAAACTCGAGACAAGTGGTGAATAAAGGCATAAGGACAATTAATGATGTTGAAATTGAATTCTCCCCTGCAAGTAAAGAAGAAGATTCAGATACAATAAAAGCATGTTCAGTTAGCATTTGCCCCATGGATGAAGTAGGAGAAGAACCATGTCATAAGCTAGAAGCATACGTCTTGAAGGCTGAGAAGGCAAACACCCAAAGCAAGTTCTTAAACACCTCCATGACCCTGGATAAGATCTTGGATAGTCAGAGATCACCAAATGACAAATTTGGTATTGGATACAACAAGGAAGAAATCAGTACTCCTAAGAAACCTGATATAGGTCCTTTGTCTGTGAAAAAGAAAAGTAGGTATGAGAGTGGTTGTAGCGTTTTTTTCTTGTGATTGAATCTAGTCATAAAAGCTTTGGATGGTAAGCATCATGAAAGAAAAATGAAAATTGTAGTGATAAAGATCGATGAGAATCAATGGGGAGATCCAAGGGTTTTTTTACAAAATGATTTACATGACGTCCCGTAGAGATAACAAGAGGAAATACCTTGTCAGGGAAAGCTAACATTTTAGAAACAAAGGAGGAAAATAGTCAGAAGCAAAGAGATAACAGTGACAGGGGGAGTCATCCACTCATGAGAAGAAAAGTTTGATGAAGGATTCCTAGTAAGAGAGGTGAGCAATTTTGAGTTTTTCCACAGAGGATACAGCGGAAGATGAAGCTGAACATGTCTAAGAATTAGAAAGAGAAGACTCTGGTTTAGATACAAATATTATGTAGGCTTCAAATGAGAGATTCCATCCAGTCAAGGGGAGTTTGTGTTGGTTTAATATCTGATACCTCCTAAAAATACTGCAACAGCTTAGGGGGAGCATGTTCTCTTTGACATTGATGTCAAAGGGGGAGAAAAGAATCTAGGTGCCTTTGTTGCTATCAATGCCAAAGGGGGAGATTGTTGGCATGTTTTATAGGCAGCGTATGCTTGTCATTGATGGAAAGTACAGCAACAAAGATGGCATGAGTACAGAAAGAATGTAACATACGGGCACTAGAAGTATTTTGGGAAGACGCTTTAGATCAAGCTCGATAAGATCAGAAGAGATAGTGCAGAGGATGGTTGGTATGCTTTACAGGAAATATGTGCTTGTCATTGATGGCAAGATCAGAGTATGTAGCGAAGGAAAAACAAGGACAAAGTAAGCTCAGGAGGAATTAGCATACAGTCGAATGTAGTGTGTAGGTGTGCACCAAGGATGAGGTTAACTCATTGCTAAAGCTCAAGAGAGATAGTGTACTCAGGATCTTAGGTGGATCAAAGGTCGAGGCCCTTGACACTTAGAAATTCTTCCAAGTAAGGAGGATGAGTAAGCTCGGGAGGAGAAGCGTCAGTGATCATTGGATCTCTTTCAAAATTCCCAAAGAAGGAGGACTGTCAGATCTGTTTGTAGACAAGAAGAACATGCAAAAGAGGAGGACAGATCTTAGGCATCATATCTGAGCATAATATCCGACCATCATTGGATCAGGGAGAACCTGCACATTCATTAAAGTGAAAGAAGAAGAAAAATGCCGAATTATGTTGGTTTGACTCCATTTACGAGTTTCATAGATCGGGACTTGAAGGTGTCCAGAACTTACATGACGAAGTGGTGAAATCGTGAGAAGATCTGGGCCGTAGGATCTGGGGTAACTACGAAGGACCAATAGCTATTAGATATGGTGAAGCTGCAAGGTGGATAGGACAGTTGTGGTCCGTTGGATCAAGAGGATGCATGGCGAAAGATTAGAGCACCACAAAGACTTCATTTCAGAGTTTCACAAGTCAGGAAATTGAAAGGAAAGAGGCTCAAACTCGCGATATGCGAATTCATGAAAAGATCTTGACGATTAGATCACCAAGGAATGTGGACTGTTGATCAAGCATGAAGAAGGCCTGTGAAGTGTTGAAATCATGAAAAGATATGAACCATTGGGTCCATAGGACACATGGAGAAAGATCGTCATGTCGCTGACTGGAAAGTCAAAGGAACGGGGTTTGATCTTAGCCGTCAGATCGAGGTTTGATCTTGACAATCTTAGCCGTTAGATCGAGGTTTGATATTGACCATTTATCCAGCTCCATCTCAAAGTTTCTCCTATCGCGACTTGGAGTGACGAGAACCTCCATCTAAGGAATAGCGAGATGCGAGATCGCGAAAATATCAGGATCGTCGGATCACCAAGAATGTGGACCATTGATCTGAGCTCCATCTCAGAGTCTCACCTATCAAAACCTGGAGGGATGAGAACCTCTATCTAAGGAACAACGAGATGCGAGATCACAAAAAGATCTGGACAGTTGATTCATCGAGATCGTGGACCGTCGATCAGGGTCGATAAAGATCATGAGTTCGCAGTGCCTTCTAGTGCAGTCTATGGTCACCATGTGTGGTCATGTGGAGGAAGGACCTAGTGCATATGAGATCCACCTCAGAATTTCGGGGATCACGTATGGGAGTGACAAGACATTGGATCATACGAATGCCGAAATACTGAAAAGGTGAATTGTCATTGTAACCGGTGGTCACTGCTTGTGGTCACGTAGAGGAGGGAGCCAGAATAGCCAAGCTCCTTTTTAGAGCTCGTGACATGGAGAGTCAAGATGTCTCATCACAAAATCTATGAATTGTGAAAGAGAGAAACGGGTAAATAACAACAATATCCTTCAGAGTTAATCCAATGGTGCAGGTGAATTTGAGCATAATCGGAGGGCTAATGTTTCTCCTCATAGTGTAACTGCTAGAAACCATTGATGGTTTCTACCAAAAGATTCGAAGAGACTTTGGTGTGACTGCCAGAGGAGCTAAAGAGTCTCTATGGGAATCTTCCAATAGGATGAAGATTGGTCATAGGGGCGATTGACAGCTAGAATAGGGTTGGAGCCTATAACTAAAATAGAGAGGGTGAGATCGACTGTAACAGAGAAGACGAGGAGTCTCAACTGCCAGAGGGGCTGAGGAATCTCAGCAGAACACCTAGTTATGCTGGACGCGTGGTGGGAACCACCAGAGAAGCTGAAGAGTTGTGATGAACAGGAAGAGCACTCGAGATGTGGAGGATATCGACACGGTGTGAGAATGTAGAGGATGGCGCACATTGCATGCACAAGGTGAACATAAGCTATAAGTACATGGGACAGAGAAGAGATGGGGAGATGTTATTGTTGGAGTTGCGATGGTTATTGTTGTTGTGAGTGATGGAGGTGTAAAGAAGGTGGTGGAGTGTAGCAGCTGAAATGCACAAAAGACAAAAGGTGCATTGAAGAGGAATGGCGTATAGAGCATAAAAATCAGAAGAACAGACAGTGCAAGTCTTGTGGGTAGGAAGGAAGTGAGGAAAACAGAGAAATGAAATGCAATAGAACAGTGATGAGTCTGGTAAGTTGTTGTTGAACATGATATCATTGTAATAAGTTTCAGTAATTCATATTGATAATCCAGGGTCGTAGGGACGTGCTAGGGAGGACTGTTATCCTCATATATTCAAGTGGGTGCTTGAACACAGGAAGTTGGTGCTTCCATCCAATTGGTGTTGGAAACACTCAGGGAGTTGGTGCTTCCTTCTAGTTGCTGCTAGAGAAACCAGGGAGTTGGTGCTTCCTTCTAGTGGGTGATAGAGAAAACAAAGAGTTGGTGCTCTCAGCAAGTTGCAGCTTGCAAAACAAAGGTTGTAGCCTCACAATGAGTTGGAGCTCATATGTATGATAATGTAAAGAATGTAAAGATTACTTATCATATAAAGAAAAAGAGTTTTTTACCCTTTATGGGTTTCCTCAGGAAATGTCTGTCTCTGTATATCTCATATGTATGAATGATGTTGAATGTTACAATGCTTACTTCCTTGCATTACTGTGATTATCATTGAGAGGTCTGCAATGAGTTTTAAATAGGCATAATTGTTTAAACACGGTAACAACTGATTCACCCCCCCCTCTCAGTTGTCCAACACATTTGTAGGGGATAAGGTGTTTGGAACTTCCCGATCATTCTTTGGTTTATAGAACTGGTTTTGCTTTTGGAATTGACCTTTGTACGGGACCCTAGGCGCTTGGTTCTAGGCTCTTTCTAGGTTGACAATTATACTCATCATTAACTCTTGATTTTTCATGATGCCATCCATGGAAGCTTCTAACTTTTCCATAATGGCACAAATGTTTGAAGTGGGCTCGGTATTGTGGACTATCTTTGGTTTAGTGTCCATTTTCCCCTTAGATTTGTGAAAGGCTCAATCTTAGATGAATGGAGGTTGCCCTCGATCTTAGTAGCCAACTCTTGAGCTTCTTGGATTGATTGGGGATTTTTGTCCCTAAGAAGATACCCTATTTGGCTAGTAAAAGACTTGGTGTAAATATAGACAAGATAATCACTGCTTGGATGATGGCTTATAGGGATCTTTTGCAACAAAGTTTCAAACCTAGTATGGAATTCCCGAATAGATTCACTCATGTTTCCAAAGAGAGTTTAATCTGGTAAGAAGCATGTTGGGGTCTTCTTTGATGCTGCATATCTTGAGAAAGGCTTATTCTAGTTTGTCCATATTTTTAATGTTTCCATCAACTAGGCTGAGATACCAATGCCTTGAAGCATCAAGGAGGGTAGCGGAGAAAAATTTCATGACTAGGTATTCAACATCATCACTAATGTGGTGAAGATGAAAAAATGCCCAAAACATGCTCATGCGCTATTCGGTAGTGACTGCATCAGTACCGGTAAACTTTTCATACTTGGGTGGCATTTGCCTAGGGTAGCCTGGTATAGCTGACATGTCTAGTAGTTTGAAAAGAGTGTATGACCATTGTCTTTGGTTTTTAGCTGGGTTCATTGTATTAGTTTGAGCTGCTAAGCTAGACATGGTTTTCAAAGGAAGACTTCCTCCAAAAAGTGATTTTACAATAGGAGAGTTTCGGGGAGGCTTTCTTCTAAAGGATTGAGGAGGATTATTATACCTACTTGTAGTTTGTGGAGTCACCAGATAATTTTCTTGAAACTATCAAAAAGATAAGGGAAAACACCCAAAGTGGATTCATCAGGTAAGCTTGTAAGATAAGGTCTCTAGAGGCAAGGCTTACCAAAAAGTGTCATCTTTGAGGAAGGTTTGACTCAGTGTTCCCCGACAACGATGCCAAAATTTTATCGCATGGTTTGTAGTTAGGATAAAATATAGATGTAAAGAGACAACCTGGTGTAACTGAACCAATCCCACCTAATGTCACCTAGATGGGAAGGTTCTTTCTATTTAGGGAGGTAAATCCTAGGGGGGATGTCCCCGATGACGTGGTTTTTTGAGAAGGCAAAGAATTGAAGGCTAAAAGATAAATTCCCCCCTTCACAAGTCTCCACCGAGTAGATAGTCCGACTAACCAACCAATAAATAGAAGTATAACCAAACAGAGATGTACTAGCCCAAGACAAAGCAACAAGAGATATATATATATGCAAGCTTACTCGCTTGGTTAGTAATTCATATAATCAATGACTATCTGATATATAAGAAATTGAGAAACAAATATTGAAGAAGTCAATGTTTATATAATAGAAATGATGTACAATATCACTTCTTCAATAAATGCTAAATGAACGTGGCATTCAATGTAACAATTAACACTTCATTTAAATAATGCCCTAAATAACCATTCAATTGCTCACAAGCAAAACAATGGTTGCACAATGGTGTTAATATAAAAAGGATGACGACAACAATTAGTTAGTAGGGTTAGTCTTATGCTAGGGTTAGAAAGATTAGTAATTTCTTTAAGTGTTAGACTGAGGTTGTGAAAAAGTTACTCAAGACAAAAGAGGTCTTTAGATCAATGAATTAGGGTTAATGGAGTCAAAAGTAGAGGACACAAAAGTTGAAGGACCAAGTGAAAGTAATAAGAATAAGGATAAGAGGGTTAGACCTTGAGGTGTTGCTAAAGCAAGGCCTCAAGGATGAAACCCTAGGGGAGAGAGGCTCACTTTGGTGTAGAGGTAACTAGGCCTCAGTGATCTCTCCTCCTTACTTAGCTTAAATGGAAAATCGGCTAGCTCAAAATATTGCATAAGACTAAGACAAGAGGTTTTTCAGGTAACGTGTTGTTATAGCAAGGCTTTACCAAGCAAACCCTAGGGAAAATCAGCTCAACAAGGTGTAGGGGAACTAGGTCTTGATGTGTTTTCTCATTCTTAGCTCAATAAGAAAGATGGTTAGCATGGAAGAGGAAGAAAAGAGTGTTGCTAAGGCAAGGCTTTAACTCTCTTCAATAAATGGTTCAAAATCTTGACGGGGACATGAGACAAGGACCTATAATGTGTGCTTGTCAGCTAGGTTTTATTCAACAAATCATAATAATAGGTGTAAGAAATAACAATACAACCATTCAATTAAGACGTTTTGCAGAAATTTACTTACATTTCACCAAGAAATAACATACCAAACCCTAGTTGTAACACCTTCCACCAAGAGAAATACCAAAAAAGCCAATAGAATTCCAAAAATGTCTTCCTTCAACAAGTGCGCCTCACAATTTCAGCCAAGAAAACCATGTGTACCGTAAATTTCAGACCTCACTAATGACTAAGTGAAAGATGATGAAAAAATGAAGGTAAAAACCCTCAATTTATACAGTACCATGACCTAATTTCACTTTTAGGTCATAAAAAAGGATAACAAGGCCAAAATACTAAAAATCATATTGTTTTACATTAAATGCTTAAAATTAAAACCTAATAAAGCTAAAGAGAGACGTCATGCCCCTTTTAGGGTGACGCTAGCCCCTTCTAAGGAAAATGCAACATCCTGGATCAAAATGTTAGCCCTCATTAGGCTTCTCCAACCTGCCACATGTGCCAAAACTGCCTCAATTGTCTCCCAAAACGTCCATCCTTCTAGGTGACATTACGTTCATGAAGGGTGACATCCTAGGCCTTCCAAGGCCAACATTCTGCTGAAAAGGGCACAACCCCCCTAGGTCAAGCTATGTCGGAGTGCCTCTGCAAGTTGTCCTCCTTCTCTCCTATGAAAACCCCTATGTTCGGTCTCTTCCCCCTAATGGGGTCTCAACATCCATCTGGTGGGCTATTCATCCCCATGGAGGTCTGAACTAATCATCTCCCCATGTGTATCATTCCAACATGGTACTTTTCCGTCGGGCATGATCCTATACATAAACAATTACACCCTCCATGGGATCATAAGTCACAGGGATCATAGAAATTTCAATCACATATCATCATCAATATTATTAAACATGAGCATAAAAACCCTATTACCCCAATTAAAATATCAAAGACTATATACAAGCCTGGAATACAAGTTTGGAGAAAGTGACAGGGCATCCTATTGGGCTAGTGTCCACTGGAAGAGGAAAGTTTTCAGAAGAGACTTCATTAGAGCCATGTAGGTGGGTGATGTGGATAAAGGATTTCCAGGCAAGTGGGTGCAGTGAGAGTAGAGGATGCAAAGTTTTACATGTGGATGCCTTTGTAGAAGGCGAGTTGCACCTGTCCTGGATGCAATTTTTTCCAATCCCATTCATGCCTTTTATTCTTTGTTCTTTATTTTTTTATTTCCTTTTTTTATTCAAGAAGATAAACCAAGGGACACTTCCCTGGTGTGGTGACCAGTGGTGACAGCATTACTCATAAGTACTTTCACAGAAATGAGAAGGTTGGCTTGTGATGAGACCCCCTTTCTCTTGTCCATGCCACCAAGATTCACTACCCTGGCATGGTAACCAGGTGGTGTTAATGTCATATTGCTAGGTACCCATGGACCTAATAGGTTGGCTCATTATTAGAACCCCTATCCTCTGACTAGGTCTTGTTTTATTATTTTTAAGGGTCCCTCTTGTTTCTTGCTAAGAAGCCTTTTATTTCTTTCTCAGGGATCCCTGGGCAAAGCATCTCAAGGTTTATTTTAGGCTTTCATCTTTTTCCAGCTTGCTTTTACCTTCTGGACCTTTATCCCCTTCTTCCCATGAGATAAGGTGCAATCCTGAAAATAGGTCAACCTAGTGCCCCAACAAGTGTAATGGGATAGATGAGCGGGAAGCAAGATGAAAAGGTGGTGCTATGACGGGAGGAGACGATGGATTTTCAAAAATCCCTCCAGTGGCAAACCAAAACATATGGACACAGGATTACTAGGGCATCCTGTCATTCCCCCTAGACATGGTCAAGTGGGAAAGTACAAGATCCAAGCATTTGTTAGAAACAAACATAATTAAATGCACATATTCGAAGGTTTTGAAGATCAGAGTGACACATACCATGATTCTCGGACTCATTACCTCATGGAGCAAGAACCATCTTTGACACAAGACCAAGTTGATGGTGATGGATGTTAGTGCTACTGATAAAGTAGAGATGCTAAAAGGGAGAGAAGATGGGCCCTCCATGGCCATGCTAAATTAGATCTATCTCTCGGTACTCCATGTCTAGGACCTGTGGGCCTTGAGACATGATCTCCTAGTTATCCCTAAAAGTAGGGAATAAAAAGTACTAGAGATGATGATAAGCCATGCTTTAGATCATCGAATGCTCATTTCTTCTCCTTCCCCCACATGAAATTGTCCCTACCACTTCCCTTGGTCACCTGGTTGAGGGCCCATGCAATATGTGAGAATCCCAACATGAACCATCGGTAGAGGCTGGCTAGTCCCAAAAATATCTGAAGCTCGGTTAGTGTGGTCGGGGATGGCTAGTGATGGATGACTTGGATATTATTTGGATCAACATGTACCCCATGCACATCAACAATGTAGCCCAAGTATTGGACCCTCTTCATGCCAAAAGAGAATTTTTCCAAGTTGGCATCAAGATTGTGCTGCCACAGAGTGCTCAAAATCTGTTGAATATGTCGCATGTGCTCCTCCCATGTTCTGTTGAATATGAGGATGTCATCCAAATATACGACCAAAAATTATTTGGTCAAGGGTCTCAATACATCATCCATCAACCTCATGAAAGTGGTTGGTGCATTTGTTAAGCCAAAGGGCATGACTAGCCATTTGTAGAGACCTTATTTAGACTTGAAGGTTCTCTTCCATACATCAGTTGGCTTGATATGAACCTGGTGGTAGCCAGACTTTAGGTCAATCTTGCTGAAGAACATTTCCCCCTTTATTTTTTCAAGAAGGTCATCAATCTTGGGAATGGGGTAGTGGTTCCTAACTATAATTTTGTTTAAGGCTTTGTAATCAATGCAGAGTCACCAAGTCTCATCCTTCTTCTACACAAGTACAATCAGGCTTCTGTAAGGGGAGGAGTTGGGTCTGATGTGGCCCTTTTGAAGAAGCTCTTAGATTTGATGACTGATTTTTTCATTATCCATCAGCGAGTACCAATAGGCTGGTCGATTAGGTAGAGGTGCACCAGGGGTCATATCACTTGGATGCTTGACTTGGAAGTGTTTTGGTACCCCTATAGGTGATGATAATATGTCTATTTATTCTTCCACGATCCCGTCCACTTGATTTTGCTACAAAAAGAAGCGTTTTGTAGAGGCCACGGATGTGGAAATGACCTTCTTCTTACTATGAGCATGGATCACAAAGAAGATGAACTTCCCGGTCTATGAAATGACTTTACTGCATTTCTTAGAAAATATTAAAGAAACAACAGTAGGCGGTGCTACCTCTGGGATCCTGTACAATTGTCTATCCAAAGTAATAATAACACTGCGGGGTCTAGACTCATACATAGGATGACACTTCCACAAATATGGTTGTTGTAAAAGAACATCACAAACTTCAAGGGGAGAAATATCACATAGTACCTCATCTTTGAAAGGCTTGATGATGTAGGGCAGAAGAAACTGTTGGCTGACACAAATATCTCTTCCTTGGCGAAGCCAACCGATGGTGTAGAGTTGTGGGTGTGGTGTCATTTGAAGATCCAGCTACTTGATGACCTCTGCTGAAATTAGGTTCTTCTGACTACCTCTATCGACAATGAAATAAAGCAGAGCCCCCTTCACCAACATTTGTGACTGAAAGAGGCATTCCCCTTCCTCTGGTTCTTCTGGTTCACTTGGATGGACTTTGGTGGTAGTGAAAGTGGCACTAGGTTCAACATAGCTCATATGCTTCCCTCCTTCAAGATTTGACTTGGAATCTGAATCGACCTATGACTCAGAATCCTTTAGCTCGGCCATGAGGAACTTCTTGGAGCAACATTCTTCAGTGTTGTGCCAAGGAATTTTATGGTATTCACACCATTTTCCCATGTCCTTCTTCGTCTTCTCATTTCCCTTATTGTGTTGTGGATTGGAATCGTTGTCCTGAGGGTAGCCATCTTGACTTGGTCCCTTTCTGTGTGGGTTGAGGATGCCTTTTCCCTTCTTCGTCTATGAGGGCTTTGCAGATCCAAACTCTTGCCTTTTCTGTTTAAATTTTTGCTCGATCTTGACATCATATCTATAAGCTATGCCCAATGAGGTGATGACCAGGAAATCCATTTCTATTTGAATGTATCTATGCAAAAAACCATAGTATTTGAGAAATAGATGGCGCTCAGAGTCTTTGATACCCAAATTGGTGCATAGGGTATGGAAAATATTGGTGAAATCTAGTATTGTCTGGTCCCTTTCTTGACGTAGGGTGGTCCATCTAGTGTACTAGTCCTCGTAGCTTCCAATAGGGTAGTACTATTCTTTAATGGAATCCTAGAAGGAATCCAATGTAAGGGCCACCAGAAACATTGTAGACTCCTCCATGGCCCTTTTCGTAGAGTAAGAATCCCACTAGTCTTTAACATGGGGAACGACCTTGAGGAGTGAAAAAGTGATCTTTTCCCTATCAGAAAAATTATGGACCGAAAAATATACTTCGAGTAGATTCAACCATTTATCTACAACATCTACATCTATCAGTCCTTCAAGTAATGGAATATAAAAACTTACATGTACCTTGAAGGGGGTTGCATGGCTGCTTGATGAAGATGCTTCTCTTGTGGGTAGTCATAGAAAGATCTGTGTGAAGCTGTCCATCATTTCGTTCCTTTGTCACACGAGGTCTTCCTCGAGCAACATTTTAATAGGATTTCCTACTCCATCATCTTTCATTTTTTCACCCATGGGTTATTTTCAGGCTCGGTGCGACCGATCTTGTAATGGCTCCATTGGTTCGAGTCACAACTTCTTGTACCCAAATCTTGTTGGGGCATGCATGAAGAAAAACAAATGAAGAGAAGACTGCCTTGATACCACTGATCAAGATTTAGGAGTGGAACGAACTGATTAACATACTGAATATGATAAAAATATATATATGAATAATAACGTAAATATCCAGTGAACAATATCTTCTATTAAATAATGGAATAGGTTGAAACTGTAAAAATTCATAACTGAAACACTTGCTCGAATGGTGGTAGCTATCTCTGAGAAGAGACGTGACTTCTACACGCATATGTCTGAGCATAATGGATTACAATGAGGCTCCTAAGGCCTTTTTGATATTACTCATGAATTCCAAAACCATAGACATCCAAAAACCTAACCCTAGAAGTTGAAATGCAAAACGTCATGTGGGCCGTATGGGTAAGTTGGTGTAATTTGGTACCTCAACTTCCAAGGGTTGTAACTTTTTCATACGACCTTCATTTTAGGCGTGTGATATCCTGTTGGAAAGGTATTTCAGAGAGATACAAATTCTGCTATCAAAATCTAACTTTGTCCATAGATTGACTGTGGCGAGCCAATAAAACAATGTTTAGGGCCCCAAAATGGCCCTGGAAGTACAACAAGATGTGATGACATCAAAACATACAAAATAAGCCAGTTGGATTAGGCGTGGGGCCACCTGTATCCACCTGGAGGATGTGTGGGGCTTCAAACATCCCCAGAAGTGTAGAACCCACAATTACAAAGTAGTACAAAATAACTTGTTGAACAAAAAATGGACACGAGGAGCCATTTGGAATAGGTGGGTGGCCACCAATATCCAACTGGATCAATAACATTATATATGACACTACTACCAAGCCCATGAATATAATTCATTAGGATAGATTTCAACCATTGCATTAGGCCATTGAAAATTATTATATCTTGAGAAGTACAAAGCCTAGTCAGCTCAGATTCGATTGGATTCTCAAGCAAGAATTCAAAATTATTTTTTAATTGATAACTAAAATTGTGTCCTCATATAACCATAGAGAATTAGGGTTGTCACCATTGCACAAGATAAAATATTAGTTAGTTCCCATTCTAGCATTAAAATATCCTAGAAATATGAAAAAATTTAATATCAAAAATAATAATGAATAAAAGGAATAAGGTATTTATAAACGCAGCCCATTAATGATATTCAATAGTATCAACAAATATTTCTATGTGTAAAGCATCTCTTGTTGATGTAAATTTACATATGTTGGGATACAATGGCCTCTAAAAATAACAACCTCTTTACTTTCAAGTATTTTGACACATGATGGTGTTTTACTAGAGGATTCGTTAGCTAACATTATACATCACTTCAAGAGCATATGGGATGGAAAATAATTCCTCTCTAGAAGAAATGGCTAAACTTTCATAATAGATGTAGACATCCATGCCTAAATTGATCGAATGGATTTATGCTACATGACACAATTTTGTTTGAGTGAATGAATATTTTCCCATCATTCTCCATAAATAAACCATCTTTGATTGAATCATTCACATCCAAATTAATTCAATATAAAATATTGTTTTAATGAATCCATTGAATCCCAATCTTGTAACCTGAATTTGAACCATTCATAGAAAATTGGTTTTTTGGTTTAGATAATTAGGGATGGTGAAGAGAAATCTTACCATATGCATCTATAAATATCATATACATAGGAAAAACATGGTTTATAATCATAATCTGTGAATCATTATTCACAATATCTAGTCCTTATTAAACCATGGTTTTTGTAACATCCTCGTTTTCAAACCCCAAACTAGAGATGTATATTGTAGATTTAGTACATGGATGAGATCCAAGTGATGTATATTGTAAATGTAGTATGTGGCCGAGAGCCAAAGATGTGTAATATGTAAATTATGTAAATTGAATATAATGAACGAAATGCATTGTCAACTGTAGATGAACATAGATGAAGATTTTGGGGCTAAGAATTCTGCAAGAGACGGAAGGGTTGTAAGGGGGATAGTTTACCCATGTCTATTAAACCAAAACCCATTTTGTATTTCTTTCTAAATTATTCTTACCATGAACCTTCAATTAGTCATTGAGTGTTCTAGATCCCAATCATTCAATTCATGTAAGAGGGTGGGTGTGAGAGTCACATCCCATAGTTATTGAGAGCATGGGGGATGAGTACAATCATCTTGGGGAAGAGTGCAAGTCTAGAAAGCAAGCGAAATAGAGGAAATTTGTATGGGTAGGACACCAAAATTATGCATTCATGTTATTGGCATGAAGAGTAGTCTTACATGGAGTTTTCTAGGGAGGAATGGAGTTTTGAGTACTGAATCTTGAATCTAGTTGTTGTGGTCACGCTTGGAAACTGTTTGGAGTTGTAATTTCATGGAGAAAGAGGTTGTGGGATTGAGAGTGATTTTTTGTTCAAAATTCATCCAAGGAAGCATGTGTTTTCCTGTTGGGAGAATTCATGTTGCAGCTATAGAATTCCGAAGGTCCCAATAAGTATAATTCATATCCTTCCTATATTGGAAGCCCTAGAGGGAGGTAGAAATTCCTGAGGGACTATGAGCAGTGAACGAGTATTCCATCCCTTGAGTTGTGTAGGTTGAGGGGAAGAGATATGGTGGACTGGAATCAGTTGTGAGTTTGAATATTGTGAGGGGAACATTATCCATCCTTAGTGTTACACACCTATTTTTCACACTACCAAGTTTCCTAATTTGATCACCATGAGGGAGTGTTTGTCATATTCCCTAGACTTGTTGGAAGGGAAACTGTCATTTGAAGGTTGAAATACTAGCTTTCACCTTGAGTTTTTGGCCATTTTTTTAGGATCATCACCCCCCTGCCCATATGGATAGGGGGATAAACCATGATCATCACTCCTTGCCCAGTTATAGGGGAGAAATAACCTCACCCCGTGCTTAGTTTTTGGGTGGAAATGAAGTAGTTACAACTATAATGCCATATTCTAAGAGGTGGTTTCTGGGATATTTCAATTGGTTAGAGGTTGGTTCAAGCTACCCTCTATCCAAGGCAAGGTCAATATTGTTTTTTCAAGTAAATCCTCATTTGATCCCATCCTATCCTCTAAATTATCCTATGTTTATGTTTCCTCAACTCCTATATAATGAAGGTCAATCTTGGGTGAAAGAGGGGGAATAAGTTTAGGATATTATACTGTTGATCTTGTGACTTTCAAGGGGTTGGAAGGAATATCTTGGAGGAGCTATTGCAACATCGACATTAAGGTTGTAAATTCTTTTCTATTTATTTATTTCCATAATATAACTTGGGATATTCCCCTCATGATTATATTGTTCACTATATGCATGTCTATTTTTTCTCTAATCTGATATACATAGATCTATTCTTCTTAACAATATATAGTGGAAGAAGGAGGTATTTCTTTGTTCCTTGCAGGAATTCTCTTGCACCAAGAGCTTGGACATCAAGATAAAGGGATGGAGTAGAAAGGAAAACTAACAAAAAAGAGGAAATTCATCTACCATTCCCTTCTCATTCTGATTGTTTACATAAATAGTAGATCTAGGGGTAAAGTAGAAAACCTTTTTTTTCTGTATGGGACCAAAGGAGTCTTGATCCAAGGGGGGTTTCATGTTCCAGATTATTTTCGGAACGAAATGAGAGCAGAGATATAATAAAGAAATGTTAAGATATATCTCAGATATCCAATAATATAATAGAAATTTATCTCAGAGATGCAACCATAATCACAGAGATACAGTAATACACAATTTTCTATTAATGAGCGAAAATGTACAATGACTGTAAAAATACAGAGTGAAAGACTCGCTAGAATGGTGGAAACTTATCTCTTAGAAGAGATGTGTCTACTACTCGCATTCACAAGAATATGATTTTACAATGAAGATCCAAAGGCATTTTTATCATAAATAAAATACGAAACCCTAACCCCACAATATGAAAATACAACAATTTTGTGGACCCCGTTTTGGGTAGTTTGGTGTATCAAATTCCCGGGGGTGTAACTTTGGCATACGATCTTTGTTTGGGGCACACGATAGCTCATTGGAAAGGTATCATCGGGGAGATTTATTTTCGAGGCTCAATCAAAGCCTTTGGCTATCGTTGATAAGCTTTATCCTGAAAAAAACGTCATTTAGGCCCTCAAAATGGCCCCGAAAGTTACAAACTGCTAAAAATAGTAAATTGCCAAAATTGTCATAAAATTGTTTTGAGCCAATTGGAAGAGGTGGATGGTCACCGATATCCACCTGGATCATTTCACCTTTCTGTCGGGGAAACTTTTCCACAATGGAAATTGGTGACCATATTGGGGAGCGATCATTTTGATCTTTCCTTAGTATTTTCTATCCTTTTGAGTTCTTGTTTGTTACTTGATCCTTCTTGATGGTATGGATATTATTTGATTTTTCTCTTTTCCTCATCATCTCTAGAAAGTATATTCAGTCAAAAACCCGACCCTTCATCATATCAGGGAAAATTTTTGTCTTTTTCACCAAGTTCCAGAATTCATCCCTCCCCTATAAGGGAGTACAAAGTGATAATATCTTGATTATCCCCCTCTGTTAGTGTCTTGGGGGTGATGAGGCCTTGATCATCAACCTTTCTTTAGTGTTACAAAGGATTTAATCTCTTTTCTTCGTGAATTTTGACCCTTCCCTTTCTCGTTTTTGTCAGTGTTTTGTCTCATGCTTTTACATAAGAGTCTTTGCTACTTTATTAATATTTTGATTTCTTTTTAAATTTAGTAACTGCTATTATTTATGACTCCTTTTGAAATTTTCCTTCACCTATCAATTTTTGGAGTACTAGATCACTTTAGGTTCTCTTTATCCTTTTTTTGAGTCTATATGACTATCGGTCTAATGCCTATTACCTTTGGGCATTCTGAACTCTATAATTTTGATTCTAAGACTTTTCAAACTTCCTTCTTTGTCTTTGGAATCTATTTTGTTTATTTAGGAATTGGAATATCTTGTTTTAGGCCTCCTTTGATTGAGTTCTTTCTTCTCTTGGGATAAACACCGATCCTTCATATATTCAATAATTCATTGGCCTTATCACAACTCTTTCATGGATGTTCAATCTTTCTCTGATCAGATTTAAAAGATTTCAAAAAGGGATTTCTCTAGATTTCAATTTTTTTGGTTTTTTGCGACCATTGAAAGATTGAGTTTTATGTTTGCAAGTAACAAGTGTTGAAGACATCCTTGTGATTGGATTATTTTACTACTTGTTAGCCTAGTTAAGTGCTTTTTTTCTTCATATTATTTAGATTTGAGATCCTTTGTAAGTGTCATTGATCCCTTTCATTCTGATTGAAAGCAAAAGAAAAATAAGACTGTATTTTTAGTTTTTCATGTAATTTGAAAAGAAGGAAACAAAAAGTGTTTTCATTCTACTTCCATAGGTAGAGTTTTGGATACACATTGTAAAAGAGATTGTCTTGCATTTGTTTTTGGATTTCAAGGATATTAATTTGATAGTTTGGAATTTTAAATTCTCTGCATTTGTTAAAGGAAAAAAAAAATTTCCATGGTATTCGGTATTTATTTTCATTAAAAATAAAAAGAGCTCCTCTCCTTCCCTCGGATAGAATTCATCGAAACTAAATCTTTTCATTTCATTCTTTCTACATGTTTTTAGGGTCGAGTCATAACACCATGAGTTTCATCTTCATACACCCTATTGAGTAAAAAATAGCCATTAAAAACTAACCAAGGAACTTAATAAAACCAATTAGACGTATTTTGTTTTATAGCACACTGACAATAGTGTAAGGATAGGGCCTTTGGATTAGGGAAAAGCGAGTAAAATATTCAAGGATGCTAAACAAAACTTTATAATTGTATAATACTAGATAGAGAGAAAATATAGTAGCAGTAATTAATGTTAGTTGGGAAAGATCCTCTCACAAAGGAGTCAAACATGAGGTCAAGCAAAGTGATTGGTTGAGATTTCCCCTCTTCTGTTTTCCTAGTGGCACTATTGTAAGTTTGTGTCTTTGAAGAGTGGCAAGTCCTCAGAGTGACACCACTTGTTCTCACTTTTTGGGATGTGGATTTGTGTCCATCATTCCCATGCCCATTTACTAGTATTGATTGTCGACTGTACCCCCCTGACTATTCATTATGAATTGGAAAACATAGTAACCTCTACTAGGATTCCACACAAGTGTCTGGAAGGAGGGTTCCTTCTACAAGGAAGGTTCCTTATAGTACATGTGACAGAAGATCAATCTCCTCTTCGAGGAACCAAGAGGGTATTTTCCTATGGGATATTACTTGCACCTAGGGGGATTTTTGTGTGAGGATTATCATAACTCTTTCTCATATCTTTGTTGATCACTTGATATCCCATCTTCAAAATATCCCTTCACCTACGATTTACATAGTTGATTTCCTTTAGATTTATTAGGGGTGTGTTCTTTCGACATTTGTAGTTGGCCTTAAGAATCATCATTTATGTTATAATTTCACCATGGCCAACCAAGGTATTTGAATATCTCATAGAATGCAAGTGTTGGATCCTAAAGGGAACAATCCTCCAAAAAACCATTCCAATGAAGGAAACATCAATGAAGATATTTATTCTGATATTGGGAGTGTAGCTCCCTTAAGTGACCAACTCAAAGGGGTGGTTGAAACCATCAAGGAAGGAAATTTTTTTGCTCTTTCAAATCCCCCTTTAGTTGGTCCCTTTCATTCACTAGTCATTGAGTTACCATCCATAAGATATATTGTTTCTTTCTCTTCCTACCTCTTACCACCTAATAAATTTAGTAGGAAGTATTTAGGAATGGATCCCATTCCACTTGACTATTCAGAGAGATTGGTGGTATCACCCCCTCGCTCTACATTTTTTGTACTTGAACCTGTGATACCTACTTTTCCACAAATATTTAGTATTGGTGTTTCTCCTTTGTGGGGGAACATCATTGACCTAGATTTCCCGATCACAACCATCTGTGAGCACAAAACCTTTCACACATGGATTTAGTTATGTTCCCACCACTAGAGTTGCATATATCTTTACACCAAGTTCTTTACTTGGTTTTCCTCTGCTACCTATCTCTATTCAAGTGGCCAAAAATGCTACTACCCTAGGCCCTGTGACAAGAATCTTGGTTTTCCCCCCTCTAGGACAAGTTGGTAACACTATGAGAGTCACACAAATTGTTAAACCTCATACCAGGGGGGGGAGTTACAGCTGGGGGGGAACCTTCAAATATGGGGAAATCTTCATCATAGTGGAATCAACTAGTTTGGGGGAAATACCTTACTGAAAACCACCTACAAGCCTAGGGACAAACTACTCTGTCATGCCCCTCCACTGCTACTACTAAAGGAATTTGTATTGGACTACAATATACGGGAGTTGAAAACACTCCATGGGATCAACCTTATCCGATGAGCATCCCTCCACAAGGAGTTTTTCCCACTCAATCCATGAACCCCATGTTTCCTACTCCCCAACCCTCTCAACTACAGTATATGGGAAGACCATCATGTTTTACCATGTCATCACAACTCATACATGTTCTTACTAGTATACCCATGATGTATCAATACTACCAATATATGAAAGCCAACCAACAAATTCCCTTTTATGATACATTAGATCTTCCCGATTTGTCATGTTTGAGTAACAATCCCAAACAACATGCCCTATTCCAGACACCGATTCCTGCCAAACTACCCTATGATATCTTGAAGTTCGACAAGAAGCCTGGAGAATATCCCAAAAATCAACTAATGACCTTCCATATTTGGTGTTATTACAACTCCTTGATGGATGATTCCATTCACTTAATACTTTTCCAAATAAGTCTCACAAGTTTGAGAACAAAATGGTATATCGAGCTGTCATGATACTCCTTTGGAAACTTTAACTCCCTCGCTATGGCATTTTTTACCCATTTCCAACTACCAATCTAGTATGATACTGGTACTGAGATTCTAACCTTTCTTAGGTAATCCACATCCACCCATATGTTTGATCATATTCATGAATGGAGGCAACAATGATGGTTGATTAAAGCTGCAATTATGGACCAACTCTTCGAATATTGATTCACTAAGTCACTCCTACCATCGATTGCTAGAGATGTTTCCATGGGAGGTGTTGTCACTAAAGAGAAAGAGATCAACCATGATGAATATTTTTCCCTAGTGTATTCTCATTTCGACACATTTTATTAACTAATTCCTCATGCTCCTCTTCCTTCGAATCATCCTTTTAGACAATCCCTGGAATCCCATGCCTATGGCATGATAGGTTCTGTAAAATCCTAGTCTACAACCCAATCGACTGAGCAACAAGGCCACCCAGACTCATAAAATACTATTACAAACACCAAATATGTTTCTTCTCCTGCATAATCCTCCAAGGTGAATGTGGTTCAATCCACTTCATCTCAACAACTTGGAGGTAAGAAAAAAAAAAATTAACTCCAAAAAATATTATAACCAGTAGGGGAATCCAAAACCCAAAACAACTACTGAAAACAAGTTGAAAATAAATGAGAACTTTCCCTTACTTATTTAGGAATATGACCATTATACAAAGGACTATCCCCATCATGAGGAAGTCACAAAATGTTTAAAGGGAACCTCCCAACCTGTAGTGTTAACTAACCCTTTCCTTCCTCGACAACAACAAATGATTTCCCATAATCCTTCCCCTCCACAAGGGGTAAATGAGGATCATGCTCCAAATGGGGATGCTTCTACAAGCACCAATGTTCTTATGTGTGATGAGATAGTTAGTATAACAAATTGATCCAAGACATAAAACACCTTTCCAGAAAGCATTTCCGATGAAGGTGCTACTGATAATCCATCCACTTCCACTACTCCTCCACCTTACAACCCTATTCAAATAGAGAAGAATATTTTTTACGGCGTGTTGCGCCCACCTAAGATCACAATTCAAAAATCAAATTTTAATCCAAGTTCCCATTCTACCCAAAATTGCAACATTATTTAAGATTTGGCACAGGAACCTTGTGCTATGTTGATGCTCGAAGTTCTACAAAAATTTCCTAGCCAACGTAGAACCCTTTTGTTATCTATTGGACATGTGGACCTAACTACATCTAATATTATTATGTTTAACCTGGAATATTTCAAATCAAGGCTCTCCCACCACCTAACATTCCAAATTCACACCATCATTCATGGGAAGAATATCCATCATACTATTTTGGATGAAGGATCCTCAACTTGTGTCATGTAGTTATCTTGTTGGAGGGCCACTAGATCCCCTGAACTCAACCAGTCTCCCACTACCCTCAAAGAATTTTATGGACGTGGATTCAAACCTTATGGATTCTTACACTCTTTAGGCATGGAGTTGGGGGAGAAAACCATTTCTATTGACCTAGAAGTGTTCGATGAATCCCTTGAATATAACTTATTTCTTGGTCGTAGTTGGTTTTATGTGATCACTTATGTCACATATTTGGTCTTTTGCCTCTTGCAATTTCCTCACCAAGGAAAACTTATGAAGATCGACCAACTTGATTACTACACACCCTAAATTCATAAAAACATTGTTAATAATATCCCTTTCGTAGGACATTCCAATATTGAGTATGAGAGTGTGGGGGTTGGTCTCCTCAAGTATTCCTCTCTCATGGGAGTCTTTCCCTTGTTTTCCCTTGATCCGCTGCATCTAGTTTCCATGATCAAAATTCTTTCGGCTACAATGAAACAATATCCTAAATAACTTTATTCTTGGGTAATGCCTAGACCATCTGAACTTGAATCACTAGGTTACACCATGCAACTTAGTCTGTCATAGGTTGCATATCATGCAATTCAAGAAAAACACCCCGCTCCAATTGAATCGAGTCTTCCACTTGATCTAGTACATGAACCTTCATTTTCTCTTACTGTCTCAGTTGATCCTCTTTATTCCTCCCTCTATGGTGAACCTATTCTTATTAGTAGCCAGGAAACTAATCGGGTGCAAAAGAAGATTCAACACACCAAATAAGTCTTGGGGGAATTTCTCCAGCCTCTCGAAATCATATCGGATTTAAGTCACTAGGTTATTTTGATTATGCCATGGGGAATGTACCAACCTCTCGAAATCATGTTGGGAAAAAACCCACCAATAGGTATCACTCAAAGTACCAACCTATGGACATCACATTGGAAAGAAACTCATCAATTGGTATCATTATGAGCATAGTTCATTTTTAGTTTCAAGATCATTAAAAAATGAAACCAACATCGAGCACAATTTCATTCTTTGTTTCAAGCTTGTTAAAAAATGAAGCAAACACTTCAAGCATAGTCCATTCTCTGTTTCAAGGTCATTAAAAAATGAAGCAAACATCTTATTATTCTCCTAATGGTTGTGCTTTCTATTGCTTTGCTTCTGTTTGTCATCTCGCTTGCTTATGACCATTGAAATTATGCTTGATGTTGCTCCCATTTTTCAGTTACCATCAAGAGATACTTGTTTTTGTGAGTGGTCGTCGTTTTCTATGCCTCCTTGCTACACCCTATCACAGTCATTTCTTAGGAGTCATTTCACCCATTGGAACTTAGTTGCATGCCATGTGTTTTCTCTAGACGAGCTTAGTATTTGTCTTTCTCATGCTTGTAAATACATGAGAATAAGTTACCAAGTAAACTTTTATCACTTTTTCGGGATCGTAAAAACTATACAAAAAATGAACTCTTTGGAGTCTCCTTTAATCTCTTTTCAGACTCTCTAAATATGAAAATATTTTTGGGTGATTTTGTTTCCTTTAACACTCATTAAAAGGATCTAAAAGGGTGTCTATTTGATGTAATTTTAACCATTTTTCAGACCAGATGGACTAATAACAAAAAAGAAATAATCTAGTCAATATTGACTAGAAGATTTCTTTCTTGTATTGTTTTATACTTTTTCGGTCTCGAGGGACTAAATTTATAAAAAATAACACCCATGGAGTCTTCTTTAAGTTATTTTCATCTCTCAAAATGTAAAAAGAGTGTTGAGTCTACATTCTCCGAGATCGTAAAATTATACATTGTAGGACCCATATGGGATCAAACCCCTCCTTCTTCAGGTTCGTTAAACATGTGATGAGGGACTCATCAAATATGAGCTATACTGAGCATCTGTTACCCTCCTCAAGCTTGTTAAAAATAAAATAGGTACTCTTCGTTCATGGTGGGGTGGAATTGAGAGAAGTGGGCCATTTTTTTGGAAATCATTTTGGCAGATGTCTGTTGTCACCCTCGAACATGGAACCTATTTGTTTCTTGTCTTACAGTTGGGTAATTTCATTGTCTCCAAGTCATACAATCCTATGATTCATTATACTCCTTCAACCCACCTAAAGAGTTCCCCCAATTATCATTACACTATGTTTTTTTCTATCTCTCGATCGATTCAATACTTCCAAATCATTTTTCGTGACTCACAATGTTCAAGAGAGTTCATCCCACATAAACCACTCCACGGTATTAAAAACCTTCATAATCATGTCATTGTGTGCTCATTTAATCCATTATCTTATATCTGTTTTCTCTGTCAGTTTCTTTTCGATGATGGGGGACACATAATGGCCCTCCTTCAACAAGTTTGTTCCTATCGAATTCAACACATTATTTGGGAATTAGACTTAGATATGGGTTAATACCTTGGAACCTTCATGCCCCAATGGTATGCATCCTCTCTTTCGAGAATAGGTTTACATCATTGAAATTTGATCGAATGATTCCATGAATGTTCGACCTCAGCTCATTTATTTACATTCATTGGAATGTACTAGGGTACCTTGGGAATCATTGGATATTTACCTCACACTTGTCAACGATATACATCAATGACCAGTAATCAAATGGTTTCTACCATGTTCAATATCAACACATATATTCACATGACTAGAATCGTACCATTTCAGGATTAGGATGAAGACCCTGAGAACTCCTCAAGAACTCACCTCTGTTACATTCCTCACCTAGGTTGTGATGGAGATTATTTGAGTACTTAGAGTATTCTTTTATGGCCATCATGTTGGTGTTATAGAAATGTTTGCCTCACCCCATGCAATCTTGCATAGAGGGCCTTTTTCCATTTACCTATGCAAACTTGAAGTCCCTTTTTGCAAACCCCAGAGTTAAAAACATGATTTTTCCACATATATGTGCCATGCCTATATTACAACATGCGTATACGTAGGTTGCACCAATACAACCCACGTACATCGGGAAATGTGCCCAAAATTAAAAAACAGTTTCGGGTTTCCATGTCATGTCATGAGATCAATGATCCTTGGCCTTCCATATACTGGAAACGTTATGACTCAGCCCTTCAGTTCCACTTGAAGGCTATAAGTGGGACAAATCAAAGCTATGGAAAAGAGGAGAAATAATTCAACTTTGAGAGAAAAGTTCCTCTAGATAAATTATTCACTTCATATTGAGTCTGGATCCATTTGTCCTTTAAGTATGAACACATTGTTCATCCCCCAAGCTCTTCCATTATTGATTGAGAACTCCATTGTCTCTCTTATATGAGATTACCTTTGGTG
Organism: Picea mariana; assembly: GCA_032191745.1. Classification (NCBI taxonomy): domain Eukaryota; kingdom Viridiplantae; phylum Streptophyta; class Pinopsida; order Pinales; family Pinaceae; genus Picea; species Picea mariana. The sequence continues at coordinate 123,783 of JASDQU010737623.1, forward strand.
GAGGATTGAAGTGGTGTAGGCCCAGCTGGAAGGAACTTAGTTTCTTGGTTCTGAGCCGTGTCGACACGAAAGTTTGTTACTCATTCACTTCTGATGATTATATATTAATAGAAATACTATTTTCTCGTCCAATTAATATCTCACAAATATTTGAATTGTTATTCCATGGGCATATTTGTTATGACTATTGATAGATTATGTTATTGAATGTGCTAACATTATACGTTATCACCATATTCTTCTGTTGCTTGGTTGTTGAGGACTAGTTGCAGGTATATTGCTTTGGGTCAAGTGCTCAACGGTGGACTTCATCAAATGTATGGACGAGGTAGTTCTGTTATATTGTCTTGTTAGCACATTTTTTTATATAGCATACTTAAGATTAGAGTTGATTTATGCATTCATTTCCATATGTTGTGTCACATATATATTTATTGTGTCACATAGATCCACTTTGTATTGGTATGCGGCTATGTTTTTGTCATATCTTAGATCTACCATCTATTATTTTGTGGCTACGACTTGATCACGTGATGGAATGTATGGATCCACATTTTATCGTTGGTGTCCATATCCTTAGTCAGTGATTTCATGGATCCACAATGTATTGGTCAGAAACCATGCTTTGAGTTAGTTTATTCCAAGTGTGGGTATGCCTACCTCAGGGATGATACATATATATTGTTTGATGTTTGTTTTCAGATTCCTCTAAGCTCTCCTATTCCAACACCCTTACGTACACATTTTTTAAGTATTTCGGCCATCAATTGCTCTTCTAAACTCACGCTTTAGGGGGCATCTGTTACACACCTATTTTCTCACTACCAAGTGTCGCACTTAAGTTTCATAATTTCATCACCATGAGGGAGTGTTTTTCATAATCCCTAGACATGTTGGAAGGGAAACCTATCATTTGGAAGTCGAAATACTAGCTTCCAACTTGATTTTTTGGCCTTTTTTTAGGATCATCGCCGCTTTCCCATATGGAGAGGGGAATAAACCCTGAACATCATTCCTTTCCCAATTATAGGGGAGAAATAACCTCTCCCTGTGCTTAGTTCTAGGGGGGGCGATGAAGTAGTTACAACTATCATTCCTTATTTTGAGAGTTGGTTTCCAGGAGATTTCAGTTGGTTAGAGATTGGTTCGAGCTACCCTCTATCCAAAGCATTGTAAATATTTTTTTTCCCAGATAAATCCTCATTTGATCCCATCCTATCCTCAAAATTATCCTATGGTTATGTTGCCTCAACTCCTATATAATGAAGGCCATTCTTGGGTGAAAGAGGGGGAAGAATTCTCGACTATCATACTGTTGATCTTGTGATATTCAAGGGGTTGGAAAAAAGAGCTTGGGGGATTTTTTTCGGCATCGACATTAAGGTTATAAATGATTCACTATTTATTGTTTTCCATAATATAACTTGGCTTGTTCCACTCATGTTGATGTTATTCACTATATGCATGTCTATTTTTTTCCTAATTTTATATATATAGATATATTCTACTTAACAATATATAGTGGAAGAAAGGAGGTAGTTATTTTTTCCTTGTAGGACTTCTCTTGCACAAAGAGCTTGGAAATCAAGATCAAGGGTTGGAGCAGTCAAACAACTGACAGAAAAGAGGTAATTCATATATCGTTCTCTTCTCATTATGATTGTTGACATATAGAGTAGATCTAGAGGGGAAGTATAAAACCATTTGTTTCTTTCTATCTTGGATGAAATGAGTATTGATCCAAGGGGGGTTCCACCTATCTGTAGAGGAAAAATTTTCAAAACACTTACGGACCACCATCTCTTGTGGATTCATAGCCCCATCTCAAGGGTGTCTTTTTGTTGAGAACTAGAACAACATGACTATAGTTGGGAGGAACATCCATCCTCTATAGAAGGTTACACATTTTATAAGATAATTGTTGTTATTTGTTGTGCTTATGTATGTATAATGTTAATATATTTGTTGTGCAATTTACTATGAACTGTATTTTTTTATTATTTCTTGCTAGGATCATAATGAAGAATTAAAATCCTTGTTTATGTGGTTGAATGTTACGATACATTATTTACTTGTTGCTATGCATAGTTAAGAAATTGTATTTACATTTTTAAGAAACATAGATAGTTTTATGTGTATGAATGTCATGTTGTGGGTTATTTCTACATTTGGAGTGAGTATCGATTTTTTTTTGTTTAATTTTAGTAGTTACATGATCTAACTAGTGGTTGCATACATTACAGAGTGGTAATAAAGCTTATGGTTCAACATTGGACATGTATGGGACAAGAACCACGACAGATTTGGGTAAATTTGTTGTTGTAGACTTTGGTCTATGTGAATTTTGGGGAAATTAAGGAGAAATTCATAGTGAAATCCCCAAATTCATGATCAATATTCATGTTTAAATGAATCAAAACTGTTTAATAGGTTAAATGGAGCCAATCTTCAAAGTTGTAGAGTTAAACTCGACCTAAAATGTCAAAATATGAGTTTTAATGGTCAATGAATAATCTAGATAGATTTGATGAATCAAAGGTTGAGATCACGTTCAATCATGAGATCATTGACTCAAATTCATTTTAATAAATTTAAAAATTCATAACATTTCGACCATTTGAAAGGTTGAGTAGATCAATGGACGAAATTCAATTTTGGGGATTGGGAAAATGAGAAGATTGGCGCTCCAAATTCGTTAGAGAATTGGGTTGAAATTCCTAAGTTTTGAAGTTCACCAACATAATCTTCTAATGGACAATGGTTAGATTGATGAGCTTTGTGAAGAGTTGGGTTCGTCCAAAAGAAGTCTACGATCACTGATGGTCGATGGTTGAGAATCGACAGATTTTGGAAAATGTACCATGCATACAAAAGAAATATTCGATGGCCAATGGAATATGGTCGGGTGTCATCAGAAGTTGGGTGAAGTTTGATAATATCAACATCCAAATTACTAATATAATTTTGAATGGAATATTAAATATCCAAATTCATCGGGATTTTAATAAAAAAAATTCTAAGTGTCGAAATTCGCCAACAAAATTCATCGATGGTCGACGTTCAGAGATCGATATAATTTGGTGAAGGTTTCATGCATTAAAAGGGGATCATCGATGGTTGATGGAAGATGATCGAGGATAGACAAAATTTGGTGAGAGTTTTCATTTGAGCGAGAGAAATCTTCAATCATCCATGGTCGATGATCAAACATCGAATGATTTAGAAGATTGTTTTAAGTCTTCCAAAAGAAGTGGTTGATCATCGATGAAGGAAGAGAGGATGATGATGTCATTATCCACATGTCATGCCACATAAGAATCCTTGTATCATTCCACATCAACCAATTTGATACCTTGGGGTGACGTGTCATTCCACATCAACATCTACGTGTCATTTTGCATCAGCATAGTTTCCATGTCAACAAAGAGATGGTCGATGGTCGATGATCGACCGTCAGGAGATCAGTGGGAAAGTTGGTTTACAATATGAAATCAATGATATTTGATCACCAACAAAGAGTAGATAAACAGTTCATATTTCCCATGATTTGAGATCGACAAATCAAATTTAAATGGTTGTTACAACAATAAAACAACCAAATATTTTAATATTTTTTCTTGTTTTTGATGGTCACGAACTTGATGGACGATTTTGAGGCCCTAAATGATGTTTTTAGGAAATGAAAGACCCACAAGAACAGAGTATACCATGGTACACTCAATCTCTATGGATTAAACTAAAGGACTCAAAGAGAGATTTCCAATGAGCTATTTTGGGTGCAAAATAGATCGTGTATGAAAAAGTTACGACTAAAACAGTTGAGATAAAATTTTGGCATCAAATTAAATTTAGCAAGAATAAATCCTTACTCAGAAGTTTGTTTGAGGAAAAAGAGTATTTTTTGGAAATATTATGAGCCATAGAAGATAGCCATAGAGCTATATTTGGGATTTGGGTATGTAAAAAAGTGTAAAAATAGAAATAAGACACTTGTAGCATACAAGGATAAATTAGGAAAAATAATCAAAACTTATATGGACCATAACATTCATCTTGGAGCTCATATTTGAGAATGTGAATATTCGATGGAACCTTATTGAGGAGGAGAAGACATATATCCACCGAGAATTTTGATTTGGGCAATAAAATTTATCAGGAAGCGATAAAAACRATTTATGTAGTAGTAAAAGAGTGGAGATTGCAACCTGTAAATGTTGTAACTTTTTTCTCAAAACTCTTAATGAGGCATGGGCACTGTTGGGCCCATGATATGATCGATTTTATGACAATAATTGGATACTTTTGCCGAATGTATATATGTGTTTTTCATGTTTTGGAGAAAATTTTTGAAGAATTTTGTGCCAAAACGCTATGATCTACACCAGGTATGCATAATTCATGATTTATGTCAATCTTGAGTATAATTCATTATGTTTTTATGTTTCCAAGAATATAATTCACATTTTTTGGTGTTACAGGGAAAAATCGCATCATGTTTCTGCTTCTGATACTCCATCCGACACTATTACATGCAACGAACTTAAATCTTAAATTGTGGGAGCATGAAGTGGAATATGAAAAATATGGCACATGGGTTTGTGCATAATATGCCCAATTAGGTCCCCTCCAAGTCGTTTCCTGAAATTATGAATGGGTTAAGAGCAGTTCGTGGTTTTCAATTATGCATCTGGTACCCAGTCTGACACTCTGTCCTGCATAAAAATGATGGGCGACTTGGCGGTTATGGTATCATCGACTAGCAATGGGCGAATCGGGAACATGGGTTTTGCTCGTGCTTTCCCCCTTCAGCTACAGAACTCTTGACAACTCGGTTTGGGTTGTTGATCAGGGCGATTATTGGCTCGGTCCATTTCGGCAGTTAAGGAACCATTAATGTAATTTGTTATTTTTAGAAGTGGTTCGACCCTCCAGCTTAGGAACTAACCTTGTGTGTAGTTAGATGATAAATTAAGTTTTCTTTTATGCTGGAATAGATGATAAAAACATAGTTTTAGAATAGGTTTTTTATTCGTGATTTCTTTCACAGGGCTTCGATGGATGGATAGTCATTAGGCTTTAGTTTTTAAATCTAGTTGCCTATCTAGTTGCTATGTAACTTCATTTACTTAATTTATCATTTAAGTTTCTCATTTTCTTACTTATCATATGCTGAAATGGTGTTTAATTTATGTTTTTAAGTATTTCTCGTTTTTGCAATTTGAATTGTTAAGATAGAGCTAGTTTAATTTATTTCATGCAATTTCATTTTCTTAGATTTAGGCTACAATTTCAATTTGTAGTTAATGATTGAATTTAGTATAGTATGAGTATGCTTATATTAGTATAGAATGCATTTGAATTTCATAGATTAGAAGATAGTTTCTTGCTTTCATAGATTAGTTTTCTTGCTTTCATAGATTAGAAGATAGTTTTATTGTTGTTGTAGGATAGATAGTCTGCTTTCTTTAGTAGATTAAAAAGTAGTTTCCTTATCATATATCAAGGATTAGTTGTTAGTTACTTTTTTCTTTCAATTTAGTAGATTTCCTTTTGTAAATTAGAAATAGTTGTGAAGATTAGTTTAAGAATAGAGTTCACTTGTCTCATAGATTAGTTAGTTTCTTATTGAGTTTACTTGCTTTAATAGGTTTATTTCTTACTTGTCTATTCTTTCTTTGATAGTGTAGTTGCTTGTCTATTTTCTTTCTTTCATAGGATGGTTCCTTATTGAATTTAAGTAGGCTAGTTGAAGTAGTTTTGTTGTTGCTATTTGCTTATTAGATGAATAGTTTGCCTTTTCTTATTGTTATGCTTAAATAGTTTTCTTTTGCTTATTATTATGATTGAGCTAGTTTTCTTCAAGTAGGGTTTTAATTTGCTTTCCTAGAACTATCCATCGATCCCTTGTCCAAAGGTTACCTAGGTTACATAGTTGAAGTTTCTTAGTAGGTTTTTCCATTAATAGTATTTTCTTGAATAGATTAGCCCTTAGATAGCCACTTCCTTCGTTAGACTATACTACTACCAACCCTTCTACCTTGGCATATATTTTTCTACAACTCTAAGTTTACTTACCCCGGGTTGACAATTTAGTTGAGGGTTTTTAGTGTGTTTTTAGTGCATATAGAACACCCACCAGGTACAACCGTTGGAAAGATATTTCAAAGATGAATGCATTTAAAGAATAATATTTTGGAACAATGAATTGATATTATTCATATTTTGAAATGAAATAATGACATGTAATCTAATTAATAAATATTTTGCAATGTGATAAATTCTAACAACAATTGTTGGATTCACATTCATGAATAATTAAAGATATGTAGCTTAGTTCCTTTATGGGAACTAGAGATATGGATGATGCACAAGGGTATTATAGCCACTGAGAATAAATCATAGATATCCATGTGAACATGGGTAATATTGAGATTGAGTCTAATGGAATAAGATATGGGCATGAGCCTATAACTATGAGAAGCATGCAAAGAGAAGTGAATAAATATAGAGAAGATAATGAGAAGATAATGAAATATCAAGAGGAGATATTGCAAATCCTAAATATGCTACAAAATCAAGTCAACAAAGATTCAGGCACAAATCAAGAATCTAGTTCCATGAAAGTAGAAACATATATACCTCATGATAAGAGAGATGATCATGAAGGATCTAGACGATTAAGGAGTGGTAGCAAGAATCAACATCATCATTTCCCAGGTCACTCTACAATAAGAGAATATGCACATTCAAGCTCACAGAGTAGACCAAGTATGTCTCTGGTCAGAAATTAGAGAAGGAGACATGGGTCAGAGAGCCTGCAAGTGAATCTAATGAAAATTAAGACACCATCATTTGATGGTGAGAACACAAAAGGAGAAGATTCATACACATGGTTTTTGAGAATGAGAAAATATTTCTAGTTACATGAGTATTCATTGAATGTAGAAGATAGAATTAGAATCTACCACCTTCAGTGAAAGGCATCTTTGTGGTGGGATCGAATGAAGCAAGTTAAGCACCTTGATGAGAAAATAATTTCTTGGAACCAGTTCAAGAAAGTTTTTTAGTAGCAATACTTGTCAGAGAAATTTTATGACAAGAAGATGCAAGATTTCTTTGAACTCAAACTTTGAACATGAATATGGATGAATATAAAAAAAAATTCTTAGAACTTATCAAGTATGTGAGATTCATCATAGATGAGAAGGTAAACATTCATAGGTTCATGAATGTACTGCCATCCTTCTACAAGGATAAAATTCAGTTTGATGAGGCCAAGAATTTAGAAGAAGCCATAAGAAAGGCCAAGTATTTGTATGAGAATAACAGAGGAAATATATGTTTCCAAAAGGTCTAGGATGACAATAAGAAAGGAAATATGGATCAAAAGAAGAAAGGATTCAAGCCATTTTTCATAAGAAATAGTTCTTAAGAACATCAGCAAGGGAAATCATCTCAAGGTGATCAGAAAATGACAGAGTCCTTGGGAAAGAGGCCAATAAAAAATCCCATAAAGTGTTGGGGATGTGAAGGAGATCACATGTATAAACATTTTCCTCACCGAGGAGATGGGATGAAGACTTTGCATAACATCAAGAAAGAGGAGATAGTAGAGGACGTGGGCAAAAGAATGCCAAGGATCTATGCAACCTTGGATAATAGACAAGAATACTATCAATCCCACATGAGAGAAGTGGAAGTTAAGATTGATAATCATCCCATAGCTATATAGATCCAAATCTAGTTGAAATATTTAAAGTGAAGAAATGTAAGTAGGAAAATTTTTGGTTAGTTCAACTAGCTACTGGAACCAAGAGAAGAATTAATGAGCTTGTTAAAGAATGTCTTGTTGGTGCAATTTTTGTTAGAAACAGATCCTCTTTAGGTTACCAAAAAAAGGGTATTGATGTATTCTATTGCATTGGAAATTTCATCTTCCCCAAAGGGAATAAGTCTCACCCGAAGCACGACCGAGACCTAATGAATTAGGAAAGGGCAGGAAGAATGCTTATTCAAATATATGAGTTATGAATATTACTACCACTCTTGCACACAATATATTAACTATATCAAATACATGAACACCTCATAACCCAAGGCATAAGAATATAGTTGTGCAAATCATCATAAAGAACACACAGAAACATCATGCATAAAATGCAGAACATCATATCAGCCTATAAACATAGGAATCGTCATAAACAAGGGTATTTTATTTCAATTCTATCTCCACCAACATTTTATTATAACATAGGCCTTTCTCTAGATACATGCACAATCAAGAATGATTTTAAGGATGGAAATTTATATTAAGATGTAGAAACGTGGGCTAATATTACTAGTCCTTAATATGCAAAATGTAAAATGTTTGGCGATAGTTTTGTAAAAATATTCAAATTTCTAAGTATTTTATATAGTTTCTATAAATTGTTGGTGATTTGTAAGGAAAAATGATTTTATTCTATGGAATTTGGGCGAATTATTTTTAGAAAAAATGGAAATTGGCTAATTGTTTTTTGGGAAACACTATGGAAAATTAGCCCATTTGCGAAATTTAGCCCCTAAAAGCATCTATGTGCACAACTTACATTAGACATATACAACTTCCTACTTGATAAGACCAACAAGTACATCTCAAAACAGGTCCAAATCAACTAGGATTCTCATTACTAGCTCTACAGTAATACGAGACTAGTTCTCATTACAATTCATATCCATCTTAGAACTCCATTCTTACTTTTTCTCTTTTTCTCACTCTCCCCCCGATTACAATACAATCCTTCCGTTTCTTGATTGAGGACCCATGAGTTATCTTCTCTTCTTGATTATGTTTCAATTGCTCCTCCCAACACTGGTTGTACATTGTCCTCCAACCATTTTCTATTCTAGCACCTTTATGTTGCATGCTCTTTCTCTTAGCCTTATTTTCCCTTGTTTTTCTTGGTTATCTGACTCTGTGGTAGCTTGTGCAACTTCTATACATCAAAACTAAGGGAAACAAAGGCCCCAAACACAATCCTTGACTCACCCCAAGTCAAGTCTTTGGTTCTTCTGTGGTCTTTGATTTGGCCTATGATCCTTCTATGGATTTTATTTCTTCTTACAGTTTTTATGGGATTAATCGGTAAATGTCAAAATAAACAGATCTCTCTAAATCCAGCTGGATCTAGAACAAAATAGAACATAATATGACGCTTTCCCTAAGCTCTAACTATTGAGTTTACTAGTTAACAAGATATAGGCAACATACCGTTTAAATGTCTTTTCCTCTTTCTATTGTCATACTAGCTCCACTCCAGTGCTTCTGTGATATTGAATTTGCAAGGGAACACAAGCCAATCAAAGTGCAAGCAATCCAATATACTCAACAAGAAATTATGCATGTGATCAACAAATCATACAATAAAACAAGACAATTTTTGTGGGAAAGAAACATATCATTGTATTATATTAAAGTGAAAGTGGAGATTACAACCAAAGACTTGATGTCACAAGGTCCCCTTTCGATGGCCCTTTTCTCCAACACACACACTTTCTCACACCTTGAATGAAGAATATCCACAATGACTTGATGAATTGAAACAAGGCTCTCATGTATGAGCTGAAGTAGAATTCCTCATCCAATTCTTAGCCTATTCAACCTTTTGCTTAACCTTTTCCATGAGAGATTCCTCTTTATATAGGGAAAATAGACATGGTTTGAAGAGATTAGGATGATCCCACCAAATCAGAGAAGTGAGTAAGATCCAAACCGTTCGGACACCACCTCATCTTCTAGAAGATACCCTTCTAAAACTTTCGTGAAGTTTGACTTTTCCCTGGATATTGACATCGTTGCACCCTAGCTATAGTGCAGCCTACGGAGATTTCATAGTCCAAATATAGAGTAGGGAGTGACGATCAGGCATCGTCACACCCTATGCCTTTTGCAGCCTATGATGACCTTCTTTAATAGGGTACTTGAGAGGAGAAAGCTAGTCACTTTCCTCATGGAAAAAGACTATTTTTGGGAACATGAACACATGTTTGTCAATGGATCACTGGGGTGACCAAAATAATGTATAACGTAATGCCCCCCAAAGTATGAGGCTAGAACTCGAGACATCCTAAATACTTTGTAGAATGTTTGTGTCGGAAACAAGGAGCACACCAATCGGGAACCTACAAATAGTCAAGCATCAGCATAATAATATACCATTGTTTGAGGTAGGCATTCCCATACTCAGATTACAAAATGTCAAGTGAGTCATGGACACTAAATATATATTGTGGATCCATGTCATTATGAATCAACATAGCCACCCAGAATATACTATGGATCTATTCTCTAAAGAATTAAAATTCAGACATAGCCATGAGACATGCAAAATGGATCTATGTTTCAATACAAATCATGAATACTCCATCGCAACCTGGACCAGAATGGTATGATCCAGGGTCTTCACTTCCTTTGTCCTTAAGTACAAATCTAACCATGTGATTATAGGTGTTGAAGTCGAACATGGTAGAAACCACTTGATTACTGGTCATTAATGAAAACCGATAACAAGTGCGAGTGAAATCACCATTGATGTCAAGGACTCCCAAGGTACCCCAGTACAATACAATGAATGTGAATAAATGATTTAAAGTCAAACACTCGATTGAATCTTCCAATTAGGGGTCAATGTTGTGAACCCACTGTTGAAAGAGAAAAAACCCTCCATTGAGGCATGCAGGCTCTAAGGTACTGCATGATATCTAAGTCTAGTTCCTGGATAATGAGTTGAATTCGATAGGAAAAGCCTTGTCACAGGAGGGCCTCAATGTATCCCACATCAATGACATGAAATAAGTAACAGATTTGAAGTAGATCAGAGTATGAGGTGATTCGAAATTGACATTGAGACAGATGACATGGTATAAAATTTATAAATGCGGATGGCTGACTCAATAGAAGGCTTGTTTAGGTTGGAATTCTCTTGAACATACGAACGACATGACAATGGTGTTGGCAGCATTGACTCAAGGAGGACCCAACATATGGACATTCAGATGGTCAAATTAGAGACAAATGGATTTCCCAAGCTGAATACAATGATGAAGGGGGGTGTCATGTTCAAGAGAGACTATTACTGCCACTAACACGGATACAGAGACACATTTCTTTCCTAATTTTCCCCCACCATTTCTGGCGAGTACCTTTTTATTTTTATGAAAGATTGAGGAGGATCACATATTCTTGTTGATGTAAGCTCATCCTTCAAACGAGTCCCTCGGAGTATATTTAATGAACCCTAAGAAAGAGTGGTTCAGTCCCATATGGGTCTTTCGATGTTTGTTTAACGAGTCCAAAGAGAGAAAACACAGGGTTTTTTCATGTTTAGAGATTCTGAAAAACACTTAATGAGAACTCCATAAGTTCTTTTTTTTTAAATTAATCTGATGAGACCGAAAAAGTGATAACCTGCCGCTCATCAAATGATTTCTTCAAATACTTTTACGAGCGTGAAAAGAACAAGGTCGCTTGGCAATATTTTTGTTTTTATTGAGCATGAAAAGAGCTTAAAGGATACTCAATAGGTTTCATTTTTCGTGTTACCATTACGAGTCCGAAAAAGCGATAAAAGTATACTCAGTTACATTCTTATTGATTTACGAGAACGAGAATGAAAAAAAACTAAGCTCAGAGTTTTTCCTGAAAAACCCTAAAAATATTTGTACATGCGACAAATGTATAAAAACAAACCAAAAAGTGTATCCTTGTTCAATGTTTCACTCCTAGAATTTTTATCTGCAAAAAATCAACAATTGCGAAGTCATTAAGACTTTATGGTTTATATGAAACATATAAAATAATATAAAATACAAACGAAAAAAGTGAAAAAATCAATATAAATGGGTAAAAACTTCATTTCACTATTCCATTTGTCATTTCACCTAAACCTTGCTCAAAACCCCTCTTTTTACCTTGATCTTCCATTGTAGTTTACAAAGAGCACAACGGATCATTCGATGAACCATTTCCACAGGACAGGTAATTTTCATCTCTTTCAACTTTCCATGGATTGAAATTTGGTTTTCATTGGTTAAAAATAGACTTTTGGGTTAATTTTTTGGGGGTACCCATGTGCAGAGGTCGTCGCAGGAGCCCTATGTCGGGTCCTATGACGATCTAGGGTCTTCACAGTCGGCTCTATAGCTAGCTTGCAATGACTCTGCACTATGAATATGCCCTATCCTGCGACATGCACAGCCCCAAATTTTTTTAAAGATGAATCTTCCAATAAAAGTTCTCCAGGGAAGAAGATAATGATGTTAATATCTCTTTATGGTTCTATTGCAAGTTTTCCATGGTAAAAATGTTGGAATGGTGAGAGAGAGAGCATGAGGAGGAAGACTACTTTATCGAGAATGACCCGGAAATGGTAATGGCCCTCTGACAATGTGGGTTGTTAAAATTCTTCAAAATCCAAGGTATGAGTGCCCTGCTGAGATTACTCGAGTACCTAGTTCACATGTGGGATGTGAAAGAGAAGGTGTTTCATGTGGGAGCTCACATTCTTATGATAGATATTGAGGATATATACTTCTTAACCATGATATCTTACTGTGGATCCCGAGTAACACTTATAGGTAGCAAGGGAGGTAGCAAGCATATGAACCACTATATCAGTGAACATTGTGTGCCAGGTACTCAGAAGCATAGCGGTAAAGTTTCTATAAGAGATGTCTGAGATATGCCTCTACGGACCATCCTCTATACCATAACACTCATGGAAGGGAGTGCATCTCTCCATAGGGCTCTTCAGATCTATTTTCAGTATGCACTGGAGTGTATGGAGCCTTGAGTTTTCAACTAGTGTGAAGGGGTTCTCAAGAGTATGAAAAAACAAGTGACCAAGTGTAGGAATGGTGAGCTGAAACAGTTTGGATACGGTTCTATTTTGGTATTCTTCTTCCTAGAGAGGGTCCCAATTTTGTGCTTACAGGTAGAGTGGGGTATACCTTTCCCACAGGATCTGATAATGAAGAGGTGGGTCGACCTCATGGCACGTCATGCATCCGGTCCCATCGTTAGATATAACGATGTCGTCTTCAACTGGTTGAGGACTCAGATGCTCATGGTCGATGACTGTGCATATGTCGGGCTAGAATTCCAAGGAGATCTAGACTTAGCTCTTCCTGAAGGTTCCCAATGGGGGGACATAGGTAAGAAGGACATTTTTTTTATATGATGTTTTTGTGATTTTTAATGATATAAAATGCTTTTTATGTTTTTTTATCCGATGACTAATCAAACACTCTTTGATGATGCAGATGTGGGATCTTACCAACCTCCAGGTTCATCCCCTATCTAGAGGCGAGGGGAGAGAGTTGACGTAGTAGGAGTAGCTGTTGCCGAATACGATACCATAGAACAAAAACTAGAGGACTCGTGATGAACATCCTAGATTCCTCTATCGGTGATGTCCCTAGGCATTACTAGCGCCACACAGTGGGAATGTCTACTTCCATCAGTCAACTTCTCTGTAGAGCATCACGGGTAGTCGCATGTTATAGCGAGCAACATCCTTGATGCTCTATTGTATATGAAGTCATGTGCTTCACATTTTTGATATTTTGGTCTTTGGACAATTTTTTTTTTGTAAAAACTTGTATCATTATATATATATGAGGCTTCTATCATCTTACTTGTTGTATAGACAAAGTGTGATTGGATTTTATAAATGTCTCAAATGTCTATCTAATACATATTTATCCAATGCATCTGTTAATGTATTTAGACATCTAGGAATGTGTTGATATTCAATGTAATCAAAATGACGTTCCAAGAGGCGAATTCGTAAATATACCCTTAACAACGTAGGACTTCGGATATAATACACATTACTCAACTGTAGGATCACTAACTATGAATCCATTCATACAACAAGTTGACGGATTCCAAGTGAATCAACGTCGGTCAATAATTCGATGACAACACTGTATTCCACAATATTGTTAGTTGCACAACCAAGGTAAACATCATGTAGACTAATCAATTCATCTGTAGATGCATAGATTTCCCAAGCAACAGACACTAAGTTTTGAGTATTGTGACTAGCTCCATCAACAAAGCCAATTTAGTGTACTGAAGACACTGACATATGGAATCCAAGAACAACACAAGGTAAGCAGTTAAAGGTCGAAACCAAACAACGAAAAAGCACACAAGAGTATTATACACTAAAATACAAGCACTCATGAAAAAATGACTTAAGCATAGTACTTCTTTAATTAAAGCCCATTTTTGGGTTCACTCAAAGGGATTCCATCATAATCAACCAACTCATAAGCTCCCTTCTTCAATACTTGTTTGAATGTATAAGGACCCCGCCACATGGACTCAAATTTACTGGGCCCTAGCAGATCCTGATATTGCTCGTAAAGGAGAACTAAATCACCTTAAAAAAAAACATGTGTCTTGACATGTTTGTCATATTTGGATTTAACACATTTCTTCTGAGTTTCAATAACTAAGGCAGCATTGTGATAGTTTTTTTCAGGTTTCTTCTAGTTGCATCAAATACAAAAGACACTCCTCTTCAACAGAGGTGTTAGGGAGAAGTTCAACGGCTAGTTTCAAAGACGGTATTTCACATTCAATCAGAAAGATGGATTCAATACCATAAACTATCTGGAAAGGTGTAAATCCCATGGAAGACTTAACAGATGTCTGATATGCCCATAATGTTGAGAACAACATTGTATGCCAATTTGTCTTATGAATTCCTATCATTCGTCAAAGCATGGCAGTGAGAACCTTGTTGATCGCTTCAACCTAGTCATTGGCCTATGGATAAGAGGGGGTTGAGTTTTCATGGTGAAGACCAAACTTCTTAGTAAGTTCAGACATCATAAAATTTTGAAAATGACTACCGTGATCAGTAATGATGGCTTGAGGGACACCAAACCTAGTAATGATATGATTGAATATGAACAATGTTACAGTCTTCCCAGTGTTATCAAATGTAGTCATTTCCTTAGCCCATTTAGTGAAATAATCCATAGTTATGATGATGTATACATGCCCCTCGATTGAGTGAAGGTTACATATCATAAAGTTAATGCCCCATTTTAAGAATGAACCAATGAAAACTATAGGATGTAAGGGAGTAGGATGAGATATTATCTTGTTGTTATAAGATTGGCAAGCATGGCATTTCTAGATGACAGTAATGCAATCCTTAAACAATGAAGGCCAGAAATAACCAACTCATAATATTTTTTGGGCGGTGGCATACCCAGACATATGACTACCACATGCTCCGGAGTGACAGTCATTTAAAGATTTCTCAGCTTCATCGTAAGTGAGACATCATCGAAAAATGGAATCAACACCACGACGGTAAAGGGTATCACCAAGAATGATGTATTGGCGAGCTTGATATTGTATACGACGATGATATGTACTAGATAGATCAGGCTGAAAATTTTGAGTATGGAGATACATAATAATATCTTCGTACCATACGTCATCAGAACTGATAAGAAAAAGGGATTCATCAAGAAAGGAATCCTCTACCACATTTTCTGTCTCAGTAGAGGGAAGGTCACATATCAGTTCAGCAAAAGCCAAAGATTTCTTTGACTTAGCGCATTTAAAATCCAAGTCAAACTCCTGGAGAATCACTGTCCATTTGGAGTACTTGCCCCCAAGCAATTTTCAAGTAAGCATATGTTGCATGGGGTTTCAATTGGAAATAACAGTGGTTCTGCGTAATAAGATATAATGGAGAAAACATTGGACAACTTGAACAAATTCGAAGCCCAGTTTCTCCACATGTAAGTATTTGGTTTCGGTAGTCATAAGAATCCAACTCAAATAGTATATCACATGTGAATCATGTGAATCATCCTCTTGGAATAGGACGATAACAATGGTAGAGTCCAAAGCAGCTAAGTAGAGGAAGTAATCTCGGTTATAGTCAGGGGGAAACAATATTGGTGTAGGGGTTAAGGCAAGTTTCAAATCTTCAAAGGATTTGTTTGCAATATTGTCCCATACAAACTCGTAAACTTTTATAAGTAGCTGAGTGAATCCTTTCGTCAGTTTAGCATAATTGGGGATGAAACAACGCAAAAGGTTTGCCTTCCCTTGCAAACTTTGGAGCTGGTGTAGTGTGGAAGGAGGAGGTAGATTAAGAATAGCCTCAACCTTCAAGGGGTCTACTCGAATCTTGTGTATCAACATGATAAAACAAAGAAGTCGGATGGACTCCACACAAAAAACACATTTGTGTGGGTTCAAATGTATGTGATAATAATGAAATTGTACAAAAATGACATTGTACAAAAATGGCCCTTAAATTTGTCGGGTGATCTTGGCGACGCATGGAATGCATCAGAATATCGTCAAGATAGGGTTGCACAATCTGCTTAATATCATGAAAATCATAAGACATAGCACGTTGAAAGTCCGCAACAACGTTCTTGAGACCAAAGGGTTATTTACGGTAGGCAAAGGTTCCCTAAGGGAAAATAAAAGTAGTCTTGTGTTGATCTGCTGGTAAAATATTAATTTGATTATAACTAGAGAAATCGTCCAATAAGGAGAAGATTTCACTCTCGGCACAGTCGTCAATGATCTGGTCAACGAAATGGGTAGGATAATTGTCCTTAGAACAAGATTTATTTATATCCTTATAATCTACACAAACGCGGATCATACCTTGTTTCTTATTCACCAAAACAAGATTGGATACCCAATCAGTCAAATCCACAGGATAAACAAAGCCATAATTAAGAAGTTTTTCAACTTCAATCTTGATAGAAACGAATTTATGTGGATGGACTGGGCAAAGTCTCTGCCGAATAGGTTTAGCATCCAAATATGTCTTAATCTCATGCACAACGATATCAATATCAATACCTATAATTTTTTCATAACTCCAGGAAAAAACGTCATGGAATTCCTGAAAAAAGGCTTTATAGGTGCATACCTCATCACTAGAAAATGAGGCACCGATATGGACATTTTCCATGACTCTGGGCTTAATTGATATGTCAAGAGGGATGGTAGATGAAATGTTACTCAGGTTCCCTTCGTAAAAGACATCATGTGTTGACTCGGGAACTGAAGAAATAACAACAATGGTCGGTGAAGCCGAAATCCGTTGGTAGCTCTCTATGGTATCACTTTCTAGGAAAAGATGGAACGATGATTTCCATCGTCCCATGGAGTATCTTCCATAGACATGACTAACATGATCATCTCATCAATAGGAAATATCATGTGGAATGGATCAAGAGATGAATCACAGAGAGACGGAGGAGAGCAGGTTGTCAATTGAATAGATTGATAAGTAGATTTGACCGAACTTAAAGGAATTTTGTTGTTGTAATGAAGGTGGTCACCAGAGCTAGGTACTACCCATGGGTCATATGAATTAGGGGTTTCATGAAGAGTGGTTGATATCATGTTAATTCAGGCAACAAAGGAGGGGGAATATTAGGTGGTGGGATTTTAAATGTACCCATCAAAGTTGAATATTTAAAAAGACCCACTCCTACATTCTTATAACCGGGAGGTGTCTTCGAGATAAAGGGAACATTGCTAGTACGGGAATTGGAATTACAGAAGGCCAATTTTTCAATAGTAACGACCTTTCCTTGGTGTGAGAATCGTAACACATGAAAAATGGTAGACACAACTGCATGCATGGAATCAATCCAACTACGGCCAAGTAAAAGGTTATAATAAAGAGGTGCATCAAAGACCTCAACCTCGATATTGATCGATTTACCTTCCAATGTAATGGACAATGAAGGAAGAACATGGTAAGTTTTAAAACTTATACCATTGAAATCATTAAGTGTATTGTGTGATTCAGTGAAGGAAGGAGAGGCAATATCTTTCCAACACGTAACAAACATAACGCAAGTCGAGGCTCCTTCATCAATAAGAGTTCTACAGATATTCTTGTTTTCAACAACAAATTTGATCTGAAATGCTAACTGAGGAGGAAGCCTTGGAATCCGATATTCCAAGTCAAAGATTATTAAATTGGTATCCGTGGGATCAATTCCACTAATGGCCTTTAACAGTGCCTTCTACTGAGTAGGAAAACTTTGAAGGACTTCTAGAGATGACATTGCAGAGGGTGCTTGCACAAGGTCTTGTACAATACTTTAGTTTTGGGCAGCACGTGTGTGAGGATTGAATGCAGACTTTAAAACAATGCCCTCGGGAGGAGGGAGAGGAATTGTATCGACACCCTATATTTCGATATGAAGAGGATCGTTTGGAGGTGAAGTTTGAGGAGACGGTTGGAACAACAAAGGTGGTATATCATCAACTTTCTCTTTTGACGGAGAAGCGTCTTTGAATTGAGTTGCGACTGCAACTTCGTTCTTTTTAGAGTCACCAGTACACATAAGGACATAAGATGGTGTAGAAGGAGAAGCTTGGTCATGAATGACCAATTGGCCGACAGGTGTAGAAGGATTCTCAGTCCCATGGAGGAACTTAGTAACCTCAATGTGTCTCAGAAAATCTTTCATGTATTGATCATCAACACAAATAAGAAAAGGGTAATGAGGTTTACATTTATCTTTCTCATCAGTGGTCTGCATTTTGGCTTTATCATATTGTGGATTATTATTCTTGTCCTCCTTATTCTTACCCTTCCCTTTATTTTTATTTTTATTCTTCCCAGTAGGTGTGGATTGAACTGAATTAACTTCAGAAGTCTTACCAGTGGAAGGAGTAGGAGTAGGAGTATTTTGTACATTAGAATTATTAGATTTGGGATTGGTGTGACCAGCATGCATAGACTGAGTCTCAGCATGAAATTTTCAAATCACACCATCAACAGCATGAGAAGATTTTGGAGTTTTTGGGGTAGGATTTGTGGAAGGACGAGGAGCATCAGGGATCAAATCATAAAGTGTTCCCATTTGCGAATAAACAAGATCTAGATACTGAGCATGACTAATCTCCTTATGTTCAATGATAACACCACCCATGGAGACATCACGCGAAATAGGTACAATGAGTGATTTGGTAAAATACTCAACCAATAGTTGATCAGGAAGAAGAAATTTGATTAAGCATCTTCTCCTCCAACACTCATGGATGTGATCAGAAATATGAGTGGATGAGGATTGTTTAAAAGAACTCAAAATTTCGGTTCCTGTCTTGTATCGAATTGGAAACTGGTAATGTGTCAAAAATTCCATGGCTAGAGTGTTAAAGTCATTAAAGAAAACTCATGGTAATGAGATGTACCATTTTGATGTCGAACCTGTGAGAATTCGTTGGAAAAGTTGTAATCTTATGGAGTCATCCATCAAGGAGTTGGATGTACACCATACATAAAAAGTCATAACATGATTATTGAGATATTCTCTTGCTCAACCGTCAAAATTAGGAATGTCATATGGTAACTTGTCTAGTATGATGGGCCAATAGGGAGAATGTAAAATAGGATCATTCAAAATCCTAGACAGATCAGGCAAATCTAAAGTGTCCAGAAAAGACAATTGTTTGTTCACTTGAGGAAACCGATAGTTCTGAGGGGGAAGCCTTGTAGGTATACCAAAAGAGCCATAAGTAGTCTAAAAATAATTAGATAGTCCTAACAGATTTGGTTGTGGAGGATTTTGAGGTAGATAGCCCTCAGGGTTGGGTTGATTAGGTATGTTCCCTTGGAAAGGAACATTAGATTGAAAGTTTTGACCCCAAGTGGGATTCAAAGAACCTGGATATAGTTGATCGAGGTTAGGGGGTACAAAAGAATTAACTTGAGGATGTTTCCCCCCAGATGATTGTATATTTCCTTGGAAAGGAAGATTCCAAGGTTGAGATTGTAACACAAGTACATGTTGTCCATAAATTTGCTTATGGACTCCAACATGAGGTTTCCCCCCAAGTTGAGATTGTCCCCCAATCTGAGGTTTTCCCCAAAATTGAGGTTGCCCCCCAGCTTCAGGTTGACCTCCAATAGGAATATGGAAACCATAAGTGATGGAAAGACTGGTGCCTCCAATTGGATTGGAGCCACTAGAGCCAGGAGAATGAGATCCTCCTAAAAAAGGTGGAGGAGGAACGTAAGGGCCCCTAGAGAGAATCTGGGCAAGTGTAGGAACAAACTGAATTCAAGCATTATATCTAGGAGGAACAAAACGTTCAGACCCTCTGAATGAATTCTAGGTAGGAATAACAACGGAAGTGTTCAAAGGTTTATACCCAGGGGGAAGTGATGGATTTGGTCTAGGTGGAAGTGGTGTTCCAATAGGAGCTTGAGTGATAACCACATTTCCAGTAGAAACCATTGTATCTTGTGGGACCATAATAGAATGGGCCATCTGGAGAATAATAATCAAGTGATAACCAAACAATAATTGGTCTAAAACGATGGTGACACTACTGATAGTACCAGTAAAATGGTCTAAAGGTACCGTATAGGTAACATATGTCTCAAGAATTTTTGATGCCATAGGTTGATCAAGAATCACTCCTAGGTTGTCGTAAAGATCATGTATTGTCAAAGGGACGAAACTAGGATTAAAAACTCTAGCATTCTAAGCTAAGGTTCTAAATGACTCACTAGGAAACAATCGAATATTCTACGTTAGGTCTAGTAGGTATTCCAATACTCTCAACAACAACAATTTCTCCCGATGAATTCATCCGAAGAAAATGTGCGTCTTGTCTAATACTCAATAATGGATTTGGGGGAAGTCGAAAAGCCTCTAAGGAGTCTGAAACAATACGAAACCCTTCCAAAGAGTGTGTGCTTCCAACTTCAGAAGATACTTTGTTATTGACTACTCCCTCGGGAGAGCCTTCTGGTGAGTTAGGAAGAAAAGGGAGATAACATTCCGGATTTTCCAGGGGTATCCATTGCATCATACATGAACAAAGAAGGCCGATGTTGGCTAAACCAAGTAAAGAACGAAAAAAATCTATGGCCAACTAGAGAAAACAAACAACACTCACTAGTAAAATCTAGAAATCAAACCAAGAAAACAAACCTTCTTATTTCCAAGTCACTAGTTGGTGATGAAATCCAATGACACGAAATCAAGACAAGAAGGGGCTGGGATAAAGTGGGTGGAAAAGTTACATTGACGACATGCTTAACGGACTTACACCCTGTTGTAATTTCCCACACATAATCATGGGTATACCCTCCAAGGAGCCCAAGTGAGTTTGGCCAACGTCGATTCCAGGTACCGTGAAGACTTTCCCCTCCACAGTCACCTTGTGTAAAGACCCTAAAGAGATAGGCTACTAAGGTTACCAACTACAATAGTGATGCATGGGGAAACAGTCGATAGTCCAATCCACGTACAAAGGAAAGGTATTTGTCCTGAAATCAATTCGAGAGGCTCCCACACATAATCGTGGGTATACCTTCAAGTGACCCACAATAATACGCACAATCTCTACACCAAGACCAACAAAGTAGGGTGAGTAACTCTGCTAGTTTTAATGCGACCTCATTTTTGACCTTGTGTGAGAAGGGATTCCCAGGACAAAATGTAGCAATTGGATTTGAACTCTCCCTATCACAAGATACTATTTTTTTTCTTATGCTTTGGAGAGTGTCCCTTACAACCTATTCCAAAGCACTATCCTAGCTAATGTTGGTGAAAAATCTCCCTATAAAATAAAAGCTGCTAATAAAATTTAAATTTGCGCTGTATTTTAGAGGTTGTTGTTTGCTCAAAAGGGAGATGAAAATGAAACTGATGATGTTGTGACCTTGACCCAATAAAATGAAAAAATATATGAATGTACAATCTTTCAATTCAATGAACTCTAATTACAGTAGGAGAATTTATTCTTTTGAAGTACAAAAATCTATGAATTGCAATTTCTTAATTTCGAATGAACACAATTCCAAATAACCATGAACTACAAAATTTTCCAATTCTTCTCTTTAAGAAATATTTTGAATGTAAAAATTTTCTTATGAAAGATTACTAAAAGAATAAGTGAATTCAGTTCTTCCTTTTCAAAACAAAATCAGGGATGTGATGATGAAAGGAAAATGTAATCCAAGAAAATCAAGACATTCTCAACATAATTCCCAAATAAAATTCGTAACATAGACAAAAATGAAAAAGACAAGAATTTTTTTTTGTCATATGCAAGCAAAAAGTGTTTCTTAATCAACAAAAAATATGGAAAGTAAAATCAATCCAAAACTTAAAACAAGCCAAAGACCCTTTGTCAAACAAGCACCTAGGCATGACCTGAGATTATATCCTTGTGACAATGATCAAAAGCAAAAAACTTGTAAAATGCAAAGAAAGACTTTCAATTGCTGAAAACCAATCACAAGAAAGATTTAAACCCATGAACCAATCCAATACTAGCATTAGAAGTCCACCCTAAGAAACTAAGGAAATTTTGGGTGAAGAAAGATAAATTGACTCACTCCAACAAATTCTACAGTAGTCATCGCGGGCTGGGTATGGGACACAGTGCATTGAGAAAAGTTTGTTGCAGGATATTAGAAGAGAACAGTGTGATGTCGTCACACTGGATTGGTAAAGAAGGATGCAACGTCTGAGGTTTATCGCAGGCTGCCAATGTGGTGCAGTGCGACGATCTCTATAAATGAAGAAAAAATGGGAGAAAGACAAAAAATCTGTTTGAACTTCTAGACCCAGGGAGTCCAGATGGATCACCCACAGACTCGAAAAGTGAATTAATCAGAAGAAGGCATCCTAAAAGAAAATGGGAAGAAAAAAAATCAAAAGGAAGTCGTATCCTCATTATGGTCGCAAATTTTGTTATGGGATTAATTGGTAAATGCAGACATAAATAGATCTCCCTAAATCCACCTAGATCTAGAACAAAACAAAACAGAATATGATGCTTTCCCTAAGCTATAACTATTGAGTTTACTAGTTAACAAGAGATAGGCAACATACTATTTAAATGTCTTTTCCTCTTTCCATTGTCATCCTAGGTCCACTCTGGTGCTCCTGTGATATTGAATTTTCAAGAGAACATAATCCAACCAAAGTGAAATCAATCCAATATACTCAACAAGAACTTATGCATGTGATCAAGGAATCATATAATAAAATAAGACAAGTTTTATGGGAAAGAAACATATCAATGTATTATATTAAAGTGAAAGTGGAGATTACAAACAAAGCCTTGATGTTGCAAGGTCCCCTTTCGATGGCCCTTTACTCCAACACACACACTTGCTCCAACTTCGAATGAAGAAGATCCACAATGATTTGATGAATTGAAACAAAGCTCTCAACTATGAGTTGAAGTAGAATTCCTCATCCAATTCTTAACCTATTCAACCTTAACCTTTCTTAACCTTTTCCATGAGAGACCCCTCTTTATGTAAGGGAAAGAGAGATGGTTTGAAGATATTAGGATGATCCCACCAAATCCGAGAAGCCAGTAAGATCCAAACCATTCAGACGCCACCTCATCTTCTAGAATATTCCCTTCTAGAACTTTCGTGAAGTTTGACTTTTCCTTGGATTTTGACATCGTCACACCCTAGCTATAGTGAATCCCACAGAGATGTCGCAGTCCAACTCTAGAGCTGGGAGAGAAAATCAGGCATCGTCACACCCTGTGCCTTTTGCAGCCTGCGACAACCTTCTTGAATAGGGTTTTTGAGAGGAAACATCCAGTCACTTTCCTCATGGAAAAATAATATTTTTGGGAACATCAACACATGTTTGTCAATGGATCCCTGAGGCAACCAAAATAATGTGTAACAGTAGCCTTATTCCATCTCTAAATTAATATTTTTCTTCCTTGCCTCCTTCAAACAAAGGGACCAACTCTGGTACTAGTTCCAATGCTTTCTACTTAACCTCCTGAAAATTTTCAATTTTGTCTTAACACTTCCTAGAAAGAAATGATGCTTTTGTGACAAATTATTTCATTGCACTGGTGTTGAACTCTTTTGGATTTGATGAAATGAGAGAATTTTGTTCCGCATATTCTAGTGTCTCCACCTGATGCATATAGAGGTAGTCACTTTGCACTATTGGTAGAAATGCTCTTAATTCCTTCTTGGCCATTGTTTAAGCTTCAAACAGGGCATTCAAAGTGTTTCCAACATGTTCAATATCATAAAATGTCCCTTGTTGTGCCAGAGGACCCTGTGTTGAGGGAGCTTCTTCATTAAGTGTTTGGATTTTCATCAATAATTTGTCCAGTGCTTGTTTTTGTCAAGTTATCACACCCATCCAATCACTGACTTACTTGAATATGGAATTACACTCGACGGTCCTCTTATGCAACACATCTCTAGAAGTGATTCGATCCAGGGCAACCCTTTCTAGTTGTTTTTGGAGGTCTTTATGTTATGCCTTAACCTTCAGCTTCATTCCCTCCAACTGATCATGGAGTTTTTCTACTTGATATGCTCGCATCTCCCATGCTTCCTAGACTAATTCAAGCTTCTACTCTGGATCTTCAGTTGCACTGAACTCTGGCAGCTGAGGTGTTTCTTTCCTGAAGGTCAACGAAACCTCTGTTAACTTCTCCTTCATTTTCTCCATTTTGTGCTTCGCGTGGAGTTTTAACTACTCCTCATGTGTCCTTTTTGTTTGTTCCAACAACCCTTCTTTTCAACAGAATTCACTTTTCTTTTCGTCTTGTTGAATTCATTTCTCCAAGTGATTAGTAGAGGCTCAGATCAAGCCTACTAGCTGCAGCGTCATAAATTAAGCTAGCTCATTGGATGTGACTGTGGCTTCGAGTGGGAGTTTAATTGGAAGAGAAATTATAGTGGAATACATCCTAGGGTTTGGCTAGAGGTCATCAACAATATGAATAACATTATGTGCAACATGATTGGTTTCCTGGGTGCGAGGTAGAGCACTCAATATGGGTTGAGTTTTTATGACTTTGGCTGGGATGACGGTAGCGGAAACCTTGGTTTTGGGATTTTTAGCAGGAACCTCACCTATAAAGGAAGCATCTAGAATATCATTAACGGTCTTACCTGAGAATACCACCTCATCCAGAAGCTTGGGGCATCTGGGTAGGGCCTTTTGGGGAACTACAACTAGTTTTATTCCTATTCTTCTAAGTCTTATGGTGTTGTAGACTTTCACAACAGCTCTACTTTTCCTATACTCTACCCTTCTTCCTCTGTGAAACTCTTCTTCTTCAAAAATTATGACAACAAAAGGTAATGCATTCCCAACTTGTGTGGGTTGCATTTAACTCCCGACCATGATAATACCTCTTTATCTAATTTTTCTTCATCCAAATAGAATGGTAATGGCCTCATGTAAAAACCGGATGGCTTTGCGTTTCTTGGATAGAAAAAAGTGTTGTGGAAATTCAAGGCGAATGAGATATTTCTCGTGTTCATATTCAATAATTCTTATGGTATGCACATCCTTTGGGTGGCATCAATAAATTGAGTGTACCATTTCAAGAATGCAACATTGTTTAATTCCATATTCTCGGAGTCTGACCTTGCATGCCAAGGTTCAAACATCTTTGTGAGGCTCTCTTTGTCTACAAGTGCTAGTTGTCTTCCCGAGGGTTGTCACCACTTCAACATTGTAAAGGCTAGAAGAAGGTATTCATAATTGAAGGTGTTTCCCTTTTCCTGAACTTCCTCACAAGAAATGAGGAATTCCTCCAATAGATAACTACACCAGTTAAAGATTGCACCGTTTGCACAGAAATATTCCACTGTGAGGGAATCCAATGTGCATTTTCCCTTGTAATATGAGTGCATGGCCTTGCTAGAAATTAGTAGGCCATTTTCACCATTTCTGGAAAAAATGGCTCAATTTTCATTGTAAAACCCCCACGTTGGGTATGGAATTGTTCATACAAGATAATTTATCCTTTCTTTTTTTCATGCTTCCCCCGCCCTTGGAATCCTTCAAAAACATCCTCCCCTTCCAATGATAGTCCTGTAAGATGATGGATATCCTCTGCATGCATGGTATATCTCCTATCAAGCCATAAACTCATATCATGCACTTTCTTCATTAGGAATTTGGTGCATCGTGCAACTTCGCTAGTGGTCTTGAACACTAGAACATCCTAGAGGTTCATGATGGTGGAGTTGAACAGGTTAATAAAGTCAGGATTTGGGATGAACTACACCTCCCCTGTTGGCTCAGAACTGATCTCCCAGAACACATCGATGTTCATATGTGGAAATAATTTCGTATCTGTGAGATCGAGGTCAAGGAGTTTCTTGTGCTCAAAATTCCCTTTGACGTCACCCAACACCTCGATTATTGGATCATATGGCTCATCTAGAACTACTTATTTGGAGACCGAGATTTGTCCTCCCTCTATTCTCTACATTTTCAATATGAAGCACTAGTAACCACACTAAATTGGGAAAGAGGCTTCTCAGAATGTACCAGGGTACTTGAAGCTCAAGGATAGAGGGAAGTTAAGTTAACAGTGTGTCATTCACAACAAGATTACAGGGTGTTATAGATGAGGTGATTGGGTAAATTGGTAATTGGTCATAATTGATCAGGTAATTAGGCTAGAAATGAAATCTATGCGGTGAACATCTGATCGGACTGATAATGGGATAAAATATGTGAACGTGTCCTAACTTTAATGGGTGGCATGACCAACATGTGGCCAACATGCAGGACTTATCATTTTACCAGTTGAGAATATTGACAAAATATGCTCGTACATGGAATTTTAAGACTTGATGGGACTTTCTGACATTCTTTTGCAGTTAACCTAAGGTTTACAATTGGACGTGACATGATTAACACTTAATCATTAATAAATTCCAGATTTGATCCTCCCCCTGACCATAATGTGATTCGTTGATGGTTTATGTGTATTACTGAGTGGATCGATGACTCATATGAAAACACATTGTTGAGTAAACACAAATGAAAAGGTATAACTATTATCTTGAGAAAAAAAATATGCCATGGCACCACTAAGAACACGTCGACACTATTACAGCTAAGAAAGAAGATGAATCAAAATAACAAATATTTTGCAACAGATGATTAAAATATAAATACTATAAAAAATCCCTTGGAGTGGAGAAACAATCCCTCTGTCAAGTGTAGTAAATGTAGGACTTCAAGCATGCACCATTCACCCACCCTAGTTGAAGGATACTATCCAGTTGTGCTAGTTTGACTACACCAGACTATCAAAATTCAGCAACTAGAAATGGACCTAACCAATGCATGTGAAACTTGTCAGGATGCTTTTGATAACTAATTTCATAGAGGAGTAGCGTATCCCCTTGTGAAAACCTCTTAGACTTAATGTGTCTGTCATGTCAATCTTCTTGCCTAGATTTTTCCACTAATTGATGAAAATCAATTAAGAATCTTTCTTCCTCACGTTCCTGCAAGTCTGCAATCCTTTGCGCAACTG
This sequence comes from Picea mariana, assembly GCA_032191745.1. Classification (NCBI taxonomy): domain Eukaryota; kingdom Viridiplantae; phylum Streptophyta; class Pinopsida; order Pinales; family Pinaceae; genus Picea; species Picea mariana. The sequence continues at coordinate 151,144 of JASDQU010737623.1, forward strand.
ATTCATCCTCCATCATATGAGTAGCCTATGCTATATAGAGACTAGGGATGATAAACTCTGTAGGTAAAACAAATTATTTACCACAGACCAACTGGAATGGGGTATACTTACATAGCTTCTTTGTAGTAGTCCTCTAATCCCATAATACTATTGGACCTCGATCATCCCATTCCTCCATGTTTGCACAACACACCTTCGTCGGTCCTCTCTCCAGAATCTTGTTGAAATCCTCAACTATTCCGTTAGCTTGTGTATGATAAGGACTGCTTTTTGGGTATTGGATGAGAAATTTTGTCGTCATTTTTGTGATTGTGCCACTGATGAAGTGACTACCTTGATCACTGGTCAGGATCCTAGGACACCCAAACTGGGAAATAATGTTTTCAAATATGAATATAGTCATTGTATCTATTGAACAATCCTAAAATTACTCTGCTTCATCCCACCACATGAGAGAGACAGTTGGGGTGATGATATATCTATCCTTTGAATGCTTGGAGGGAAGATTAATTAGTCCAATTAAGTCAAAAACCCACTTCTCATGTGAATGTGGTTCCCTAACTAGCTGAAGAGGTAATTCATCTTGGTGTGATGGCTTCCATATTCATTGGTAAATGTCACAATATCTAGCATAATATTTAACATGTTTGAACAACATTGACAACTATAACCTATCTTGAAGTACCTTTTTTGTTGTATCTTTCCCTCCAACATGTCCTCCCACAACTCCATTGTAGCATTCCCATATGATATCTTTCCTCTCATGGGTTAGGACACAACTTTTGAGAATGCTATCCTATTCCATCTTATAGAGGTTTCCCGCAATCAGTTGGTAGTTTGCTTCTCGAACCATCAGGTGTTGTTTCAGAGTTTCAGAATAATTTTTTGGACATGCCCCTAAGCTGAGGAAGGAACAATGTCTTCAAGGTACTCTGGGATGGCTTCGATACAATATAGGTTTGCATAAAGGATTCGATTGTCCACTTATCCTCCACTTTCTCCTGATTCCAGTCTTGATAGGTGATCCAGACCTACATTACATCTTCCAGGATTGACAATTGCTTCGAATGAAAATTACTGAAAGAGTAAGAGCCACCTGCAAATCCTTCCCTAAAGGACCGACTTATTGACTAGATACTTCAATGCAGAATGGTCAGTAAAACACTTTAAATGAGAGCCTAGTAAATAGTTTCTAAATTTTTTCAAGGGATAAATCATAGCTAGACCTTCCCTTTTGATTTTTGTGTAGTTGTGTTTGGATTGAGAAAATTTTATTCTAGGAAAGTAGATAGGGTGATTCATATTCCATTCTCCTAGTTTCACTAAAATGGCTCCCAGGGAAATACCTGATGCATCCACATGTACATGGAATTAAATCTCCCAGTTGGGGTATAAAATAGTGGGTGCAATGATGCATTTTTCTTTAAGGATATCAAACACTTTGTCACATTCAACTGTCCACCTGAATGATTCAAAATTCTTTAGTAGTTTCTCTAGTGGTGAGGTAATACTTTCATATATTCTGATAAACCAACGGTAGTATATTGTATTCCCAAGCGTCGAGTGCAAATGTTTATCACTTGTAGGTGGTGGCATGTTCAGGATAATTGTAAATTTAGCTGGGTCCACCAGGACTCCTTCTCAAAAAACAATGTGGCCTAGCAGGTTGTCATGCAGTACGTAGAAACTACATTTCCTAAGGTTTTGAGATATTTGTAATTCCTGGAATATATCGAACATCAATAATAGTATCCCTACATGCTCCTTCAAAAAACTATATACATTCCAGTCATCCATGTAGACTTTTAGGAACTTGTGTATGAAGTCATGAAATGCTTCTATAAAAATCCTGGAGAAGACTATGAAGGAATTCTTTAAGCCAAAAGGCATTACATTGTATGTGAATGACCCCCACTTAGTTATGAATCTGGTATTCTTTATGTCTTTTTCTAAAATTATGACTTGTTGATACCCTGAGAATCCATCTATAAATGAATAAGTTTCTTTCCCCATAACTTTATCTAATGCCTCATCATTGAAGGGTGTCAGAAACAGATCATTCACATATGGAGAATTCAGAATCCTATATTAAACATAGACCTATATGTTTTCTATATTATTGTTTCTCTATATTACTATGGGGCTAACCCACTCTGCTTCTTTGATTGGGAAGATCAGTCATGCTGCCAACATTTTTTCCACTTCATTTTTTACCTTGTGTTTTACCTTTGGATTAAGATGATACGGTTTGTCCTTGGCAGGTCTTGAGTCAGGTTTCTACTCAATCTTCATCTACCCCATGCCTCCTTTTATGCCTTTCATTTCTAAGAGTTTTTTTGGGAATAAGTCCTCATACTCTCACAACAGGCTTTGGACTTCATTCATGGCTTTCTCATCCTATTACTCTCCTATAAAATCTATCTTTAAGTGCTCTTCACTCCCTATATTTATTTTCCACAAATTCAGGGGATGATTATAGGAGCTACAAGTATAAATGGGTATGATGTCTTGGATCTCCCTAGTACCTATAGTTTCTTTGATATCTAGGTTTCTAAGTTCTTCTACTTGGTTGTATTCTTCCAGGCCTTTATCAATTTGACAACATGACAAAGGTATTCCGATAGGTTTGTGGCCTCGATTGGACTAAAGAAAATGGGCATGATTAGAACACACCACTAGGATTAATCTCTGATTACAAACATTAGTAAACAACATATCCTGAATTCTTTGAAGGACTAAGTGAATCTCAGGGGACTTACCAATGAATCTTAGGGGACTAAGTGGTTGTACTCTATCCTCCAACTGGTTTTTGTTCCAACACCTTCCTGTTGCGTGCTCTTTCACTTAGCCTTCTTTTCCCTTATTTTGTCTGGTTATATGACTCTGTGGTAGCTTGTGCAATGTCTATACATCAAAAATAAGAGCCCAACAGGTTCTATAAACATTAATGGAACTAACATTAAGGAATATTTGAACATCATACCGCATAGTTCTTATGACTGCTTTATTGGTATGGATTGGATAGAATTTCATTGTCCTGTTTTAGATTATTATGAAAATGTTTTCATATGTCTTGATGAGGAAGGGAATCCAAGGATAGTGCAAGGTATTCCAAGGCATATATGTGTCTCAGATATTTCAACATTACAATTGAAAATAAGTTTTAGAAAAGGGTGCTAGATATAGCCCATATGGAAGAGCCAATGAAGGATAAGGAGCCAAGTATTCAATATTATATAGTCTTGAAAGAGTTTTATTATGTTTTCGAGGAGTTGTTAGGATTTCCACCGAAGAGGGATAGATATTTTTCTATTGAATTAATATGTGGAGCTACCCCAATATCCAAGACCTATACAATGAGAACATTATAGATAAAAGAGTTTAAAATATGGCTAGAAGCATTGTTAAAGAAATGGTACATATGCCCAAATGTTTCTCCTTGGGGTTCCCTAGTTATTTTTTTCAAGAAGAAAGATGGATCGCTAAGGTTATGTATGGATTTTAGACAACCAAACAAGGTTATAGTCAAGAATAAACATCCTTTTCCAATGATTAATGATATTTTCAATTAGTTGAAAGGTGCAAAGATATTCTCCAATATTGAATTGAGGTTAGACTATCATAAAGTGTTAATAAATAAAAAGGATAATAGAAAAACAACCTTTGGGACAAGGTATGGACACTATGAATTTGTGGTGGTGCCTTTTGGGTTGACAAAAACACCAAATACATTTATGTGTCTGATTAACGGGGTGTTCCGATATTTCATGAACATCTTTGTCATTGTATTGTTAAATGGCATTCTTATCTATTCCAAGATAGAGGAAGAGAATGAGTGACATATGAGGATGGTGGTACAAGTTTTAAGAGAGCACCAATTGTATGTCAAATTGAGTAAATTGAGTTACTGTGTTTTTTTATCAAAAGAGGATCCATTATTTGGGTCACATTGTTTCGGAAGAGGGAATAACAATGGATCCTAAAAATATTGAAGCAATCAAGAGTTGGCCAGTGCCAACAAACATTTCATAGGTTAGACAATTCATGGGTCTACCTAGTTACGACATGAGATTCATTGCAGGATTCTTCATTATTGCACACCCAATAACATATTTGCAAAAGAAATGAGTGAAATTTGAGTGGAGTGCCAAGTGTGAAGAAAATTTCCATTGTTTAAAGGATTTTCTAACTAGTGCCCCTATTTTAAAGGTTTCAAATTCAGATGAGTATTTTGTTGTGTGCAGAGATACATGTAAGGAATGGCTCGATGGAGTCCTTATGAAAAATGGGCATCTGATTTGTTATGAGTCCAGAAAATTGAAGGAGAATGAAATAAATTATGCTACACATGAATTAAAGTTGGAATCCATAGTATATTCCTTAAGGATGTTGATGCATTACCTTATGGGTAGAAAATTTGAACTAATGAAAGACCATAGTGTTCTAAGATATTTGTTTGAAGAACCAACACTAAATGCAAGACAAACTAGATGGATGGAATTTATTAGAGAATATAACTTTGATATCAAGGACATAAAGGGAAAAGAGAACAAGGTGGTTGATGCACTTATTAGAAGGGTGCATAAAAGGCATGCTACAACTATCAACATATATAGGAAATATTTAAAAGATAGAATTATAGAGGTTGTAACAAAATATCAAAATTATGTGCAAGTTAAATAAAGATTACAACATAATGATATACACCAAAAATATAGGGATTACAAGTTGGAAGAGGATGGAATACTCTTATTTCAGAACATATTTTATGTTCCCAGATATCAAGAATTGAGAAATTTAGTTCTAAAGGAGATGCATAATGTGCCATATGTTGGACACCTAGGATATCAGATAACTATTATAGTTGTAAGAGGCCAATATTTTTTGCCTAGTATGAAGAAAGATGTTACTCATTATTTGGCTAAGTGAGTGGAATGTCAGAAGGTAAAGGCCGAGTACAAACATCCAACGCCATTTCTACAACTATTTCCCATTCTTGAATGCAAATGGGAAGTTGTTACTATTTATTTCATCACCAAATTGCCCCAAAAAACAAGGCAACATGATTCCATTATGGTAGTGGTCGAAACACTTACAACAGATGCACATTTCATTTCGATAAAACTAACTCATAAGGAAGCCAATATTGCTGAAATTCACAGCATAGAAATTGTTAGGATACATGGTGTGCCTAAGGAAATTGTGTCGGATAAAGATAAAAAATTCACTTCCAATTTTTCGAGGGGGTTGTTTAAGGTAAATTTGGAAAAAAATTGAATTTCAGTACAATATATAACCCAAAGTCAAATGGGAAGACAAACAGAATTAAGTGGATAATTGAGGATATGATGAAAATGTGTTTAATGTACAATCCTTCTTTGTGGGAGGACTATATACATTTAGTTGATTTTTCCTATAATAATGTGTATCAAAAATCATTGAATATGAGTTTGTTTGAAGCATTATACAGCTGACAATGCAACACACCAGAAAGTTGGGATAACCCAATAGACAGAGTCGTGATTGGGCCAAAATTGTTAAAGGAAATGGAATAACAAATGGTAAATATCAAGAAGAACTTGAAAATTCTCCAAGATAAGAAAAAGAGTTATGCCAATAAAATAAGAACACATAGATAATTGAATGTGGGAGAGCATGTATTTTTAAAATTTAAATCCAAGAGAATCTTGCTAAAATTGGGAAGTTTTCTAAAGTTGGTAGCGAGATATTGTGTCATTTTGAGGTCTTAGAAAATATAGGACTAGTTGTATACATTATACCATTACCTGATCCATGAGAATTCATAATGTGTTCCATGTGTTTATTAAAAACTTATGCACCTGATTCTAAGCATGTGACTAATTCAATTATGATCTAGGTAGAACACAAAGGGGATTTCTGGGTGGAACCAATGTGCATCCTGGACCAGAAATTCAAATTTCTCAGGAACAAATCCATCGTCTTGGTAAAGATTCAATGGACTTGTCAGGATCCTGAAGATGCAAAATGGGTTTACGAGGAAGACACATGGGAAGAATACTTGCAAATGTTTGAAATTTTTTAAGAAAACTAAATGTACATTTGTACATAAGTGAATGAAGAATCCATCTTAGCAACTCAATTTCTTGGAGCCACAGTTTTGAGATTTCTTGTGCAATCGATGTATGGGCTAAGGGGAAAGGGGATTTGTTGGTTGGAATTTCTATGTGAGTCATTAAGTTTCATAATTGTTAGGTACCTAACCTCCCTAACCCCTCACATAGGTAGAATAATATATTTCCATGTAATAAAGGCCAATATTAATAAGGCCTAGCAATAAGGAAGAATAAGTCAAATGTAAGAAGACCTAATAGAAGATTCTTCTTCTAGAATGATCTTCCTCTAGATTTTTCTTTTGGATAGATATATTTATTATAAATAGGAGTAGACAGTATGAGAACTTTTGTATTGAGAATTATTGTAATAGAGCGTTGCTCTGTTAGAAGTTTTCCCCTTGAAGAGGCAAGTGAACATTGTTTCCTATCAATAAAGGTATTATTATGGTGTTGTGGTTTCATCTATTGTGTTTTTCCATTGTTATTCTCTCCAATATTTATGTTTTCGGATATTATAATAGATCTAGTACCCTACAAGTGGTATTAGAGCACTTTCCTTGGCAGAAAATTGTGGGTTAATGTTTTTTAGGGAAGAGACGTATTTTGATGTCTTAAAGCTAAAAAGATATCTCATTCAACACATAAATCCGTGGTCAAGGAAGTATACATGCAAGAAATGAAAGTGGTACTTAAGCACACATTGTTGGCCACCCTTGTAAACCATGTTGGTACCCCTTCGAGTGGTATCACATCAGACAACACATGTATACGAATCGACCTAGATATCCTGAATCCCTCCATAGATAAACTAATCAGTCACCTGATTGTTATAGGTCCACCGAGAACAACAATTGGGAAGATAATCTCTAGTACTTGGGTAGTTGGGTAGTATGACTAAGAGCACGGTCTAGCCTCCTTAGTTGTTTCCCTGAGATATTGGGTCGAGTACTACTATTGGACCTCACATGTATATCAGAGAGTTATAGCACAGGGAAAACCCTTCTCTGTAGAAACACTACATACCCTAACCCTTGGTATGGAAAAAAAAAAAAACAGACAAGATCTATTGATGTGCAACTATGCCTCTAGAATTCTAGTTGTGAAATTACTACACATTTCTTTGTGTTAAGAATTTGGGCATTTCAACACTACAATATTCATCAGATAGGAGTGTAACTTCGTAGGAGTGTAACTCCGTAGGAGTTAAAAAATAAATAAATAATTGGATCCTGTTGGGAGCATTATTTGCACCCTATCCCATTGGATTCTTCTCTTCACCCTAGTCGCAGTCATAACTATCATTTTTCAGAAAAAAAAAAATCACATGGACCCAAACCCCTTCCAACACCCTTATTTGGGTCTTACCCCATTGGATTCCCCTTTTTGCCCCAATCATCGTGATACACTTCACCCATAACCCATTTTTTATGTTGTCCCTCCCATCCCTTTCCATTTTCCCTCTTTATCATAGCCCACACTCATAGCCAAGACTTGGAAGCCCACTTCAATTCCTTGTCCTCTACTTTCATATAAACCCAGCAGGAAGTGCAGCAACTCAATGCTAATATTGCCACCATCAATAAAAACATGCATTCCTCCATGGACGCAAAAATGGAAACCATCAAACAAGACCTTGCTACCCATATTGCATCCTTCACTGATACGATCTGTGCCAAGATAAATATCCATGCAGACCTTACCCCCTTTGAACCACCTTTTCAACCAGAAGGTGAAACTTCCTCCAATTCCCATAATTTTCATCCCCCCTCACTTTCAGGGTGACCTATGCCTTCTATGTGTGGATGTGAAAAAATTTAATGGCTTCGATCCCACCCACTAGGTAATTCAAATGGAACATTATTTATATTTGTATGACATTATAGATGAGTTGGAAAAACTCTAGTATGGTGTTCTCCATCTAGATCAAGAACGTTGGCTTTGGTGGCAATGGAGAAAAAAATTCTTCCAAGGGTATGTGGCTTGGACATAATCTGTTGCAGAGATTTATGAATGATTTGACATCAACACCAACCATTTAGGTTGTTTGACAAATTTGAAACAATCTATCACAGTGGAAATTATGGCTACTTTTGAGTGATTGGCTTTCTGCATAGAGGGCATGTCTGGTGATTTTTTCCAAGAATGTTTAATCAGTGGAATCAAAGATAGGATCCATGTCCATGTCCTCATGGCTCGACCTCATATTTGGGTGGAAGATATTGAAAGAGATAAGGAAGCACAAGAGGTTATCTCTTCTCAAACCAGAAAACCCTCCTTTATTCCTCGCCCTAAACTAGTCACTACCACTCCTCCTTCCACTCCACTAAAGATATAGAAATTGACCAAGGAAACACCAACTCAAGGTCCTTTGTTATAATTGTGATGAAAAATATTTTCCTGGGAACAAGTGTAAGGAACAAAAGAATTTTATGGCCATCTCTAAGGATGTTTCTGAAGAATATGTCGATGCTCCCCCTGTGGTCGATTCACCTAAACTGGTAATTTCCATGAATTCTTTCACTAGCTTCTCTGCTCCCCAAACCCTCAAGCTAATTGGTTACATTAAGCATAGGAAGGTCACCATCCTTGTTTATAGTGGAACCACCCATAATTTTGTTCATCGCCGCATTTCCTAAGAAACTAATTGCTATATATGTGTAGTCAATAATTTTCAAATCAAGATTGCCAATGGAGGGTCCATGAAATGTGGCGGGCATTGTGAAAATTTACATCTCCAAATCAGTCTGCACCAAATGAAATCTCATATGTTTGCTATCAACATGGGTGGTTTTGACATTGTGTTGGGTGTCGAATGGCTAAGGACTCAGGGTCCCATTCTCATATATTTTAAGGAATTAACCATGTAATTCAACCAGGAGGGCCAAAAATGTACCATGTAATTCAACCAGGAGGGCCAAAAATGTAAGTTCCAAGGCATCACAACAGGTTCCCCTTAGATCATCAGTTCTCAATGCATGGAAAATTTCCTCCAAAAAGGTCATTCTGATATTATTGCACAACTCCATTCCATTCACACCATCGAGACACCGTCTTTGTTTCCAGACCTCCAATCCATTCTCTCCAAACATCAATATGTTTATTCCACTCCCCAAGTCCTTCCTCCTTCATGTGGTGTTCATGATCATTCAATTCCCCTTTTCCTCGACAACCTTCCTCCCAATGTTCATTCCTATCTTCATTCATTTTCCCTGAAAAAATGAAATTGAGAAAATTGTTCAAGAATTTCTCATTGAAGGCATTATTCCTCCTAGTACATGCCATTACTATTCTACTGTCATCATGATAATTAAGAAAGAAGGATCTTGGCACATGTGTCCTAATGTTTGCGCCCTCAAAAAACTCACCATCAAAGACAAATTTCACATTCCTGTCATTGATGATCTCTTGGATGAATTGAGTGGTGCCCATTTTTTTACTAAAATTGATCTTCGTTTTGGCTACCACCAGATACATATGAAGAGGCATACATTCCTAAGAATGCATTTCGAATGCATGAAGGACACTATGAGTTTTTGTTTATTCCCTTTGTCTTGTGTAATGCTCCCTCCACTTTCCAAAACCTCATGAATCATGTCTTCCATCCTTTTCTCTGTCATTTTGTCTTAGTTTTCTTTGATGAAATTCTCATCTATAGTAAAACTTGGACAACACATCTTGCTCATGTGGATCTAGTTCTACATCTACTCTCTCAGCACCAACTTTTCCACAAACAATCTAAATGTGCTTTTGGAGGCTCAAAAGTCAAGTACTTGGGTCATATTGTTGGAAAGGAAGGTGTCAAGGTGGATCCTAAGAAGATTGAATCTATGCAGGATTGGCCTCCCCCCAATACTGTCAAAATATTGTGTGTTTTTCTATGATTAATAGGCTATTATCACAATTTTGTTAAGAATTATGGAAAGATTGTGGCGCATCTCACTGCTCTCCTTAAAAACAATTCTTTCAATTGGACTCCAGTAGTTGATCAAGCCTTTCAATCCTTGAAGGAGGATATGTGCACCACTCCAGTCCTATCCCTTATTTATTTCACAAAGACCGTTGTCCTAGAATGTGATGCTTCCGAAAGAGGAATTGGAATAGTCCTTATCCAAGATGGTTGACCTTTGGCCTTTACCAGAAAACAACTACAAAGCAACATTTGGGCCAATCAATCTATGAAAAGGAAATGTTGGCTATTATGCATGTAGTGGATCTCTAGCACCCTTATCTATTGGGGAAACGCTTCCAAATTAAGGCATATCATCAAAGTCTCAAGTATTTTCTGGAGCAATTCCCTTCCACCCCAGAGAAACAAAAATGGTTGAATAAGCTCTTTGGATATGATTATGAGATCATTTACAAGAAAGGAAAAGCAAATGTGTTTGTTGATGTTATTTCAAGAAAATATGAACTTGAAGGGTCCCTTTTTTACCTCTCCTTCATTGTACCATATTGGCTCCAAGTTGTTCAGTAGGAATGGCTGTAAGATCCAAACAAAATTCATCTGATCCAAAAATTGCAAGCCAATTCTCCAATTTCCATGGCGTACTCTTGGAACAGTGATGAGCTTCGCTACAAAGGTTGTTTGTATTTAAGTAAATAGTCACAACTTAAATCCACAGTGCTTTCTGAGCTTCATTCTACACCCATAGTTGGGCACTAAGGGTTTACCAAAACCTATGACTGGGTCAAACATTTTTTTTTCTGGGATGGTATAAAATAGGATGTTCACACTTTTGTGGGAGAATGTGATGTTTGTCAACACAATAAGGGAAAAACAGTCAAATCTCCTCGTACACTACAACGACTTCCTATTCCACCCTTTATTTGGAGGTATATCTCTATGGATTTTATTGTGGGATTACCTAAATTAGGCAATAAATTAGTCATCATGGTGGTCGTTGATCGTCTTTCCAAGTATGCTCGTTTTTGTGCTCTACAACACCCATTTACTACCTCCACTGTGGCTCAAATTTTAATGGATCATGTCTTCAAGATTCATGGCATACCACGTTCTATTGTTTCTGATCTAGATCCCACTTTCACCAGTAATTTTTTGCAAGAATTGTTTAGGCTATAGGACACCCAATTGCATCTCAACACATCCTATCATCGCCAGACTGATGGTAAAACTAAAGTTTTCAACAAGTGTTTGGAAAAATATTTTAGGTGTTTTTCATTTGAAAGGAAACATTAGTGGGCTCAATGGTTACCACTAGCTAAATGGTGGTACAACACTTCTTACCATACAACTACTCGCATGACCCTTTTTGAAGCAGTATATGGACAAAATCCACCATAATTTCTCTCATACATGCCAGATGTCTTGAAGGTCCAGGAGGTTGACCAAATGCTTACAATTCAAGAGGCTATTCTCTGTACCCTCAAAGAGAATTTGGTTATGTCTTAGAATCGCATGAAGTAACAAGCGGATCAAGGTCGCTATGAACACCAATTTGCTGAAGGAGGCTAGATGTCTCCTCAATTGCAACCTTATAAGAAAACTTCACTCAAGGTCGATCATTGTCAGAAAATGATGCCCAAATTTAATGGTCCTTATACAATTCTCAATAATGTGGGATAGGTGGCCTATCAGTTATCTTTTCCCAGTCATTCTAAGCTTCATCCTGTTTTTCATGTATCATGCTTAAAGAAGGTGATTGTAACTAAGTGATAAACTCAAACCAACCTTCCCAAGTTGGATGAATAAGGCTCCATATGGTTGTTGCCTCAAGCATTTTTGGAACAATGTGAGTGTTGTCTTCATCAATTCACCATCAAGGAAGTATTAGTCCAATGGAAAGATACAACTCGAACATATGCCACTTGGGAGCCAACTACCATTCTGCAACAATTTCCTCATCTCAATCCTTGAGGACAAGGTTGTTTTTAAGGGGGGGGGCATGTTATGGACCTAACCTCCCTAACCACTCACGTAGGTAGAATAATATGTTTCCATGTAATAAAGAACAATATTAATAAGGCCTAGAAATAAGGAAGAATAAGTCAAATGTTAAAAGACCTAATAGAAGCTTCTGCTTCCAGAAGCATCTTCCTCTAGATTATTCTTTTGGATATATATATTTAGTTTAAATAGGAGTAGAGGGTATGAGAAGTTTTTTTCGAGAATTATTGTAATAGAGCGTTGCTCTGTTGGAGGTTTCCCCCTCGAAGAGGCAAGTGAACATTGTTTCCTATCAAAAAAGGTATTATTCTGGTGTTGTGGTTTTATCTATTGTGTTGTTTCAATGTTATTCTCTCTAATATTTATGTTTTCATCTATTACAATAGATTTGGTACTTTACAATAATTATCTAGTATTTTGATGTAATGTTTTTATAAATGTCAATGTGTAAACTGTATGGTTATGTGTAGTGAGGACAATGCAGTTTGCAAGGGGAGGGGAATGTAACATCCTTGTTTTCAACCCCCGAACTAGAGATGCATGTTGTAGATTTAGTACATGGACAAGAGTCGAGTTATGTATATTGTAAATGTAGTATGTGGTCGAGAGACAAAGCGATGTAATATGTAAATGATGTAAATTGAATATAATGAATAAAATGTATCGTTAGCTGCAGATGGACATAGACAAATATTTTGGGGCTAAGAAATCCACAAGAGAGGGAAGGGCTCCAAGGGAGATATTTTACACATGTCTATTAAACCAAAACTCATTTTTTATTTCTTTCTAAATTATCCTTACCATGAACCTTCCATTAGTTGTTGAGTGTTCTAGAGCCCAATCATTGAAATCATGTAAGAGGGTGGGTGTGAGAGTCACATCCCATAGTTTTTGAGAGCATGGGGTCTGAGTACAACTAGCTTGGGGAAGAGTGCAAGTCAATCAAGCAAGAGAAAGGGAGGAAATTCATAAGGGTAGGAGACCAGAATTATGCATTCACATTTTTGGCATGAAGAGTAGTTTTACATGGATTTTTCTAGCCAATAATGGAGTTCTGAGTGATCAAGATTGAAGGTCCCTATTGTGGGCACATTTGGAAGCTATTTGGCATTGGAATTTCATGGAGAAAGAGGCTGTAGGATTGTGAGTGAATTTATATTTGAAACTCATCCAAGGAGTCACGTGTTTTGTTGTTGGGCGAATTCATGTTACAACTATAGAATTCATGAGGTCCCAGCAAGTACAATTCCTATCCAACCTGTACTGGAAGCCCTAGAGGGGAGTGAAAAGGCATAAGGGACTGTGAGCAGTGAAGGGGAAATCCATCCCTTGGGTTGTCCAGGTTGAGGGGAAGAGAGCTGGTGGACTAGAATTAGCTGTAAGTTTGACTATTGAGAGGGGAACATTATCCAACCTTAGGGACTGCCATCTCTTGTGGATTCATAGCCCCAACTCAGGGGCCTCTTGTTGTTGAGAATTGGAGCAACAAGGCTACGATTGGGAGGAACGTCTTTCCTCTGTAGCAGGTTGCACATATTATAAGATAAATTTTGTTATTTGTTGTGCTTATGCATGTATAATGCTAATATATCTATTGTGCAATGTACTCTGAACTATATTTTCTTATTATTGCTTACTAGGAGTAGAATGATGCATTTAAATCCATGTTTATGTGGTTGAATGTTACTATACATTATTTAGTTGTTGTTATGCACAACTAAGTAGTTGTATTTACTTTTTAAGCAACATAGGCAGCTGCATGTGTATGAATATCATGTTGTGGGTTATTTCTACATATAAAGTGAGTATCATAAATTTTTATTGGTTCATTTTAGTAGTGACGTGACCCAACTGGGGGTTGGCTACATTAGATTTTTGGGTATCAAATCATGGTTTTTAATTCAAAAATAGGACATATTCACTCCCAACACCTTTAAAATTATAATAAAAATAAAAATACTTAATGTTGTTGATCGTCATCGTGATGTTGACCATAATTATGATCCTCCTCCTAGTGCAGGGAAGGATGGGCTTATAATCCAAAATGAACTAGAACGCTAAGAGATCGAGACCTATGTGTGATAACCAGTAGCTGGGCAGAGACAGGAGCAAGTAACTGGAAGGTGAGTTAATGAAAGGTTGTTCAGGTGGGTAGTAAGTAGAGTAGGTCAGCATATAAGGTGAAGGCAAGTAAGGATCTAAAGTTCCAGGTAACAATGGAGTCTTCATCCATTCATTTCTCAGAGTCGTACAAATCATGAGCACATAAATAATGAGGGGATGGAGCAGTACCAAGAACCAACAAACACTTCTTTGGACATTAGAGATCAAATAATTTGATAATAAGTGCATGCGAATGTCAAAGAACTTGGTAATATATTCCATCAAATAGAAAACATAAAATATGTAAAGGATTGTAATTGTAATTATTATACATGATATTTAGGAAAAAACTCTTTACAAAATTTACATAAAAAGGAAAACAACCAAAGATAAATCACCACCACATTGATAAAAGATAAACACATTCTACAACTAATTGAGATGTGTAGTGTAAGATAACATTAATAAAATAAAATTTAGAAAATTGATCTATATAAAATCAACCATAAAAAAATAATCAATATATGAATCCATCCTAACCTCAATATTTTAAGTAATAAAAGATTTAATTTTTTTTTTTTTAATCCCTCTCTATACCTAATATATTCACGACTTTGACATCTAAAAGCATAGCACTAGATATTTGCAAAGTGTTGAGGGGATAGACCAAAAGGATGGAATATACGGAAATCCCAAATTTGGGTTTTAATATTTGGGGAGAAAGAATTTAGTAATAAGATCGGAATGAGCACACTGAAGAGAAAGATATATGTAGATATTATTACTGAAGAGAAAGACATATGTAAATATTATTAGTATAAATTCATTTCAATTTAAAATTTAAAGAGAAAGACATATGTAGATATTATTAGTATAAATTCATCTTAATTTAAAATTTAAAGAGGATATATGTAGATATTATTAGTATAAATTTATCTCAATTTAAAATATATTGAATATAAAAATTATAAATCTTTACTATTTTATTTTTAAATATTAATAAATATTCATCTTATCCTCGAGATTAATAATAAATATTAAAAAACATTAAAAAAAATCCTAAATACACACCTCCACTAAAAAATTCGAATATCCTAAATACACACCTCCACTACAAAATTCGAATAGAAATATTGATCTCTATTAATTCTTCTATCCATTATGTCATTTCCTCTTCCAAGACATAATATAGAGGGCACCTTCGTTAGGCTTTGTGCCATGATGTGAAGTCCAAGCTATACATGAACATAGAAGCACATGACTATCTAATGTAATTTATGGCAACAATTTATGTATCTTGTATCTTTTATTAATGTTTAATTTTTATTTTTTTTAAACGTATACTTACAATCTTCCACCTTCAATATGGTATATATCTGTCTGATAGGAAAAACCGAACCACTGATATAGCACTGCTATCCAATCTTAATTGCTCAGATTGGACTCAAAGCAAATTCCACAAAGAATCCACGGACTAGATTGGATGGGATCCACGTATTCATATTGGCTTGCACTGTCAACTATATTGCAACCAACAAAGCTTTTTCTAGAACCAAATTATGAAAGCGTTGTGCATCCACACTCGCAACGTGCAATAAAATATATAACCTTGATAACTTAATAAGGAATTCGTCACATCCATAGTAACAAAAAGTATACAACTATAATAAATAGAATTAAAGGAAAATTTAAATCCCTTAAAAAAAAATTAAAGAAAACATACCTTTATAATAAAAGTTAAAAAAAAAACATATGATAATAAAAAATAAAAAATAATATACCATAATTAAAAAATACAAAAATGTCATATCTTAATTAAAAAATCTAAAATAAATAGAATACTATAATTATAAAATTCAATAATAAAATAAATATACATAAAAAATTCTTAATCTAGATCTTATTTTATTTTTATAATTCTATTTTTTTTTATTAGATCCAAGGTTGAAATGGATTTATACTTGCCATCAATAAAATATAATGGATCAACTTTATTTTTATGTGTGAAACAATTCTTGATGATGCAAATTCATATATGTTGGGATCTAGTAGTCTTATAAATAACAACCTTTTTACTTTCAAATATTCTTATCCAAGAGAGTGTTTTACTATAGGAATTATTAAGTAACAATCGAATACTATATGGGATGGATAATGATTTTTCTCTTCAAAAAATAACTATATTTTTGCACCAAGAGTAGTGAGGTGCTCTAGAATTGAGTATGACATAGATATTAGAGTATGACTCTATCTTAAACTTTGATTTCTTAAGCACAAAGAGAGATCAAATTTCTTTTTGAGGTGTAATTTTTTTTATTATTTAATTCTGTGTCTGATGGAGTTAACATGATTTACACATAGATCTAGGTTTAAGACAGATCTATTTTGTTCATAGTAGATGCTGACATTTATGCCTAAATTGAAGGTTAAATTAAATGAATTAATGTTACATGCTAGAAGCCCATCCAAGTGAATGGATTTTTTCCATCATTCTCCACAAAACAAACATCACTTCATCACTTAATGAAATATTCACATTCAAATTATATCTAGTATTAAACCCTATTTTAATAAATTTACTGGAATCCCATACTTGCAAGTTGAATCTGAACAACTAGAATAAAACTGGAATTTTAATTCAAATAAGTACAGATGGTGTAAAGAAAGTTTATTGTTTTCATTTACAAAGACCATATGCATAAACACAACATTATTTATAAATTATCCTTGAATCATTCCTAAAAACAATGTAAAGATTTTGATGATCAAGGCAAGGATCTAAGAACACCACTTATATGTTTCATGTTTAAGTATTAACAATAACATTACATGAAACAAATTCCTGTGAACCATTCTCTCACAAAATAGAACCATGTAAAAATTTGGAACTCTACCAGTAAATACTGCATAATTTAACAACCTCAAAGTTCATAAGAAAAAGGTCTATCATTTGTTGAGCACTCATCAACATTACAATTGGGTGATTCATCTCCTCTTGGCGAGAGATTCCTTTTGACTATACACATGTCCTTTTTTTACTCAAACTATTGCTTGTGCTTTTCAATGTCATTCTTTATCTTATAAAGACTTTTCCTTTTACTCTCCAAAAACTTTCAAAACCCTATCTTGCTCTTTTACCTGATATCCATGAGAAATATATTTTGCAAAAACATATTTAGACCATCTTTTATGCAACTTCATTTGTCTTTGTTCTTCAAGTTGAGTAGCTATGGAAATAATTTATGATACATTTTATGGTGGCAAGGGATTGCATTCTATAGTATCAATCAATAAATGAATAAAACACATGCATGCATGGCATGAAATTTTTATTTGGTCATACTTTTCAATAAAAAAAATCACATTAATTGATGAGTAGTCCTTAAGGTAAAAGATGTAGTACAATAAAGTGTTGTTTCATGTAGAATCCATATCCATTTTCAAAACATCATTTGTGTCTTTAATCTTCCCTCAACATCCATTTTAGTGATAGTTGTTTGAATTTGATGAAAAAAAAACATTTCATTAAATTTAGATTCCCTAGTGAAAATCTAGACTAAAACCATGTTCCAAAAGCGTGATTATTCTTTTTCAAAAGTGTGATTATCATTTTTCAAAAGTGTGATTATTAGTTTCTAGAAGTTCCATTATTGGTTTACAAAAGTGTGATTATTGATTTTGGACTTTTGGAGTTTTTGACCTCGAGGGATCCAGTACAACCCGGCTAGGAAGACTCAGAGTTGCAGCTCCAGGAACTCCAGCCATGACAAATTTCACAATTTATTGATTCCCACAACAATTCCAACCAAATGGATCTCATTCCCCTCAACCTGCACAACCTAAGGAATTATACCCCTTTCTCTACATCTCAGTTCCTCAATTTGTAACACTTCCCTTTAGGGATCCAACACAAGGTCAAACAAGAAATCTGAAAGATGTGGCTCCAAGAAATCTAGTTGTGACAATGGAATCTCCAAACTTTTCAAAATAGTTGTAGGTATGCCTCTTTCTTTTCATATTTCATCTACACTTTTATTCTTTAGAGGTTCAAAATTCCACTAGAATTTACTTATTCCATGCATTTTCTCTTGATCTCTTCTTCCTTTTAGTGGTCTTATTTCTCAGTACTCAATTTATCATTCCATGATTCAACTATT
Organism: Picea mariana; assembly: GCA_032191745.1. NCBI lineage: Eukaryota > Viridiplantae > Streptophyta > Pinopsida > Pinales > Pinaceae > Picea > Picea mariana. The sequence goes on from JASDQU010737623.1 coordinate 169,404, forward strand.
CCTATAGAAACCATCAAAACAATATACATGTTATAGTCATTATCATACAACAATCATCTTATTCATAGGAGATGTCAACTCTACAGTACAAACTTTATTGAAAAATAGGTGCACAATAACAACTCATACTTATATGTATGGTTTTTTCTCTATTTCACAAAGTTTGCATGGGAAAGGATGCATATCAATATCCTTTTCGACAAACCCTCATGATTCCAACCACCACTCCATATGCATTCTTGATTTACCTCTTCCTTTCTATACTCATTGTTGGTTGGATCTCTCTCTTTCTCTTCTTCTAGGGCTGACCCGGGTTCAGATATGAACATGTTTCCAACAAAAACCTCTAAAACTATCATCCCTTCTGGTAAACTAGAAGGAAACATTGCACGCAAAGTGCACAACATAGTCTCACTTGATATGTATCTATGGGTAACTGCAATACCCAAGTGTTTGTAGTCTAGGAATGAGTGGGGATCTGGGAGTGTATTATATCGTTCTTTATGCCTTAAACTTGTTCTTCATTAAAGTATTTCTCAAATTCATTCATTCATTGTTTGGCCTTATGCATGCATGCTAATACATCTAGTTAATCATTCATTCATAAGATAGCCATTAAAATAAAGTAAAGAATTCAAGAAAAATCACATAGAACACAAGTTTTACCATGGTTCACCCCCTCCTGGGCTATGTCCACAAAGATTTGGATTCTCTACTATTTTATTTAGTCTACTGCAAAATCTGGTTTTGCGCGCATTACATATTCAATCATACAATCACGATGAGGTTAAGGAATCTCTGTGAGGCGGACTAGATCACACCACGCTCCTCAGCCTATGATCTAACCCTCAAAATATAGCTTATTCAACTCTTCTACAAATCAACAACTTTCAACAACAATTATCAGCAATCTTTATCCACTTCACCAATAATAACTGAACAGAAGCCCAACCTAGACCTCCTAGGTTCTTATTTATACTATTTTTCAAGCTTATAGTCATTAAAATCCTTATCAAAACCATAACCCTAATATGGTTAGGCTCGTCTTCCTATTCGTCACGTGGTTTTTCCTCTTGCATGTCGTTTTTCCTTCTTTTTCTGCATGATGCTTTCTTGTGATCTATTGCACGTGCTCCAAAATTAAGTCTTCCTTTCCAAGAATAGGTCTCTCTTCAAAATAGGCCTATGACCAATAGGTTAGAAACATTGACATTTGGATCATCCTGAGCCACTCAGGTGATGCGCGTTCCATGAACAGCCTTTGCCAAGCTTTGAAATGTTCCTTCTAGTTCTTCCCCTTTCTCTCTCACATGCACATATTTTCTCGTAAGCTCTTATACCCTCTACGTTGTGATATATTCCCTGAGGTATTATTCACTCTCAGCGTGATTCTATGCCATTATTGTATTCTCCTCCTCCATTTCCACAATCATTTGTGTTGCTTTCTCCTGGAGAGGTTCTAACTAGGCTTTCCTGGCCTGCTTGTTATTTTGCACACTCTTCAATTCTGTCTGCAGGGTCTCCATATTCTACGCACCCTTCAACCTCTCTATGATTCTCATGGACTTTTGACGTTGTTTCAGCTCCTAGATTGTAGTTTTGATTTCCTCCTCTTCCTGGTATAATTGTTAGACCTTATCATATTCTTCCAACGTCGTCCATAGCTGCGTGGTCCTGTCAAAACATTGTGTGACCTTTTTAGCTTCATTCTCCATTATTTCCACTTGTAAAGTTTCATGTTGTTCCCTTTTGGTTGTGAATTTAGGAGGGGTGGTGGATGTTAATTTTTATTTAAGATCCTCAATCTCATTTTAATAGTTTTTGGGCATTTGCATAATGATTTGAATTTGTTCTTCTGGATTGCTCGTGGCTTCATGCGCATTGTCTAGAATTATTGTGAAGACTTCCTTCAACTTCTGCTCTAACTTATCTGCACATTGCTTCTCCTCTTGTGTCTCCATATTTACATGCTCTACCACCAGTTCTAGTGCCTCCTTTCCATTTCTGGTTGTTTTCAATTCTGTCGTGTCTTTTATAGCTCGCGATTGCACTTCCTATGCGACACTGACTTACAGTCTATAAAATTCATTTTTTTCTATTTGAGCTAGTACCAACTGTACCTACATCAAGTCTTTGAGTGGTGTCTGAGATATGGCCTTGCCAACCTACAACATGTCTATTGTTATCTGGAAGCTCAAACTTTATTCCACTACAGTCTATATGGTATCTTCCATGTTTTGTGCACTCTTGTCCTCGACTTCTGTTGCTCGAAGGATCGACTCTATTCCCCTTTCTTTCCTCTGTGATGCTTTTATAATTTCCAAGACCTTCTTAATTTTGGAAAACATGTTTCTTATGCTTCCTCTTTGGTTCTCAGCCTCTTCAAACTCATCAGTTGCATGATCTTGTACCCTCTCTACTACAATATTGACATCATCCTCGGTAATTGCGTATTCTGGGATTTTATTATGGGCTTTGGCCTTCTTGCATGACCCACCTATGTGTATGATTGGTTGCTTGGGTGGCCCTGTCTCTTTTGGAGTGGCTATTGATGGGGTTTCCTATGTCATTGTGTCCCCCCTTCCTTGTTCTTCATGCGTTGGGGCATAGTATTTCTTTCCTCTCTGTGCATCCTTCTTTGGAGTGATTCCCTTCTTCTACGTTGATTTATTTTGACTTGGATTCCCTTGTTGTGTTGATTTCTTGGCTATTGCACTGCCTCCTGTAGATATCTTGGACGATCATTCTTCTAGCTATTTCCCCTTGGTCATCCCCTTGGTGATGACTGGCATTTTCGAGTCATCATGCCAGTCTCTCATCTCCATTTCAACTTCCTATACATTAATGCATAAGCGAAGTTGAATCCATTCCTTCTCTGGATCCCTGCACCCTTGGATCCACATGTTGTGTCGTGTAGTCCTAAATTTGGCTACCCCTTGATACTATGCGACCACTTTCAAAGTGATCCTCGAAGTGTTGGCTATGTTTTCTTGTATGTCGCTAAGATACCAAGAAAAGGTGCTAACATTTCCACTTCTTTGCTTGGGGTCGGAAGTGCTTCCCATTGTTGTGTACCATTCTGTGTGACAACATCCTACTCTATTGCATAAGTACGAGTAGGGAATCTCTTTCTAGCCAATTAGTGTTATCAAAATAATCAACCAGGAGTAGTGGAACTTTGTCCACAATTCCTATGCATCCTTGCAGTCATCTAGGAACAATTTTAGTAAGTATGTAGCCCAACTGAGCATGGTGTCATTTGTGCACTACACAGTTGCTGTGACAACCCCTGCAGGGACCTCCTCCTTGTAAAATTTGTGAAGTAGCTTGCATTCCATTAGCTTGGTTTCCATCTTGGTGGCTTTGTCACTAATCCATTTCATTATTATTCTATGTGAGCCTCTTTCAATCCCATATGTTTATTCATCTCCTCTTCGAGATCCTTTTCCTTGGCTTTGTCATCCAGGTACTGCATGGACTTCTCACCATTTGATGGCAGGCCTATGATGAATGAAGTTAGATGTACGTCTATCGAGATTGGTTCTTTTAACCACAAAAAATATCCATGGAGGACTGCCATAAACTGCTTGACACATTCGTTCACATCTTTCCCCCTTCTGAAGTGGGGAGTTTCCAGCAAATTGAGAATTCTTTTGTTTTCCAAACCTGTTTCCCATTTTTTTGGCTGCAACATTGTCTCTTTGAATGACCCTATGCCCAGGCTCCCAATGTACACCTGTTGTGAAAATTTTGGGAATTTTCTGGTTTCAGACACATCATTGTGTGCATACCACAAAATTTCGACACAACTTAGTAAGTTTTTTATGGACTACACCCCCTTTGGAATTCATGGTAAGATGATCGAGGCATCAGGTTGCTTATGCGGGGACCACACGATGGGTTGTTTTACCTTTCTCTTTAACGGTATGCTAGAGGTCCCAACCTATGTTTCTATGTCTTCCCTGCCTTACTCTTGATTCCTTGCGATATCTTCAATATGTACCTCCTCCTATTGCATGGACCCCACCACAGGTTGTGGTCTTGACTTGTCAGATTCTATCCTGTCGTTGTCCCCACCATTCGTTCTGTGGACTGATGCGGGTTTGGAAGGTTATGGTGGGTTGCCTATATTTGAAGGTTCATGTCCCGACACACTGTAGTTTGAGTCAATATCCATCCCATTTGTCATTGGGGCCTGCTCTTCTTCCTCGACCAATGTGGCACTCACTGGTTCGGCCTGCGGTGAGGGAATTGCATCGACATCGACGATTCCATTTCTCTATGTAAATTCCTCCCCTACCTCTATGGTTTTTTGCGGTGACCTATGGATCCTGTGTGTTTTTCGTGTTGTTTGGATTTGTGCATCGACCTTTGGAGTGGCCATCTTGGGTAGTTCTTGGTTCCATGATTGGGCTTCAGCTTCTAGGATCTCCAACCTTATCTATTCACCTTTTGTCTTGATTCTCCTTAGCTTCGTGGGTTTTCAAATGCACAATAAGTATTGTTTGGCCCAGGTTTTCACTTTATATAGAGGGTGTCATAAATTCCTTGAATATTCTCGAAAAATATTCTTTGGTTGTTACTAATGCGTTGAATCTTGTCGAGTACACTTCGTTCAATTTCACAAATGCCCAATTCACGCCTTTTTACCCCGATGGGTGGATTTTTACTTTTCCGATTGTTGGCCCCTTTTCTGGTGCATCAAATGTTTCCATTGTGAATTTTTCCTTAGTGCGCAGTGTTTGCTTCCTGACAACCATATGTTGCATGTGGTCACTTTTTGTCTTTTTCGCATTGATTCCACTATCTGTTGCGTGTGATATTTCCTTATATTTTGTATTTTCTTTCTTTTCTACTTTTTTCTTCCTTTTTCTCCTTTTTCTACTTGTCTCTTCATTTTTATGAGTTTTATTTCCTAATATATACTATAGTACACTATATACATGCCTTTATCACTGCGTTCTACCTTTTAAGGATTAGTAGGTCGACTGTCCTTGTATAGTTTCAGTCGAATACCGTTGATCATTCACTTCATTTATGTTCCTCCCAAGTCTTTTAGTTGTACATATCCCCCATTTGTGACAACCTTTACTTCATATGGCCCTATCCAATGCATTCTTAACTTCCCATGGTGTTGGAAAAACTTGTTGTCATAAAGAAAGACTAGGTCTCCCTGCTTAAAACTGTTCTTTTTAATGTCTGTCCTGCCAGGATTTTTCTCTTTCTTTCTGTACTTCCTATTGAAATCCTTCCAGAATCCTATCCTCTTCCATTTCCATTACTTGACTTAACCTTTCTTGTACTGTGCCTCTTTTGTTCATGTTGGTAATTGTTGCTACACGCAGACTGGGTACCCGAAGTTCCAATGGAACCACTGCTTCTTGCCCATATACCAATCTAAATGGTGTATGTATTCTCAACTTATTACATGTGGTCCTATATTCCCATAGTACTATGATTATCTTCAAGTCCCAGTCATCCCTGTTGACATTGCAAATTTTAGTCAGAGCATTTTCCAAGATCTTATTGAAAGCTTCTATTGTTCCATTTTCCTGAGGATTATATGGTGTACTCTTTTGGTGATAGAATTCAAACTCCTCAATCATGGATCTGATGGTAGCATTGATAAAATGAGTTCTTTAGTCATTCATCAGAATCCTAGGACATCCAAATATGGTGATCACTTGCTCAAAAAAAAAGTGTGCTTTTGTTTATGTGCTACAATTATTGGTTGGTGTTGCTTCTACCCAGTGCCCATCTTGTTAAGTATTCAGTCACAGTAATAATATACCTATCTCCTAACCTTTTGTTTGTGGTTTAATATGTCCCACAAAGTCTATTGCCCATTTTTCAAATTCCTACAGAGTCACTTGTGGTCTTAGAGGTATCTCATCCCTTCTGTTGGGTTTTCCAACCCTCCTACAGACATCACATTTATGGAAATATTCCTTTGCATATTTATGGACTATTGGCGACCATAGGCATGTGCACAATACCTTTTGCGCAATAGTTTTTCTGCATAGTGTCCTCCAACTATACCTTCATGAGATTCTACTAAAATTATGGGCCTTTAATGTTCCAATAAACACCTTCTCAAAATTATATATGCACCCATTTTGTATAAATGTCTTGCAATAAGTTGATATTCTACAACTCTCACTACCATATTTTTTTTTGTGTAGTGCTAATCTCTTGTGGCACAACCCCTGTACTTAAGTATTCAATAATATCAGCGAAATATTCATCGGCTACCTGTAATGAAAATAGTTGTGCATCAGGGAAGTTGTCTTCTAAGTTAGTAGGTTCTTCTTCATTAGTTACCCTTGATAGGTGATCAGATCCTACATTCAACTTCCTTGGTTTGACAATCACTTCGAAATCAAATTCTTGGAATAACAATAGCCATCTATAGATCCTCCCACAAAAAAATGGATTGTTGACTAAATATTAAAGGGTAGAATGGTCTATGAACATTTTAAAGTGTTTACCTAGTAAATAGTGCCCGAATTTATGAAGTGCATATACCATGGCTAGGCCTTCTCTTTTTGTGGTGTTGTAATTCTTCTATAATTCTGACAGATTTTTACTTGAAAAAGTTATAGGATGGTCTAAGTCCCTTGCTCCTGGATGCGCCAGAATTACTCCAAGTGTTATGGCTAATGCATTTACATGCACATGAAATGTCTTTTCCCAATATGGAAATACTAGTATAGGTGATGTTACCATATTTGTTTTTAAAGTGTCCAATCCTTGCTGACATTCCTCATTCCATTGAAATCCGGTGTCCTTATTTAACAACTTTTCCATTGGTGCAGTAATCTACGCATACCTCTTTATAAATTTCCTGTAATAGCCTTTATGTCCCAATGTTGCTCTTAACTGGCGCACTGACTTTGGTGATGGTAAATTTACAATGAATGCAATCTTAGCATGATCTACTAGTAAACCTTGTTTACACACTATATGTCCCAACAATATTCTAAAAGGTGTCTCAAAAATGCACTTCTTAATATTCAATGATATTTGACATTTCCTGCATCTTTCCAACATTAGTGTTAACACTTCCACATGGTCCTTTAACAAATTCTATACATTCCAGTCACCTAGATATACTTCTAGAAATTGATGTATGAATTTATTAAAAGAATCTATGACTACTCTTGAGAATATGGTTGGTGCATTTTTCATCCCAAATGGCATGATTATGTATTGGTAGGCTCCCCATTCTGTAGAAAAAGTATTCTTATACCTTTCTTCTCGAGATATTTTGATATGATGGTAACATGATAATCCATCTATAAATGAATATGCTTCCTGGCCTCCCACATTATCTAAGACCTCATCTGTAAAAGGGGTAGGGAAAGGGTCATGTAAGTAACCATTATTAAGTTTCCTCAGATATACACAAATCATATCCCCCCTTGTTTTTTTTCTTCGACCACCATAGGACTGATCCATGCAGATTCCTCTACTGGTTCTATGATACCAACTTGCAACATTCTGTCAATTTTTTCTTTCACTTTTTGCTTATACATTGTATTCAGTCTGTAGGGTCTTTTCCTAATGGGTCTAGCCTCAGGTTTGAGGGGTATCTTCATCTCACCTAACTCTCATTTTATTCCTTTCATCTCTATAAGGGTTGTTGGAAACAACTCACTGTATTTGCGCAGTAAAATTGTTATTCTTTCTATTGTTTTCTCATCCAAATAGTCTCCAATACTTGCCATTTTAGGATTTTCATTGGTCCCAACGTTGAATTTATTAACTTTGATTGGTGCAACAAATACTTCTGACTCCAGAGATGGACCTTCCACCTATCTTTCTCCTTCAATCTATGTAATCTGAATGTTGCATGAATCATCTTCATCTGGTGCTTCCTCTTCAACATGATATCATGAGAGTAACTCTTTGACTGTTTGTTTGTTTTGCTGTTGACATTCTATCATGATTTCAACTTTTGTTTCATCCATAAATATAATTCCCTATATCAACTTCAACATTGAGGCAATGTTGGGGTTCTAATGTTCAAATGAAGAGATTACTACAAAATTCTTCTATAAGCCTGTCCATTTTGTAGTGCCTTTACGCATCTCCTGGTCTATATACCAATTCCCAAGGATTCCTTCCAATGTATGGATAAAGTGATGAAACCATTCCTCTAGTGGTGTCATCCTCCATTGTTCCTTGAACTTATCTAAGTGTTACTGTGCAAATAACAGTGTTACTGCACAAATAAGAGCCTCTGATTCTTGAGTACTTCCTCTTCATATTTTGTCAAAATTTCCTCTAATTCATTTAACCCATGAAAACTAGGAGGTTCTCGTATCTCCATACCAACCCATCTTACTGCACGGTCTATTCTTTCGCATCTCCTTGTGGAAACTTCATGTAACCTCTATTTCCAATTCTCCAAACTTGTGTCTGAGTCAGAAGCACATGATGTAATGCTTCTCCAGTTGAGTACCCGATATGCAGTTGGGTTAACATAATCCTCTTCTCTCTCATTAGTTCTATACAACTAGTTTATTTCCTCTAGATCCAAACAAGTGGGTTCTACAAACATTTATGCTTCTGATGGATCTAATGGTGCAATGAATCTATATTCACCTGATTCAAAATTCGTTTTGTTGTCTTCGGGTTGATTATATCTTGGTTATCAAATTCCCAATCCAATCCAAGTAATGTAGGGTAAGGTGTTGTACCATCTACTATCTCTATTACTTCAAAATCTTCCATAGTGTGCACTCCATCAAAATCTATTATCACACCTTTAAGCCTTCCAATTGGTAATACTCTGTGTTGATTTGCTAGTTTTAATTGGACATGTGAATAGCCTAGTGTGGGTTCTCCCATACACTTCCATGTCTTCTTAGGTAATACATTTACTTTATAGCCTAAGTCTAGTATGATATATCCCATATTGAAATCCCCAATGTTGGCATTCAGTCTAAATTCTCTGCTTGTCCTTCTTCTTGTATGGATATGATTGATTTTTTTCTTTTCTAACTTTCCTTCCACCTTGGTGTTACTTCTTTCTATCATATCTTGTAAAACCTTAACAAATGATGGATCATTGAATAACTTAATACAAGATTGCAAAAATGTCTTTATGGTAATTTCTTTCTCTAAAGGTTGTGCTTCACTGGTATGGTCCATTGAAGAGGGAATCTTGTACATTGGTGCATTCTAAGTTTGTTGTGCGGCTGATGTAGATGTAAATTTTTTCTTGAGAAACTCATGTCTGACCTCCTTTAATGTTTCCTTTTATTTTCGTGCATCAAACTGCTTTTGTGGATCAGTATTCTTCTTAACCCATTGGTGTTGTGCTTTGTCTTGTTTTACTACACCATTTTCTGTCTTGGCTCCTCCTCGAGTGACTATATTGATGTTTCTCTCTTCCTCCCTAGATTTTGTAGAAATCCATTGGACATTCTAGTTGTTTTGGTTCCTTTTTTCTTGGATATTTTCTAAGAGTGTTGGACAATCTTCTGTGTCATGATCTTTTGCACGAAAATACATACATGTCACTTGTGGGAGTGGACACTCCCTTGCATAATGTTCTGGTTGTGGGAATTTTTGGCACACTACTAGTCCTCTTCCTCGTCCAAATATTCCCCTACTTTGTCCTCCACCTCTATATCCACCTTGATCTCCTCGTGGCACGTTGTACTGAGGTACCTAGTTATACTGTGTGGGGTTATATTATGGTTGTGCATTATTTAACTGCTACTATGCATTATTTTATGATGGTGGCACCTGGTTGAACTAAGGTGCATCTTGTCCTGTCATCATTTCTTCTTGCACCCTATAAGTATATGATGTTATCTCTCTCATCAGCTCCATCATCCTACAATATTTATCATCATGACCCACTGACTTGAAAAAATTTCAATGCGAACTTTTGGGTACTTCCTTATACTTTTTCATCATTGGGAAGTGATATGGATCATGTCCATGTGTCCTACAAATCTCGCACCATGGTCTTCCTGTTGGAAATGGTCTTGGCATCCCTTTCTCCATGTACTATGTGAAAGGTGGACACTCATTCTTATGATGTCCTTTTGTCCTACATAGGGTGCACCAAACAACTTATGTTTTCTCTTTAACCTTATTCTAGTTAAGTTTAAATGTTAGATTCTTCAAATTCCTTCAAATCCTCTATTGTCGGCTCTGTCTGCTGATATTATTTCTCTTCTAGTTGTAAGGCTTCTTGAAGAGCCATTTCCTGAGTTTGGAACTTCTATTGTTTTAATGGGTGTTTCAAACGTGGTAACAGTGAGTTCACAAATATATTCCTATGTTGCATATCAGTCATTTCATATTTCAACTTACCTTTTAGAAAATTAAACCTCTGATCAATCTCCCAAACAGACTCACTTGGTTTTTTCATGATTTCAATCATTTCATTTATGTACTGATCCTCTGATTCAGGGTTCTAAAATTCATTTATCAGTAGTTTTTTCACGTCTGTAATAGTCCTTGTTACTCCTAGTGGACTTTTTACATCTAGGCTCATGTACTAGTCTAGTGCATGGTCTCTTAGCATGATAGCTAACTTCATGAGTTTTTTATCCTCATTTGTGATATAATTTTCTTCCCAGATATTCTCACATATGAATAAGTTCTTTTCACACTCCTCTAATGCCTATCCCCGAAATTCTGGTAACCTGATAGTGGGATCATGTACTGCCATTTTAAAATGTGTTAAAATACTACCTTTGTGCAATGTAGATATTTGATTATTACTTCCTGAACTGGCTCCTCCAATTATTTCTCCTTTCTTGTATGTGTTTCCCTATCTCTTTCTTCCACTAAAATTTGGTTCTCTAAATGCTGATGTTCTTTCTAGTGTGTTAGTCGCACATGGGGTTGTAGGTTCCTCACTGATGGTGATCTGGATTGGAGTTCTACATTTTGTTCCTACCCTTGTACCTCCTGTTTTCCTTTCATATGTTGTGCACATTATTTCCTCAATCTTCTTCGCATATCAGAGATCCTCTACCTCTTCTTCATTGCTTTCCAAGCCCTCTCTATCAGATATGGCTCTCTTCTTGTTATTTATCTTATATTGGTAGGGTACTCCAATGCGCATCTTTCCATCTTTTTCTATTATCTGCTTTATCTAGTCTTCCTCCATCATGATTGGATCCATGACTTTCTTATTATTTCCCTTATCCATCTCTTCCTCGATTTTTCCACCTCTTGTTAGTGCTTCCCCCCTTCCCCCATCCACGTAGGGAAGTTTAGTTATTTGATTCCATGGTCATTACACCATTTTTATACAAGAAAATATTGATTGAAGTATACAATTATCTGATGTACCTACCTATGTGTCCCTTTAGAAAATATTTTCTTTTGTGGTGTAATACTTCGTTGTATCTACTGCAAATTTGGTGATAAACCCTGCAACAATAATGTCTAACCAGAAATCTACTGCGCGCATGAATTTGTTATCAACTTGTTGTAACTACGTGGTCTTCACATGATTCCACTCTAGATGTCTAGTTCTATTTGTAGGGTGGTTGTCTTTTAACCTCAATAACCACTCCTACAACAAATGTGGGAAATCAAAGAAAAATACCCATGTAGGTCGCTAAAGACATATTTGTCGAGATATTTGCGCAGTGCTAGTTTAGGGTTTTTGTTGTCCTTCTATGCAAACTCGATTTATTTCATTTTCAACCATCTTTCAATCTCCTCCTTTGTTGGATTCCATGGCCTGAAAATTCCCTTCTATACTTTCATGCTCTACATGTTTCTTCCACAAATCTCGTCCACTCAAAACCTTTCAGTTCCAGCCGGAAACGAAACCATTTATTGGTTTGATCTCTCTCTTTCTCTTCTGCTAGGGCTAACCCAGGTTCATATCTGAACAAGTTTCCAACAAAACTCTCTAAAACTATCGACCCTTCTGGTAAACAAGAAGGAAACGCTTTGCACAGAGTGCACAATGCAGTCTTTCCTGAGATAGCTATATGGGTGAATACAATACCCAGGTGTTTGCAGTATAGGAATGAGTGGGGATCTAGGAGGGTATTCTCTCTTTCTTTATGCCTTAAAATTGTTCTTCATTAAAGTGTTTATAGGATTCATTCATTCATATTGTATCCTTGTGAATGCATGCTAATACATCCAGTTAATCATTCATTCATAAGATATCCATCAAAAGAAAGTAAAGAATTCAAGAAACAACACACATAACACAATTTTTACCATGTTTCACCCCCTCCCAGGCTATGCCCACAAAGACTTGGCTTCTCTTCTCTTTTATTTAGTCTGTTGCAAAATCTAGCATCATGCTCATTACATATTCAATCATACAATCATAATGAGGTTAAGGAACCTCTATGAGGTGGACTGGATCACACTAGGCTCCTCAACCTATGATCTAACCCTCAAAATCTAGTTTATTCAACTCTTCTACAGCTCAACATATTTCAACGACAATTATCAACAATCTTTATCCACTTCACCAATATTAACCGAACAAAACCCTAACGTAGACCTCCTAGGTTCTTATTTATACTATTTTTCAAGCGTATAGTCATTACAATCCTTATCAAAAACCCTAACCCTAATATGTTTAGGCTTGTCTTCCTCCTCGCCACGTGGATTTTCCTCTTGCATGTTTCTCTTCCTTATTTTTATGCATGTTTCTTTCTTTCCAATTGTTGTGTGTGCTCCAAAATTAAGTCTTCCTTTCCAAAAACAGGTCTTTCCTCAAAATAAGCTTGTGCCCAACATTGGACGAAATTTTTGTAATAGAATGTGTTCCCAAGGAATACTTTAATCTTCTTTTTGTTTATTGTAGGCTTCAAGTCAAGAATTACTTTTATATTATCCATGTCAACTTTGATACAATATGTCCAAGAAAAATACTAATCCGGGTGAAAAAGATCCAATTCTTGATATTTAGAGATACATGAATCTATCGACATCTTTTTAGCATCATCCTTAGCTATTAGATGTGGTATTTTAGTAGGTTGTAGATTGTCAAATAATTGAAATAAATAACCGTCATTTTATAGATATATTCTTGAAAGGCTTTGACCATTATTATTGATAAAATTGTGGGTGCATTCTTTAAGCCAAAGGGAAACATCATGTATGAAAATGATCCAAATTCAACTGCAAAATTCATTTTTTCTTGATCTTCTCTAGAAATCGAGACTTGATTATACCCATATAATCCATCTATAAAATAATAACATTTGTGTCTCATGACTTCATTGATGATTTTTTATATGAACAACTTTGGGAATGGATCAGTAACAATCATCCTATTTAGGCCTCAGAAATTGACAAGTATTCTCAACTTTTTGGGGTCATGCTTTTTAAGTTGCACAAACATCAAACTTTCCCATTTATATTTGTCTATGTGGTAAATGATGGTAGAAACCAACATCGCCTCAATTTCTTTATGTACAATGAAATTATATTTATGGGATAATTTGTATGGTCATTTCTTAATACATTTAGACCTTGAGATAAGGTCAATTTTCATCTCTCCCTTCTCTTGTACAATTCCTTTGAGATATTTATAGTCACGAGAAAATACATCTTGATATTCATGGAGAAGGTTTACTATTTTTGTTGTCTTCTTATCCGACTAGCAATCGCCTATCCTTGCCATTTTTTGTTGACCATCGATTGAAATGTAAAATTCTTTGGTTTTTAGCTTTGCAACCATCCATTCAAGATGTTTATATTCATGCAAATATCATTCTCTTTCGATAACCGCATTGTAGCTTAGTGGGAAATGAAGTTTTTTTTTAATCCTCATTATCTTCCTTGGAAATGGTAAAGATTGTCTTCAAGTATTTATTTACTATTGGGTGTATTTTCTTCCATGTGAAGCTTTGGACTGGAAAATGTATATTTTCCATGTCCACTTGATGAGCACTTATATTGTTTTCGTCATGAATTGACAAAAAATTGCAAGTCAATGTCAACTCTATGTCGACTTTTTACTTTTCTCTTTGCTCCACTTGATCAAGGTTTGGATTTTCTAAAAACTTCTTTATCTCTAATGTTTCCTCTCTTAATTGTGCCTCTTAGGGGATGAACTCAAAGTATATTATAAATTTCTCCTTTATTTTCATCTAGTGAAATGTATGGCCACATGCTTCCTCAATTTTGTACCAATTGTGTGGTATCATCCAAAGTGTTTGGGAGAATGTGTGGCTAAACTTTTTCATCCCTATATACCACTCTTCTCCATTAATTTTTTCACTAATGAATATGGGCCACTAGGTCGAACACATGTTTCAATTTCAGGATGTCAACTTTTTTTTATATATATTTTACCTCTGAATCGATCAACAAATTATTTTCTAGTGATGGTCCATGTTTGTAAGTGGGGAGCATGAGTCTCCCACCAAATAGAAGCTTGAATAGTGAGGGATTCAACAAGTTTATGTACTCTTCCATGTTCTCTAAATATTTTTTATACTTCACCAACGCAGACTGATAAAGAATTTTTCTCATTGAAATGCAGAGGTGGGCCTATCCTTAAGTTAGTTGGGATAAGTGTTGGTGTTTTTTTTGTATTCTTCTAAAAAACTATAAGAATTGCTTGGACCAATAAAAATGAATTCTATTGCTTTATTGTTATTGCCTCTATTTAACAACATTCTTTTTCCTGGGACTCATAATTCTCCATTTACTAGTTATAGAGTTCTCTTTCTAAATTTTTTCCCATGGACACTAGGGAATCAACTAAGATTTCATTTGCTGCATCTAGTTTGACATTGTCTTTCTCATCATCCATGATCTAAAAAAGTCGACATGCCTCCTGGTATTTATCACACAATTCTATCCATGGCTTACCTTCTTTTGGGTCGAGGGGTATAATTAATTTCCTACCACTTCCTTTTAATTTGATTCTATCTCTTTCGAGAGAGATATTTTCTTTCATATTTCAGCCATGTGATTTTCCTACTAATGTGGGGTAAGTAGGGATACCTTCGACTAATTCGATCACGTCAAATTCAACCTTCGTTAGAATCCTGATTATGTGCATTTTTACATTTTTGAATGTTTTTATTGGCATGATAAATCTTTGATCTTCCAATTTTAAGTAATTCATTTTTGGAGTTAGCGGAGGTGTTCCAAGATGTTTCCATGTATCCCTAGTAAGGTTGTTGACCTGTGATCCAAAGTAAAAAATACATTTATTAACCATTTTTCCATCGATATTGAGGTCGAATTGAGGATCGTAGTCATTCATTTTTTTTTCCTATGACAACTGTTGAATATTTTGATATGGTCATTTATCTTGATTATATTCTCTCGAAATATTAAGCAAGTAGATCAAGCAACCGACTAATTTATTTTCTTTTAGTAACTAGAGGAACTCATCTAAGAAAATGTCTGATATGTTTTATTTCCTTCCTCTTCTTCCTCTTTCTTTTTCTTGGTCAATGTTCTTGGAAAATTTTAACGCTTCCTACATTATATTTTTTTCTCTTGATTTGGGTCAATGTAGGTAGTTTGGTATCCCAATTGTTGAACTAGTGATTCTTGGTGATTGTCTTGATAGACAACTAATATGGTTACAACATAGATATTCTTTGAGTTCAAAACCTCTTGTTTGGGCACAATATGTAGGATTTTCATGTTCCTTTTACTCATTAATTTATCAAGTATTATGGGATAGTATTTGAGTGAGTTATCCCCCACTCCACATATGTTGAAAAATTTCAATTCGGTTGTATCCTTGATGGGGAAAATGGGTATTATGTGATCATCTTTCCAATAATAAAAATAGTAGTGTTGACCTTGACCATTTCCACGACCTCCTTGATCACATCCTCCTCTTAAACATCCTCTTTCTTGGTAGTCACCTCGAGCATGGCCTCAATATCCATTACTTTATCCTTCATTGGTATTCTATTCTAAATCCCACATATGATAAAATTTGTGCACATTCGACTTGTTATGCCCATTTATTCGACACTCTTGTCTTGAATGGTTGTTTTCTTCACATATGTGGAACCACTTTGTCCTGAAGTTTTTTAGATTATGCAGGCAATCTCTAGTTGTGTGATTCTCCATGTTTTAAAAAATGGTGCAAAAAGTCTCAATGTGAATACGAAAGATGTCATGATCTAGTGCATTGTTAAATTTTAAATAGTCCTTTGTATGCCCTTCATTAGAATAAATGGTGCACTAGAATTCATTATATTTGATGGCCATATTTTTCAAGGATTGTTGCAGTATTTCAATCTTTTCTTCCATCCACCTTTTCACCTCCGAGGAAGTCGATGGCCCTTCATCATCTATTTCTATGTGTTGGTCCTTTTCCAAGGCATATTCACATGTTTTAATATCATACATCCTTAAAGGAGCTATGATTTTATGTAGAGGATCTTTGACATACCATTAAATTAAAAGATTTTCGTCACTGATATGTGGAATCTATATGAGGAGGTATTTGAAAAATAAATTGTATTTCCTTACTGTTTCTCCTGGGATTTACTTGATTTCCTTGACTTTCTGAGAAGCCAAGTTCCTAAGATATTGGGTTTTAAATAATTTTAAGAAATTTTTCTTGATTTTTGTTTTTGAGCTTGTCTAGTTTTTTGTGTATTTCATGAACCAGGTGAGATCACTGGCTCTTAATTTGGCACCGAAATCTGACAGTTATTTTTTTTCATCCCCAAAATTGGTTTCATCCCATAATTGTTTTCAAATGAACCAATGTCGTTTGGGTTCTTCGTATCCTTCATAAATGGGTATATGATTTAGATCCATTCTGGTTTTATTAATATATTTAGAAACTAGTACTATGGAGAGAGTTTGAATTTGTTTGTTGATTATGGTATTCGACTAGGAAGTTGATGTTGCTTCAGTTTGGAGATTCAATATCTGAACACTCGACTCGACAGACAAAATCTACTACAAGGATTCAGATGGGTTGTGTTCTAATATAACTTAAGCTTCTCCTTCTGCTGGGATTAATTCATCATTTTGGAAGCCATTATATATATACTCAACGAACCATCTTTCAAAAGGGAGCATCGATTCGTTCTCACTATCTGTTGACCTGAATTCTTATTTAATGAGTAAATTTGGTAGGGGGGAAAGTCCATGAGATATTTGATGTGTAGGAGTGTATCCTCTACTTGAATCTGATTTAATTATGGTACTTTGATCAGAAGTCGATCACTAACATGTCTATATTCATTAGTTCTATACCACACTTTCAAATGTTGAGGGTCAATATGAAGCTTCTGGTGGAGGAAGTATTTAATACATGGGATACTATTTATAATAGGAGATCAACGTATCATGGGTCCTGAGTCATCGATATCCATATTTTCAAATATCGTTATTTGTTGATGAGTTCCTATACTTTCCTCTATTAACTGCAAACTTTTACTCTTCATAGGAACCGTCAGGGCTACTTCTATTACCAAGTCTGCTCCACCTATGCTCGACTTAGACTACTCCTGTGCTCCAACGATCTAATACTCCTAGGGTCAATTTGTATTCTATTAGGGACCTAACCTACCTAACCCCTCAAGTGGGTAGAATAATATATTTCCATGTAATAAAGGTCAATATTAATAAGGCCTAGCAATAAAGAGGAATAAGTCAAATGTAAGAAGACCTAATAGAAGCTTCCTCTAGAAGGATATTCCTCTAGATTTTTCTTTTGGATAGATAGATTTAGTATAAATAGGAATATAGGGTATGAGAAGTTTTTTCTTGGTATTATTGTAATATAGATATGCTCTGCTGGAGGTTGCCCCCTCGAAGAGGAAACTGAACATTGCTCTCAGTAATCAAAGTGCTCTTTTTGGTGTTATTCTGGTATTATTTTGGTATTATTGTGGTGTTGTTCTGGTTATATCATTATTTATCCACCATTTCTAGATAATTTTTTTTTCTTTTTGCATACTATTTTATATCTGGAATATTACAAGTGGTATTAGATCACCTTCCTTAGCACAAAATTGTGGGTTGAATGTTTTTCAGGGTAGAGATATATTATAGCGTCTTTAAGCTACAAATATGTTTCATTACACACATAAACCCGTGGTTGGGGATTCATACACATAGGAAATACAAGTGGTACTTAAGAGCACATCTCTTGGCCATCCTTGTAACCCTTGTTGGTACCCCTTTGAGTAGTAGTCCATCAGAAAACACTTGTATACGGATTGACCTAGATCTCCTCAGGCCCTTCGTAGATAAACCGATCGGTCACATGACTACTATAGTGCCACTGAGTAAATCACTCGGGAAGATACTCTCTAGTACCTAGGTAGTCGAGTATTACGTCTAAGGGCATGGTCTAACCTCCTTAGTTGGTTCCCTATGATATTGGGTCGATTACTACTGTTGGACCCCGCACATATATCAAAGAGCTATAGCACAGGGAAAATCCTTGTATGTAGAACCCTTGAATACCCTAACCTTGGGATGGAAACAAAAACAGAACATAGAAGATCTATTGACGCGCAACTATGTATCCTGCATTCAAATTGTGAAATCAATAAACATTTCTTCTTCTTAATCATTTGGGCATTTCATCACTACAATATTCTTCAAATTGGAGTATAAGTCCACAAGAGTATAGTGGTCCCACTAACACACTTATTTGGGACCTATTCTATTGGATTCCCCTTTTCTCCTTGATCGCAGTCATGCCCTTCATTTTTAATCCTTTTTGTTTCATTGGACCCGACCCCTTTCCTATTTTCCTATTTTTCCGCCTATTCCATTATATTTCCCTTCATGCACTGATCGTTGGGGTACCCATCACTTCTAAGTCCTTTTTTTTGTGGTCCTGCCCACCATTTTTTTTTCCTTACCCACACTTCCCCTCTCCAAATGGCCACCACTCTCAACCAAGAACTCCAAGCTTCCATCAATCAAGCCCATGTCTCCATCGAACATATCACATCTCAGATGGATTCTACCCATTCTCGCATTGACAAATTAGAGCACAAATTTAACAACATGGAATCCAACCTCACAACCCTTTTTACCTCTCTCCAGTTTGTTTTCAATCAATTGTTTAACTTCCCTACAGGTCCTTCCTCATCAAACCAACCCAATGATGTTCATTCCTCTCAATCTCTGCATTTTCAATCCAACTCCTTTCATCGTGAACCCAGTCTTTCCCGCGTAGAGGTTAATAAATTTGATGGATCCAATCCTACGGGTTGGGTGACTCAAATGGAGCATTATTTTTTTCTGCATGGTGTTAGTGATGTTTTGGCCAAAATTCACTATGCTTCCCTCTATCTAGATCCCGAACACTGGCAATGGTGGCAATGGCGAAAAAATTCACGTCAGGGGTATATTGCCTAGACCCAATTTTATGTTGAGCTCTATGCCCGCTTTGATACGGGTACCCACTATCTCGATTGTTTGACCAAGTTGAAACAGTCAAGAACAGTGGAAAACTTCATCACTTCTTTTGAGCATTTGGCCTTTCGAGCATAGTGCATGTCAGATGTGTTCTTTCGTGAATTCTTTATCAGTGGTCTCCAGGATAAAATTTGATCCCAGTTTCTCATGGCCAACCCTCCAACTTGGTTGGAAGCTAATCAATGTGCTAAAGAGGCCCAACAAGTTGTTTTTTCCCAGAACAAAAAACCCCCTTTTGTTCCTCGCCCTCAACCCACTAATCCTAACCCCCTTATCACTCCTCTAAAGTTCCAGAAACTAATTACGACTGAAATGGTTGAACGCCAACTAAAGGGTCTTTGTTATAATTGTGATGGAAAATATTTTTCGGGGCACAAGTGTAAGGAACAAAAAATATTTATGGCCATTTATGAAGATGTTCCTAAAGAGTATGTGACAGTTCTCTTGTTGAAGAACCCTCCTTTCCTGATGCCACCTAGGAGCTTGCTGACCCACCTGAAGTTGACCCACTTATTTCCTTTCATGACCTCACTCACTTCTCGTCCACACAAATGCTCAAGCTCATTGGATGCATTAAGCACATGAAGGTCATCATCCTTGTTGACAGTGGTAGCACCCATAATTTTATTCATCGTCGCATTTCCCTGGAAACCAATTGTTATATTCGTGTTGTCAATAATTTTCAAATCATGATAACTAATGGTGGGTCCATAAAATGTAGTGGGGATTGTGAAAATGTTCATCTTCAATTTGGAAATTACCAACTGAAATATCATATGTTTTCCATTGACATGGGAGGTTGTGACATTGTGCTAGGTGTTGAATGGTTATGCACTTTGGGTCCCATTCTTATGGATTTTAAGGAATTAACCATGGAATTCCAATAGGAAGGACAAAGTTATCAATTCTAGGGTCTCACAGTTGGTTCTTATGAGATCATTAGTTCCCATTGTATGGAAAAGATCCTCAATAAAGGCCACTCCGGTATCATTGCTCAACTCCATTCTATTCAAGCCATTGAGACACCCTATGTGCATCCTGACCTCCAAGCTATCCTTTCCAAACACAAATCTTCTTTTTCCACCCCTTAGGGACTTCCTCCTTCTTGTGGTTTTCATGATCATTCCATTCCCCTTGTTCCTGGTAGTCTTCCTCCCAATGTTCTCCCTTATCGTCACCCCTTTTCCCAAAAGAATGAAATTAAGAAAATAGTGCAAGAATTGCTCCAAACGGGTGTTATCTGCCCCAATACCATTCCATATTCTTCCCCTATGGTCATGGTACTTAATAAAGAAGGTACTTGGTACATCTGTCCTGACTTTCGTGCCCTCAATAAGCTCACCATCAAGGACAATTTCCCCATTCATGTCATTGATGATCTCTTGGATAAGATGAGTGGTGCTCAGTACTTCACTAAACTTGATCTATGTTTCGGCTACCACCAGATACGTATGCAAGAAGCCGGCATACCCAAGACTTCCTTTCGAACTCACGAGGGTCACTATGAGTTTTTGGTCATGCCCTTTGGCTTGTGTAATTCCCCCTCCACCTTCCAAAGCTTCATGAATCATGTCTTCCATCCTTTTCTCTGTCATTTTGTCTTAGTTTTATTTGATGATATTCTCATATATAGTAAAACTTGGCAATATCATCTTTCCCATGTGGATCAAATTCTCCATCTACTCTCTCAGCACCAATTTTTCATCAAATGCTCTAAATGTGCCTTTGGAGCCTCAAAAGTAGAGTACTTGGTTCATATTGTTGAAAAGGCTAGTGTCAGGTTGGATCGTAAAACGATTAAAGCAATGCAGGGTTGGACTCACCCCAAGAATATCAAAATATTGCATGGTTTTTTGGGCGTAACTTAGTATTATTGCAAGTTTTTTCGGAATTATGGGAAGATTGCAACCCCTATGACTGCTCTGCTTAAAAAGAATTCTTTCACTTGGACTCTTGCAATGGATCAGGATTTTCAGGCTTTGAAGGCAACTATGTGTACTACTCCATTCTTGGCCCTTCCTGATTTCACAAAAACCTTTGTCCTTGAATGTGATTCCTTAGGTAGAGGAATTTGAGTTGTCCTTATGCAATAAGGCAGACCTTTGGCCTTTACTAGAAAAAAAAATTTCAAATTCCATTTGGTCCAATCAATCTATGAAAAAGAAATATTGGCTATTCTACATGCAATGGATCCCTTCCGCCCTTATCTCCTGGGGAAACGCTTCCAAATTAAGATAGATCATAAAAGCCTCAAGTATTTTCTGGAGCAACGACCTTCCTCCCCAGAAGAAAAAATCGGTAACTAAGATATTTGGTTATGATTATGAGATCCTTTACAAGAAAGGCAAAGAAAATGTGGTTGTTGACGCTCTTTCTCAAAAATATGAAGATGAAGGGTCCCTTTTTTCCCTCTCCCTCATTGTACCATATTGGCTCCAAGCTGTGCACCAAGAATGGCTACATGATCCTAAAATATCACATATGATACAACAATTGAAAGCCAACTGTCCAGTTTCCCCAGGGTACTCTTGGCACAATGATGAACTTCTCTACAATTATCATTTGTATTTAAGTAAACAATCACAACTTAAATCCACGGTGTTTTTTGAGCTTCATGCTACTCCCACAGTTGGGCATTCAGGGTTTACCAAAACCTATGACCATCTCAAACGTTATTTTTTCTAGGATGGTATGAACATGGATGTTCGCACTTTTGTAGAAGAATGTGATGTTTGTTAACAGAACAAAGGAGAAACCATCAAACCTCCTGGCACACTCCAACTGCTTCTGATTCCACCCACTATTTCGAGGGAAAGTTCTATGGATTTTGTTGTGGGAATATCTAAATCAGGAAATATGTATGTCATCATGGTGGTTGTGGATCGTCTTTCCAAGTATGCTCATTTATGTTCTCTTTAACACCCATTTACCACATCAACTATGGCTCAACTTTTCATGGATCATATCTTCAAGCTTCATGGCATGCCTAATTCTATTGTTTCTGATCGAGATCCAACCTTCACCAGCAATTTTTGGAAAGAACTATTCAGACTCCAGGGCACCCAATTGCATCTCAACACCACCTATCATCCCTAGACCAATGGTCAAACTGAAGTCATCAATAAGTGTTTGGAAACTTATTTGGGGTGTTTTACCTTGAAAAGGAAAAATCAATGGGATCAATGGTTACCATTAGTTGAATGATGGAACAACACTTCTTATCATACAGCTACTCACATGACTCCTTTTGAAGTAGTATAATGCCAAAAGCCACCTTTAGTTCTCTCCTACATGCCAGGTGTATCAAAGTTCCAAGTGGTTGACCAAACACTTACAGTTCACGAGGCTATTCTTTGTACCCTCAAAGAGAATTTTTTCATGGATCAGAATCACATGAAGCAAAAATCCGATCAAGGTCGCTCAGAACAAAATTTATTTGAAGCAGACCAAGTATTTCTTTGGCTGCAACCTTATAAGAAAACTTCACTCAAGGCCAAACATTGTCAGAAACTGGCACCCAAATTTTATGATTATTATATAGTTCTCAAGCACGTTGGGTAGGTGGCCTATCAGTTAGCTTTACCCAATCATTCTAAGCTCCATCCTTTTTTTCATGTCTCTTTCTTAAAGAAGGTGATTGGAAGTAAGTGCCAAACTCAAACCAACCTTCTCGAGTTGGATGAAGGAGGCTCCATCTGGTTTCATCCACAAGAAGTTTTGGACCAACGAGAGTGTCATATTCATTAGCATACCATCAAGGAAGTGTTAGTTCAGTGGAAAGATACAACTCCAACATATGCCACCTGGGAGCTCACTAACATTCTACAACAATTTCCTCATCTCAAGCCTTGAGGACGATGTTAATTCCAAGGGGGAGGGAATGTTAGGGACCTAACCTACCTAGCCCCTCAAGTGGGTAGAATAATATATTTACATGTAATAAAGGTCAATATTAATAAGGCCTAGCAATAAAAAGGAATAACTAAAATGTAAGAAGACCTAATAGAAGCTTTCGCTTCTAGAAGGATCTTCCTCTAGATTGTTCTTTTGGATAGATATATTTAGTATAAATAGGAATAAAGGGTATAAGAATTTTTGTCTTGGATATTATTGTAATAGAGCTCTGCTCTCCTAGAGGTTTCCCCTCGAAGAGGCAAGTGAACAATGCTCCCAGTAATCAAAGTGCTCTTTCTGGTGTTATTCTGGTATTATTTTGGTATTAATGTGGTGTTGTTCTGGTTATATCATTGTTTATCCGCCATTTATAACTAATTATTTTTGTTATGCATGCTATTTTATATCTGGAATATTACAGATTCAAACTCCTGGGATCCCTCACATTTCTCATTTATTCTCTCTTCTTTTATCTTTTATCTCGCTCAAATTTCTGGATGTTCAGTGAGGGTTTATGGATCTTCATTCGTTGTGTAGTCTTCCCTCTTGATTCTAATGCATCTTCTTTCTCTCTTATCTTCATCCTTTCTTCCAAAATTATTTTCTTCAGTGTGGTAGACTTGAATTATGAAATCTCATGGATCATTCAACCCCCCATATTCGGCTCGACTTACTCAAAGTTGGCACTATTGTCCATGCTTCTTATGTTGATTTCTTCAGGAAATAGTCCCAGGATTCACGTGTCTCCTTGCAATTTTCTTCTAATAATTTTTCCCACTTGTCGTTCTCTTTCTCCCAATTACAATTTGTAAAAGGTGTACTTAAGAGAGGTTTGTATTCAATGATATCTATGACTCCTTTCTCTAGTAAAAAAATGTGCAATAAGGATGGAATTGTACAAAGGAAACCATTGTGCAAATTAGTGTAAAACTTGTCTTTAACAGTTTTGATTGAAGGTTTATATTTAATGGCTTCATTTTCAATATTGACTTGGATGATTCTTTCAAACCAATTGTTTATATTTGTTCAACCTTTGTTTCTTATTTTTACCATTAGATTTCCATTTGCAACTAGTTTTCACATTATAAGTTCAGTTAAGGTATTCAAATAGTGCTTCACGGATGGATTCAAGGAATCATTCATGTGTCTCTATGAAGAATTGTGCCCGAGATTCTACTAGCATCAATCAATTTCTCCTTGCATAATTTTTTATGTAGTTGTTGCATTTCTTCTTCCCTTCCTTTCCTTTTCCACCTTTGGAGCCCGAAGAATCATCAAAGGGTTTTGTGTACACTTCCTTCTTTGGCTATGCATGCCATTTTCCCTTTCTTTTCCAATTGTAATTTGAATTTGAAGTGTCGTTTCTTTCATGCATAGAAACTGCATGCACATTGGGTCCCTTGATCATCCCCACTCTTATGAGATTATTTTTCTAATGCATAAGGGATTCAATAAACTGATCCAATGTCAACATTTTCCAGGTTACCCCTGAAGTGAATCTATTTGTCTCGAATGATGAGATGAAAACAACATAATCCAAACCAATTTCTTCCAAGAAAGAAAGGATTAAGTGATTTTGTTGAGTGTATTTTTATATTCCATGTCTCTTTATATAGAGGAGGAGGCACTTGAGGTTCCTTAAAAATTCCAAGATGTTATCAAAAATCCTCAAATGTAAGGAAATTGGCTTGACCTCAAGCATATGGCCTCTCATTTCGTCCTATTTTACAAAGGATTCTCCAACTTTGTCCAAATCTCATCTGGTATGGTACAATTCTCTATGTGAAACATAAGCTAGGGGGTCATACACATGAAGAAGAGGTTGTATCCTCATTCATGAGGTTGAGATACTTTTCCTTATCGATAAAAAAAATTGGCTCCACCTCTATAGCCATGCTAATCCAATACAAGGCTCTGCATTCAAGTTAATGTATATTTTTTAGCTTCCACTCGAAGTAGTTGTGAGGCATGAGAAGTATTACCATCAAGTGATCCGCCCTTTTTTAGTGCATCTTCCTCATGTACCTGAAAATAAAAATTATTATGTGCTTTCTCCTAGAAATTGAGGTTCTGATAACATGTGACGTTTTCACAACAAATCTAGATAGTTGAAAAGTAACAAAAACTTGCAAGAAAATGAAGAGAAGAGAGAAAAATAATGACTTGTATTAATTTTATGAGTAAACGGTAATAATAAACATAATATACCCTACATGGATAAGTGAATGTGCCATAGTAGTAATCTAGAGAGACATAAACATTCACTGACATAAACCAAAGTAATATGCCACCTAGTCTTAGTTAATTGGTCCATGCAATCATTTGTTAACTAAGTCACACATGTGGAAGTGAGAGAAACACATGCAATCATAATATATGTGCTCTCTTGGACACATGCATGAGACATGCACAATCCTGGTGAAGAAACCATGGTGAACATGCAAGTGTTGAGGTTAAAACTTAGGTTTCCATGCATGAGTGAAATCTACTAGTCTAACTGAGGTGTAATTGACTCTTAAATGTGGAGGGAAAGTGCCCTATTTGATAGGAGGCACCTTAATTTGTAATGGAATATTCTAAATAGAGAATATCATCATCTATGGAAGTGCCTTCAACATTGGAATATCAAACTAAGAAAAATAATAACCTAGGTTAATGTGTAATATATCCCACACTTGGCATGCAATTCTATAACTCTTTTTATGAGTGGGCCCTTTGAATTATTTGTAGAAGATCCTGCTATGAGATATTGTATCCATTTGGCTGAACTCGGGGTTTATGAACTAGAATCACCCCATGTGGAAATATTGTTATTATATGTATTATCCCCATGTAATTCCAATTGGATACTCGAGCGACAGGTGACCACCATAGAAACGAATGATTATGAATTGTGTTGCTTCTTCTTTCCATCCCACGAGATCTGGTATTTGTGAGGCACCTAGGTAATGTTGAATGTCATGTTTTTTCTCTAAAATAGTTTCTTCCTTCCACATATCATCCTCCATGCCCCATGTCTTGGATTTATGCGAGTGTCTATCCCAACCAATTTCCTCCATGCGAGCATGTTGAACATTATGCATTCGGATCTCAATCTCTATTTTTGTTGCGATATCAAACTTTCGTTTGGTTCTTGGCTCTCATAGAGAATCTTGAACTTGTCCCCTCATTCTGAGCATGCTTTTAGACTGTTCTTCGGAAGGGTAGTTGGTTTCAAAAATATTGAATTTGACTGCTCAAATACGGGTTCTAGGGTTTCTGCGTTCAAATGCTCTGGAGTGAAAAACAAAGTGGAGAAATTGTATGCATGATATTTATAGGCGATGAGGTGAAGGCCAAATAAAATTCGGACATCAGTATTTGGGATTCACGCATGTCAACATTTATGGATGGCGTAATTGCTTATTCCTTTCGAATTTTCTGTTGGTCAATGCTTCCAACTAGGTATAATTTTTTGATTGATGAACTCATATGACTTCATTGAATTTTGTTTCTTTATCAGTTTATGTGATCTGGTCGAATCGTTCCTTTTGGATGATCCTAGGGCTCCGGTCGAACCGACTGACCAGGTTCGCATCTTTTCCATTGTTGATTATACTTGTATGTATGGTTGGATTATGACTAATCCAACAATGACATTAGATGCATCGACATGTATTTGAAATTTTCTATTCCAATCCGGAAATCGTAATATGTGTGATTCTACCAATTTTCGCTTTAGTAGTTCAAATGATCCATTGCACTCCCGACTCCAAAAAAAATTGAACTTCTTTACATAACATCTCGTCGATCGAAAAGATGACGTCAAAGTAGTGTGAGATGAAATTTTTGTAATAGCTTATGAGCCCAAGGAAGATTTAATCTTCTTTTGGTTTACTGTAGGATTCAAGTCTATTCAAGTCAAGAATTACTTTTATATTAGCCATGTCAACTTTGATACGATATGTCCAAGCAAAATACTAATTGGCGTGGAAAAAACGCATTTCTTGATATTTATATTTAGAGATAGATTAATCTTTCGACATCTTTCTAGCATCATCCTTAGCCATTAGATGTGGTCTTTTAGTAGGTTGTAGATTGCCCAATCATTGAAATAAACAACCACCATTTTATAGATATATATTCCTGAAAGGATTTTGGTCATTATCCTTGAGAAAACTGCGGGTGCATTCTTCAAGCTAAAGGGAATCATCATGTATGAAAATGAGCCAAATTCAGATACAAAAGTCATTTTTTCCTGATATTCTCTAGCAATCGAGACTTGATTATACCCATAGAAACTATATGTAAAATAATAACATTTGTGTCCCGTGATTTCATTGATGATTTCGTCTGTGAACAGTGTTGGGAACAGATCAGTAACATTCATCATATTTAGGCCCTGGAAATTGACAAGTATTCTCAATTTTTTGGGGTCATGCTTTTTAGTTTGCACAAGCATCAAACTTTCCAATTTATATTTGTCTATGTGGTAAATGATGATAGAAAGCAACATTGCCTCAATTTCTTTCTGTACAATGAATTTATATTTTTGGGCTAATTTGTATGGTCGTTTATTAATAGGTTTAGACATTGGGATGAGGTCAATTTTCATCTCTCCCTTCTCTTGTACAATTCCTTTGAGATCTTTATAGTCATGAGAAAACACATCTTGATATTCATGGAGAAGGTTGACTATTTATGTTATTTGCTTGTCCGACTAACAGTCGCCTATCATTTCCATTTTCTGTCGATCATCAGTCAAAATTTCAAATTATTTAGTTTTTATCTTTGCAACCATCCATTCCATAATTTTATATTCATCCAAATGTCATTATCCTTCGATAACCTCGTTGTATCTCAATGGGAAATTAGGTTCTTTTGAATCATCATTGTCTTCCTTGGAAATGGTAAAGATTGTCTTCACTTAGTTATTTACTCTTGAGTGGATTTTCTTCCATATGAAACTTTGACTTGAAAAATGTATATTTTCTATATCCACCTGATGAGCACTTATATTGTTTTGGTCATGAATTGACAAAAAAATGCAAGTCAATGTCAACCCTATGTCGACATTTTCCTTACTTATTTTCTCCTCTTTATCAAGGTTTGTATTTTCTAGAAAGTTCTTTATCTCTAATATGTCCTCGCTTAATTGTGCCTCTTCAGGGATGAACTCAAGTATCTTATAAATTCCTCCTTTGTTTTTGTTCAGTGAAATGTATGGCCACATGCTTCCTCAATTTTGTACCATTTGTCTGGTATCATCCAAAGTGTTTGGGAACATGTGTGTCCAAACTCTTCCATCCCTATATCCCACTCTTCTCCATTAATTTTTTTTTCACTAATGAATATGGGCCATTGGGTCGAACCCAAGTTTCAAATTCAGGATGTTGACTTTTTTTTATAGATTTTTACCTATGAATCGATCAACAAAATATATTCTAGCAGTGGTCCATGTATGTAAGTGGGGAGCATGAGTCTCCCACCATAGAGAGTCTTGAACAGTGAGGGATTCAACAAGGTTTTGTACTCTTCCATGTTCTCTGACTATTTTTTATACTTCATCAACGTGGACCGATGAAGAATTTCTCTCATTGAAATGCATAGGTGGGCCTATCTTTAAGTTAGTCGAGATAAGTTTTGGTGTTTGTTTTGCATTCTTATGGAAAACTATAGGGATTGTTTGGACCAATAAGCATGCTCTCTATCATTTTATTGGTATTTCCTCTATTGACCAACATTATCTTTCCTAGGACTCATAATTCTCTATTTACTATTTATAGAGTTCTTTGTCTGAATTTTTCCCCATGGGAACTGGGGAATCAACTAAGATTTAACCTTCTGCATTTGGTTTGACATTGTCTTTCTCATCGTTCATGATATGATAAAGCCGACGAGCCTCCTGATATTTATCCCACATTTCTATACATGGCTTATCTTATTTTAGGTTGAGGGGTATAATGATTTTCCTACCACTTCCTTTTAATTTGATTATATCTCTTTCGAGGGAGATAGTTGCTTTCATATTTCAAACCTATCGTATTCCTACTAATGTGGGGTAAGTAGGGATACCTTCGTCGGAATCCTCATTATGTGAATTTTTACATTTTTGAGTGTTTTGATTGGCTTGATAAATCTTTGATCTTCTAGTTTTAAGTAATGCATTGTTGGAGCTAGCGGGGGTGTTTCGAGATTTTTTGTTCATCCCGGGGAAGGATGTCGACCTGTGGTCCAAAGTAGATAATTAATTTATTAACCATGTTTCCGTCGATCTTGAGGTCGACTTAAGTATCGTAGTAATTCATGTGTTTTTCCTGCGACAGTTGTCGAATATTTTTATATGATCATTGATCTTGCTTGTATTCTCTCGAAATATTAAGCAATTAGATCATGCAACTTGATGATTTATTTTCTATTAGTAACTAGAGGAACTCGTATAAGAAAATGTCGGATGTGTTTTGTTGCCTTCCCATGCTTCCTCTTTCTTTTCATCAGTCAATGTTCTTGAAATATTTCAACGCTTCCTATCGGATTTTCCTCTTGATCTAGATCGGGGTAGGTATTTTTGTATCCCAATTGTTGAATTGGTGATTCTTAGTAATTGTCTCATTCGACACCTAATATGTTTACAACATAGATATTCTTTGAGTTTAGAATATCTTGTTTGGGAACAATACGTAAGAATTTCGTTTTCCTTTTACTCATTACTTTCTCCAGTACTATGGGAGAGTATTCGAGTGAGTGATCCCCCACTTCACATATGTTGAAAAATTTCAAGTCAATTTTATCCCTGATGGGGAAATTCAGGATTATGTGATCATATTTCCAATAATTAAAATATTAGTATTGACCTCGACCATTTCCTCTACCTCCTTGATCATGTCCCCCTCTTAAACATTGTCTTTCTTGGCAGCCGCCTCGACCATGGCCTTGATATCCATTACTTTCTCCTACATTTGTATTTTGTTCTAAATCCCACATTGGAAAAAATTTGTGCACATTCGACTTATTATGCCCATTTAGTCAACACTCTTGTGTTGAATGGTTGTTTTCTTCACATATGTGGAACCACATCGGCCTGATCTTTTTTAGATTATGCGAGAAATCTCTAGTTGTGTGATTCTCCATGGATTCAAAAATGTTGTAGAAAGTCTCAATTTGAATATGATGGATCTCAAGATCTAGTAAATTGTTAAATTTAAAATAGGCCTTTATATGCCCTTCATTAGAACAAAGGGTGCACTATAATTCATTCTATTTGGTGGGCATATTTTTCAAGGATTGCTTCAATATTTCAATATTTTATTCCATCCACTTTTCCATTGCCGAGGAAGTCCATGGACCTTCATTATCTATTTCTATGTGTTGGGATTTTTTCAAGGCATATTCACATGTTTGAATATTATACATCCTTAAAGGATCTGTGATTTTATGTAGAAGCCCTGCGACATACCATTAAATTAAGAGATTTTCGTCGATGACATGTGGAATCTATCTGAGGAAGTATTTGGAAAAAAAATTGTATCCCTTACTCTTTCTCTTGGGATTTCCTTGATTTCCTTGAATTTATGAGTAGCCAGGTTCTTAACATATTGGGTTTTAAATAATTTTAATAATTTTTTCTTGATTTCTATTTTCAAACATGTCTAGTTTTCTGTGTATTTCATGAACCATGTGAGAGCCCTAGCTCTTAATGCGGCACCTAATTTTTCTAGTTGTTTTTTTTCATCCCTAACAGTGGTCGCATCCCATAATTTTTTGCAAATGAACCAATGTAATTTGGGGTCTTCATCTCTTTCATAGATGGGTATATGATTTAGATCCATTGTGATTTTATTAAGAGGTTTATAAACTAGTACTATGGAGAGAGCTTGAGTTTGTTGATTTATTATGGTAGTTGACTGGGAAGTTGATGTTACTTCAGTTTGGGGAGTCAATATCTCAACACTCAACTTGACAGACACAATCTACTACTAGGATTCAGATGGGAGGGGGGACTTGAACTTCTTAAAAAATTCCAAGATGTTATCAAAATGGCTCAAATTTAAGGAAATTAGCTCGACCTCGAGCATATGGCCTCTCATTTCATCCTGTTTTCCAAAAGATCCTCCAACTTTGTCCAAATATCATCTTGTGTGGTACAATATTCGATGTGAAACATAAGCTCGGGGTACATACACGTCTAGAGGAGGTCGTAGGATTCATCCATGCGGTTGAGATACTTGTTCTTCTCGATAAAACAAAAATTGGTTCCACCTCTATAGCCATGGTAATCCGGTACAAGGTTCTGCATTTGAGTTGATGAGGATTCTTTAGCTTCCACTCAAAGTAGTTATGAGGTGTGAGAAATATTACAAACAAGTAATCCACCCTTTTTTACTCCATCTTCCTCTTGTACTTTCAAATATAAATTTGTGTGTGTTTTCTCATAGCAATCAAGGTTATGATAACATGTGAAGTATTCACAGCAAACCTAGCTAGTCGAAAAGTAAAAAAAACTTACAAGAAAAAGAAGAGAGGATAGAAAAAGAATGAATTGTATTAATTTTATGAGTAAATGGTAATAATAAACATGATAAACTCTACATGGATAAGTGAATGTGCCATAGTAGTAATCTAGAGATATATAGACACTAGATGATAGAAACCAAAGTAATATGCCACCTAGTCCTAGTTAATTGGTCCATGCAATCATTTGTTAACTGATTCACACATGTAGAAGTGAGTGAAACACACGCAATCATAATATATGTTCCCTCTTGGATACATGCATGAGATATGCACACTCCTGGTGAGGAAACCGTGGTGAACATGCAAGTGTTGGTGATCAAACTTAGGTTTCCATGCATGAGTGAGCTCCACTAGTCTAACTAAGGTGTAACTGACTCTTAAATGTGGAGGGAAGGTGACCTATTTTGTAGGAGGAACCCTAAAATGTAGTGGAATATTTTCAATAGAGAATATTATCATCTATGGAATCACCCTCAACATTGGAATATCAAACTAAGGAAAATAATTACCTAGGTCAATGTGTACAATATCTCCAAAACTTGGCATGCAATTATATAATGTTTTTTATGAGAAGGCCCTTGGAATTATTTGCAGAAGATCCTCCTATGAGATATTGTATCCATTTGGCTGAATTGGGGGTTTTTAGAAATGGAATCCCCCCATGTGGAAATATTGTGATTCTATGTATTATCCCCATGTAATTCCAATTGGATAGTCGAGCCATAGGTGACCACCATAGAAATGAATGATTGCGAATTGTATTTCATCTTCTTTCCATCCCTTGAGATCTACTATCTACGAGGCACCTAGGTAATGTAGAATTCCATATTTTTCCAAAAAAATAGTTTATTCCTTCCACATGTCGGCTTCCATGCCCCATGCTGTGAATTTCTACAAGTGTCTGTCGAACATTATGCATTCGAATCTCAAGCTTGGATTTTGTTTCTATATCAAAATTTTGTTTGGTTCTTGGCTCTACCAGAGAGTCTTGAAATTGTCCCCTCATTCTCAACATGCTTTTAGAATGTTATTGGGAAGGGTACTTAGTTTCAAAAGTACTGAGTTCGAGTGCTCAAATACAATTCTAGGGTTTTTGCGTTCAGATTCTCTAGAGTGAAAAACAAAGTGGAGAAATTGTATGCATCCTTTATATTTATAGGAAAGGAGGTGAAGGACAAACTAAATCTGGGCATCGGTATTTCGGATTCACGCACAATGACATTTATGGATGGAATAATTGTTTATTAATGTGAGTGGACGGATATGTCGATGACGAAATGGAAGTTGACCACTTCCCATCAGGATTTAATTCCTTTCAATTTTTATGTTGGTCAATGCTTCCAACTAGGTCTACTTATTTTCCTTGATGAACTCTTATGACTTAATTGACATTTTTTTCTTTATCAGTTTGTATGATATGGTCGAGTCGGTCCTTCTACGTGATCCTAGGCCTCCGGTCTAACTGAATGACCATGTTCGCTTATTTTCCATTGTCGATTATGCTTGTATTATTTTCTATAGTTGTATGTCTTATGTCAGTCGGATTGATAATGATCACACTTGCTTGATTTTTAAATTTCACACTCGTTTGTTACTATATTCTCATATATAAATTTCATTTTTGTTTAAATTTTGCATGACTCAATTGGTTCTGCTTCATCCCATTTTGTTAAATATTAGTCTGTGGTGATAATGTAATTCATTCATGTTCATTTAAGCCTCTTCGGAAATGGTCCCATGAATTCAATAGCCCAAATTTAAAATGGTAACCTAGGGTTTACCGAGTGTAGGCCCATCTCATCTTTCCATAGAGATCGACCCATGCTCTAACATTTGTCACATTCTTTCACTTTCGCTCAACAATGCTTTTGTAAAGTTGACCACCAAAGGCCTTCCTGAATTATCTTTCAGGTTGTCATGTCCGCTTGGTAGTGTCCCCCTATAGGGATAGCATGAGATTGTTTTATTATATATTCCCTCTCATGTTCTAAACTACATCTTCTTAAAAAATCGTTAGTTCTTAATTTGTACAAATATCCATTCATGAGGGTCAATGCTAATAATTATAATTCTAGAACCTTCATTTTTTTTACACGGAGATCGTCATGATCCTTCCCTTCCTCCAAAATTTTTAATATTTCTCTTAAGTCTTTGGGTGTAATATCCCCAAGGCCAAGCCCTGTTGTAAATCATGTCTATATAGAGCTTGCACTATGAATTGTAATTATGTTCTATAGGCTGGTGAGAAAAGTTAATATAAGCTGGTGGGCTTATGTGTTATTAGGCCGGAGAGCCTAAGTGTTAAGGCCGAGAGCCTGCTTTTGTATATGTAATCATGCAGAACATTAAAAAAAATATAAACACCGTTGTGTGCAGATCGACCATGATGAATGAGTGATGGGGGAATAAGCTTCCATAGAGTGGATAAGGGATTGGGGGCTGGAAGGTTGGAAAGAGAGGCTAAGTGTTGATCCTAGGGGCTTAAGTCCTTGGGAATAATATTTTAATATTATTCCAAAAGCCATATGAAATATATGTTTTATCCTAAGTTCCTTGGAAGGACGAGTGACTTCCAAATGGGAAGGAACGAGCTTCATGGGTGACAAGTGTCAACCCAAGTGCATGTAGTTAAAACTGTTGAGTTGAGCTGTGATGGGGGTTCCTCCTCCATTATACCATGGACTGTCTGAACCAAAAATCCCATATGAACTCTGCAAGAATACCATCACGCAACTCGGGGAAAAACCGAAAAAGGCCTGTGTTGATTTCTGGAGGAGTTGATACACCCTCTGTCAAAATTGTCGAGTTTGTGTTCGACCTCCCATTCTCCATCCTCCATATGAACTAGCGGGTGTCCAGGATCGACCTCTGTTTCGGTGTTTTCTCCAGGGAATCCTTACCTGAACCATTAAGTCTCTGCATGGGATCTCTGTACACCCTCACACATCCCCGAAACCTAAGCCGCGAGTCTCTCCTGTATTGTTGATTGGTGAAAAATGAATGTCCTGTAATTGATGAGCCTTGTTATGATGTAGCATCTGTCTATCACCATTTTTGGGAAGCCCGTGCCTGTGTTTCCAATGGATTGTTGTGGTCATGCAGTGATTGACTTTGTGTAGCTTGCGGACCATTGTATGTTCGTGTGGAGCCTCCTGGTTGCCCGACTGTGTTGGAAATCGAGTTGAAGGAAACAGGTTGTCTGGCCTGTGTGCAACACTCTCTCCAGGCGAAGGAGGTGGTTTAGGTTGAAGAGGCAGTCTGTCAGGCCTGTGAGCAACTCCCTCTAGGTGAGAGAGTCTGCTGGGAAGCAGTTTTCTCCCAGAGAGAGTCCAACACTAGCTTCAGAGCTCTGAGAATTTCTGATCCGGCCTGTTGCCGAGGCCCGGATAGGGAGGTGAAGCACCGATGGACTATGCTTGTGAAGGTGTATACTCCTAGGAGGAACAGGCATGTGAGGCATGAGAGTCTGTTAGTAGTGGGCGTAAGAAGGCATCCTGGGAAGAATCCTTCCAGTTATTCTGTGCAGCTTTCCCTGTAACCTCAGCCTAGACTAGGATTCCTTGCCTTGGGTGGAGCTTAGTCCTAGCTTGGGGGTGACCCACTGCTGAGAGTGATGAGTAGTGTGGTCTAAGACTGGGAGGTTCGTGGAAGGTCTACACATGGTTGGTGGAATTACCACGGTTTCAAAGATAAGTATCAGCTTATGCTTAATATTATGTTTTGCATGCCTATGATGCTTATATGTATCATGTATTCTGTTGTGCATATGAATTATTGTTAATGCCAAGGATTATTTATGTTAGCAGTAAACTCTGTGATTACTATTAGTTAAATGTGTTTAATTCGATTTAAATGCATGTTATTAATTAAGTATGAGAATGATGTTGTTCCGCATAGTAGCGTTTTTTTGGCCAGTGGGATTAAGGCCGGGGGTAGTGTTACAGTTTGGTATCAGAGCCTAGTTTCAACGTTGAGCCTGGATGGGCTGGATAAGTGGTATTTGGACTGA
This sequence comes from Picea mariana, assembly GCA_032191745.1. NCBI lineage: Eukaryota > Viridiplantae > Streptophyta > Pinopsida > Pinales > Pinaceae > Picea > Picea mariana. The sequence goes on from JASDQU010737623.1 coordinate 205,183, forward strand.
GGTTTTGAGAAGGAAATTGTGTCCGGAGGACCAATTTCAGACCTCAAAATGTTTCTGAGTGACAACGGGCTACTTGACCATGTTACAATCTCAGGAGGTGTAGCGGTATTATAAAAATTGTAGCCGGTGTGGTATATGGCCACAGGGAGAGAGAGAACTCCACACCAGAAGTGTTGGATCCATAGAATCTGTTCGGGAGGAAAGGAGAACCCTCACGACCATCAAATCTGGAGAACGTGCACAAGGTTTAAAACCCTTTGGAGTTGCACAGAAGTGTGGAAATTGCGATACGTGAAATCTCGAATTCGTCAGGACCGTCCATCAGAAAGGACGCATGGAGAGAGATCAACCTTTCGCTGACTTGTGACCTGGAATGGTTTAAGGGTGAGTTCGTGAGAATTCACGAAATGCGAATTCACGATTGGATCACAACCATCGATCTAAAGAGAGATCTGGACCGTTAATTGTCCAGGAAGAAATTGACATTTCGGGAATAGGGAGGACGAAGGTTGAAAATCTTTTGACCTCGCGGCACACGAAATCTCGATATGTGAAATGTCGATGAGATCTGAGTTTTCATATCGTGGGGAATCAAGACCGTTGGATCATTTCGTGAATTCAGGGATCGTGAACTTGGAGCGTAGGCCAAATTCTTGGTCACTCCAAGTCCCGAATCGCGAAAGGGATTAACAAGGGTAGAATCGAACGGTAGAGCGCTTCCAGGAAGAAGTGTCGAAATCCCGTGAGCAGTCGGATCAGGGGAGGCTCACAACTGTTGATTTCATACATGAATTTCCTTATTGAAATTCGAGGATTGAAGTGACAAGAGATTTGGAGTCGCTGCATCGTGAACTCCTGGTTACCGAAAACCCGAAACCCTGAAATCCCGAAACGATCTACACCATAGATCGTAGGAGAGGAACTTGACCGTTGGATCAAGTAGATGAATAGACCATAATTTCAAAATTTTGGCAAACAGAAGTTCGATATTTGTAGATGCACGAACTCCTGATACCCGTAACTCCGAAACGAAAAGTGAAGGTAGTGGGGCCCCATGACATCGCTGGGAGTGAGGTGGACCTTCTTAAGGACACCATGTGTCACTACCTTGGTGGGCGACATCTTTTCTGTGGGCCCGGAGGGTAAGGAAATCAAATTTTTGGACATCGGGAGTTGAAGAGGGAAGCGAGTGCGAGAACCTCTGGGACCAAACCCCTGAAACCCGAAACCCCAAAATCCTGAAACCCGAAGTTCGTTTGGAGAGCCTTGTAGCACCTAGCAGTTTAGAGTTTGATCATGGCCCATGGATGCATGGGTTGGGGACTAAGGGAATGGGGGCTATCACCTGAAAACTACAGATCCGAGCAGAGCTCGAAAAATTCATGAAATCAAAACGTTTTCTTATTTGGATTGGTTTTGAATGTGTGGAATTTGTTAAGAAGAGATGGCCTGACAAATTCTAGTTGTCTGCACATTGTGATTGCAGAAGTTTGACGAGTGCCAGAACCGATTAGAATTGCCATGGAGTGCAGAGAAATGGAAGAGGTGTTGATTGCCTCCAATTCAGAGAATGAAAGAGAAGGAAGGGATGTCAACTTGGAAGTCGAAGGATCAAACTCCAATGGGCACGGAAGAGAATTGGATAAGGAAGGACATATGATGAAAATCATTGAAAGATTGCAGAAATATGCTCAGGCTCACTGAGCTGATAGCTGAAATCTCATGAGAGTCAGGGATAGGCAGGGTCAATTCAACTTAAGGATGTTGAAGAGTCTAGAAAGAATTGAAAAGAAATTGGAAAAGGAGAGTGACTCAAGCAAGACAGAGAGTCGCAGGACCCCTGAGAGGAAAAGAAGATCAAGGAGTGTCAGCAGACATCGTCGTCACTCCCCAAAGCATTCCAATAGGGAAGAACACAGTAGTTCAAGCCCATCCCCTACTAGAAAACACCAAAGTTCTGGAATGGATGAATTGAAAGGGGAGATGAATGAGATTAAGCCTCCTACGTTTGATGGAGAACATAAGAAGGAGGAAGATACCGAAACATGGTTGCTTGGCATGAGGAAATATTTCCAACTGCAGAATTATTCCTCTCATTCAGAAGGAAGAATTGTGATGTATCAACTAAAAGGAAAAGCATCCATGTGGTGGGATCAGCTTGTGCAGGTGCAGCACGCTAGAGAGAAAGATATCACATGGAAGGAATTCAAGAGGTATTTCGAGAGGAAATACCTGACTAAAAGATACTATGATAGAAAGATGAAGGAGTTCTTCGAACTCAAGTTGCGCAGCATGACCATTGATGAATACGAACGAAGGTTTTTGGAATTACTGAAGTATGTTCCGCTCATCAAAGATGAGTCTATCGAGATTCAGAGGTACCTGAGTGGATTACCACCTCCTATTGGGGATAATATTCAGTATGATGATCCTAAGACTATGGAAGAAACAATAAGAAGAGCGAAATGCTTATATGAACAACAAAGAGAAAATCCTACCTTTCGGAAGGCTTGGGTTGACCATAAGAAGTTTAAGAAAGAACAGAGGCAGAAGGGAAACAAACCTCTCTTCTTCAGAAATAGTCCTCAAGGACATCCATCATTTAGAGAGCCGAGAATGGTTGAAGTGGGAGAACAAAGGCTGAGATAGACGCCCATTCAGTGTTGGGGATGTAAAGAGAACCACAAGTACAGAGATTGTCCCCATAAAAATGGCAAAGTAAGAGCTGTCCATAATGTTCAACAAGCTAAAATAGTGGAGGACATGGGCAGTATAATGCCAAGGATCTATGCAGCCCTAGACAACAAGCAAGATGAATTTCAGTCGCACATGATTGAAGTGGAAGGTATGATTAACAACCAACCATTTATTATTTTAATTGATTCAGGGGCTAGCCATATTTATGTAGACCCTAGAGTGGTGGAAAGTTTTTCATTTATCAAGAAGCAAACATGAAAAGTCTTGGTTAGTGCAGCTGGCTATAGGAACCAAGAGGAAAGTCACTGCATTGGTTAAGTCCTATCCGGTGGGCATGAAGGGATTGAGCACAAAGGATGAATTGAATATTCTGCCTTTAGGCTCTTATGACTGTTTAATTGGGATGGAATGGTTGGACCAACGCCATGCCCTCCTGGAATATCATAACAAGGAATTTACATGCCTGGATGAGGAGGGAAATCGAAAAACAATCCAAGGAATTCCTAGAGCTGTTACTGTTAGAGAAATCTCAGCAATGCAGCTGAAGAAGTGCTACAAAAAAAGTTGTTAATTGTTTGCAGCCCGTGTGGAGGAAGCATCCATAGATGAAGTCTCAAATATTGGAGACCATGCAGTACTAACAGAGCTTGAAGACGTATTTCAGAAGGTACCTAGACTACCTTCGAAGAGAGATATCAATTTCTCTATAAATTTGATGCCTGGAGCAACTCCAGTGTCAAAAGCTCCTTATAGAATGAGTACACCAGAGCTAAAAGAGTTGCAATTGCAGCTTGAAGAGATTCTAAAGAAGGGTTACATTTGCCCAAGCATGTCACCTTGGGGTGTCCCGGTCCTATTCGTGAAGAAGAAGGATGGGACGTTGAGGCTGTGCATTGATTTCAGACAGTTGAACAAAGTAACTGTCAAGAACAAGTATCCTCTGCTGAGGATCGATGATCTTTTCGATCAGTTGAAAGGTGCGAAAATATTTTCAGAGATAGATCTCAGATCGAGATATCACCAGGTAAGAATAAAGGATGAAGACATCAACAAGACTTCCTTTAGAACAAGGTATGGTCATTATGAGTTTACAGTGGTACTGTTTGGGCTGTCGAACGCACCTGCAGGTTTTATGTGCTTGATGAATGGTGTATTCAGGTACTATCTAGACAAGTTTGTCATAGTCTTCCTTGATGAAATTTTGGTGTATTCCAAGTTAGAGGAAGTGCATGAACAACACCTGAGGATGGTGCTGCAAGTGTTGAAAGAGCACCATCTGTATGCCAAGTTGAGCAAATGCTCATTATATCAAAGGTAGATCCATTACTTGGGGCACATTATTTCAGAAGAAGGGATCACCATGGATCCTGAGAAGGTTGAGGCCATCAGAGAATGGTCAACGCCAAGGAATGTGGTAGAAGTTAGATCCTTTATGGGTCTAGCGGGCTATTACAGAAGGTTTATCGCAGGGTTCTCAAAGATATCTCACCCAATCACTTCCTTGCAAGAGAAGGAGAAAAAAATTCAGTGGACTGAAGAGTGTGAGAAAAGTTTCTAGCAATTGAAGCAACTATTAACCAACGCTCTAATCTTAAGGATTGCAGTCCAAATGTGGATTTCATGGTGTGCACAGATGCGTGTAAAGAAGGGTTGGGAGGAGTTCTCAGTCAAAATGGATTTGTAATCTATTATGAGTCTAGGAAGCTAAAAAAGCACGAAAAGAATTATGCTAGTCACGATTTGGAGTTGCCAGCAATCGTTCACGCTTTGAGGAAATGGAGGCATTACCTCATGGGAAGGAGGTTTGAACTCAGAACAGACCATAACAGTCTGAAATATTTGTTTGATCAACCAACCTTAAACGCTAGACAAAGTAGGTGGCTAGAATTTCTGTGTGAGTATGACTTTGAGATCAAGCATATCAAGGGAAAGGAGAATAAAGTGGTTGATGCACTTAGCAGGAGGGTGCATGAATTACATGCTACAACCATTAGCATGTATCAGACTAATATTAAAAATAGAATCTTGGAGGCTGCAAATGTAGATCTGTAGTACAGAGAATTGGTAGCCAAGCTACAGCAGGGTAAAGAGCCACAAAAGATGGAAATTTATAAATTGGAAACAGATGGGATACTGATGTACAAGAAGAAAATTTTTGTACCCAATGTCCAGTGTTTGAAACAGATGATTTTGCAGGAGATGCATAATGTTCCTTATGCAGGGCACCCTGGATATCAGAAAACAGTAGCAGCGGCCAAGAGCCATTACTTTTGGCCAGGTATGAAGAGAGAGATCGCTGAATACATCGCCAGATGTATGGAGTACTAGAAAGTTAAAGTTGAGCATAGGCACCCAACAGGGTTGCTATAACCTTTACCCATTCCTGAGTGGAAGTGGGAAGTGGTGACAATGGATTTTATTACGGGATTGCCCAGAACAGCCAAGCTGCATGATTCGATCATGGTAGTCGTGGACAAGCTTACAAAAGTTGCCCATTTTATTCCACTGAAAACTACTCACAAGGCAATAGATGTTGCTAATATTTTCCTAAAGGAAGTGGCACGATTCCACAGAATTCCTAAAACAATTGTGTCTGACAGAGACCCAAAATTCACCTCAAATTTATGGAAAGGATTGTTCAAAGGATTCGAAACGAATCTGAACTTTAGTACAACTTATCATCCCGAGTTTGATGGATAGACAGAGAGGGTGAATAGAGTAATAGAAGACATACTGAGAATGTATGTGATGGAGAAACCATCAAGATGGGAAGACTACCTGCACTTGGTAGAATTCACCTACAACAATGGGTATCATGCATCATTGAATATGAGCCCATTTGAAGCACTTTATGGAAGAAAGTGCAATACTCCAGTGAGCTGGGATAATCCAACTAATAGAATAGTGGTTGGGCTAGAGTTGCTCAAGGAGATGGAGGACCAAATGATAAAAATTAAGAAGAATTTGAAAGCTACCGAGGACAGGAAGAAAAGTTATGTTGATAAGAACAGAACCCATAGAGAGTTCAAATTGGGTGATCATGTTTTCCTGAAAGTGAAAGCTAACAGGAGTTCCCTGAAGCTGGGAAGTTGCGCCAAGTTGGCAGCCAGATTTTGTGGGCCATTTAAAATCCTGGAAAGGATTGGACCAGTTGCATATATGCTTGCATTACCTGCATCTGTGACTGTACATAATGTGTTTCATGTTTCATTGCTTAAGAAATATATACCATATGCTAATCATGTTATCAACTGGAATGTGATTCAGGTGGAACAAGAAGGTGTCCTGCAAGTGCATACTGTGTGCATATTGGACAGGAAAAACAAACAGCTCCAGAATCGAGCTTTAGGGCTTGTAAAGGTCTAGTGGACCTTGTATGATCCTAAGGATGTGACATGGGAGCATGAAGATGTTATGCAGGCAGAGTACCCACATCTTTTTGAAAATTTGAAAAAAATACTTGCAGATGCAGTGTAAAGTTGCACTGAGGACAGTGCAAAAATAAGCGGAGGGGTTTGTAATATCCCCAAGGCCGAGCCCTATTGTAAATCATGTATATTAAGTATAGAGCTTGCACTATGAATTGTAATTATGTTCTATAGGTTGGTGAGGCAAGTTAATATAAGCTGGTGGGATTATGTCTTATTAGGCCGAAGAGCCTAAGTGTTAAGGATGGGAGCCTGCTTTTGTATATGTAATCATGCAGAACATTAATAAAAATATAAACACAACTGCGTGCAGACCGACCATGATGAATGAGTGATGGGGGACTAAGCTTCCATAGAGTGGGTAAGGGATTGGGGGCTGGAAGGTTAGAAATAGAGGCTAAGTGTTGAGCCTAGGGGCTTAAGTCCTTAGGAATAATATTTTAATATTATTCCAAAAGCCATATGAAATATATGTTTTATCCTAAGTTCCTTGGAAGGACGAGTGACTTCCAAATGGGAAAGAATGAGCTTCATGGGTGACAAGTGTCAACCCAAGCGTATGCAGTTAAAACTTTTGAGTTGAGCCATGATGGGGGTTCCTCCTCCATTCTACCATGGACTGTCTGAACCAGAAATCCCGTATGACCTCTGCAAGAATACCCTCGTGCAACTCGGGGAAAAACCGAAAAAGGCCTGTGTTGATTTCTGGAGGAGCTGATACACCCTTTGTCAAAACTGTCGAGTCTGTGTTAACCCTCCCATTCTCCATCCTCCGTCTGAACTCGCGGGTGTCCAGGATCGACCTCTATTTCCGTGTTTGTTCTAGGGAATCATTACCTGAACCATTAAGTCTCTGCATGGGATATATGTACACTCTCACGCATCCTCGAAACCTAGGCCATGAGTCTGTCCTGTATCGTTGGTTGGGGAAAACCAAATGTCCCGTAATTGTTGAGCCTTATTATGCTGTAGCATCTATTTGTCACCAGTTTTGGGAAGCCCATGCCTATGTTTCCAGTGGACTGTTGTGGTCACGCAGTGCTTGACTGCGTGTGGCTTGTGGACCATTATATGTTCGTGTGGAGCCTCGTGGTTGCCCGATTGTGGTGGAAATCGAGTTGAAGGAAACAAGTTGTATGGCCTATGTGTAACACTCTCTCCAGGTGAGGGAGGTGGTTACGATTGAAGAGGCAGTCTGTCAGGCCTGTGAGCAACTCCCTCGAGGTGAGAGACTCTGTTGGGAAGTGTTTTTCTCCCAGAGAGAGATTAGCACCAGCTTCAGAGCTCTGAGAATTCCTGATTTGGCCTGTTGTCGAGGCCCAGATAGGGAGGTGAAGCACTAATGGAATGTGATTGTGAAGGTGTATACTCCTAGGTGAAATAGGCATGTGGGGTATGAGAGTTTGTTAGTAGTGGGCGTAAGAAGGCATCCTGGGAAGAATCCTTCCGGTTATTCTGTGCAGTTTTCCCTATAACCTCATCCTAGACTAGGATTCCTTGCCTTGGGTGGAGCTTAGTCCCATTCTGGAGGTGACCCACTACTGAGAGTGATGAGTAGTGTGGTCTAAGGCTAGGAGGTTCGTGGAAGGTATGTACGTGGTTGGTGGAATTACCACGGTTTCAAAGATAAGTATCAACTTATGCTTAATATTATGTTTTTGCATGCCTATGATGCTTATATGTATCATGTATTCTGTTGTGCATATGAGATATTGTTAATGGTAGGGATTATTTATGTTAGCAGTAAACTCTGTGCTTACTCTTAGTTAAACGTGTTTAATTCGATTTAAATGCATGTTATTAATTAAGTATGTGTTAAGGTCCTAACCCGCACATAGGTAGATTAATGTATTCGGATGTAATAAAGGTCAATATTAATAAGACCTTTCAATAAAATAGAATAAGGCGGATGTAAGAAGACCTAATAGAAGCTTCTGCTTCTAGAAGGATCTTCCTCTAGATGCTTCTTTTTAGTATAAATAAGAGTCGAGGGTATGAGAACCCTAGCTTGGATATTATTGTAACAGAGCGCTGCTCGATTGGAGGTTGCCCCCTCGAAGAGGCCTGTGAACATTGCTATCTCAATCAAGTGTTATTTCTGTTCAAGTGTTATTTCTGTTGCTATTTCGTATATCATTTCTGTGTATTGTGAAGATTATGCTGGATATTTCACCGTTATTCTGTTATTTCTAGCATTTCGTTTCTGTTCTGCATATTTTATATATATGGTATCTTGCAAGTGGTATCAGAGCACTTTCCTTGGCAGAAATTGTGGGTATTTTTTTTTCAGGGTAGAGACATATTCCGACGTCTTTAAGCCACAGAGATCTGTCGTTACGCGCATAAACCCGCGGTTGTGGGATTCATACACGCAGGAAATACAAGTGGTTCTTAAGCGCACATTTGTTGGCCACCCTTGTAACCCCTGTTGGTACCCCTTCGAGTGGTAGCGCATCAGACAGCACCTGTGTATGGACTGGCCTAGATTTCCTGAAGCCCTCTGTAGATAAACCTATCAGCCGCCGGACTGCTATAGTGTCACCGAGAACAGCACTCGGGAAGATACTCTCTAGTACCTGGGTAGTCGGGTAGTACGGCTAAGGGTACGGTCTATCCTCCTTAGTTAGTGCCCTGAGATATTGGGCCGA
>JASDQU010737623.1:214758-225088 GCA_032191745.1 Picea mariana
ACAGAGCGCTGCTCGATTGGAGGTTGCCCCCTCGAAGAGGCCTGTGAACATTGCTATCTCAATCAAGTGTTATTTATGTTCAAGTGCTATTTATGTTGCTATTTCGTATATCATTTCTGTGTATTGTGAAGATTATGCTGGATATTTCACCGTTATTCTGTTATTTCTAGCATTTCGTTTCTGTTCTGCATATTTTATATATCTGGTATCTTGCAGTATGAGAATGATGTTAATTCACACAGTAGCGTTTGCTCGGCCAGTGGGATTAAGGCCGGGGGTAGGATTACATTAGGGGTGTCCTAAAATTGAAATAAATGTGTGTCAGTTACATGATCGTCTATCCATATCGGTTCTTCTCCTATTTCAAGTCAGGATAGATTTTCTGGGCCAACATTCTTTTTTCCAAGTTGGAATACCGTGTTGAAGTCGAATTCTTAAAATAGTAATAACCATCGACATATTTTTCCCTGATGATTCGGTTTGTTTACTAAGTACTTGAGAGATTGGAGATCAGTAAATAACGTGAATAGGTTTTCTAAAAAATAATGTCTGAATTTCAGTAGAGCAAAGTTCATGGCTAGTGATTCTCTTTTCGTTGTCGAATAATTGCATTCTGATTTATTAAGCTTTTGATTGGTGTATGAATTAAGATAGTCAATCATGTCGTTGTATGGTTGTGCTATGACTAATCCAACAATGATGTTAGATGCATCGACATGTATGTGAAATTTGCTTGTCCAATCAGGAAATCATAATATAGGTGATTCTACCAATTCTCTCTTTAGTAGTTCAAATGATTCATTGTACTCCTAACTCCAAATAAATTGAACTTATTTCCATAGAATCTCGTCGATCAAGAAGATGACATCAAAGTATTGTCAGATGAAATTCCTGTAACAACCCGTGTTCCCAAGGAATATTTTAATCTTCTTTTGGTTTATTGTAGGCTTCAAGTCAAGAATTACTTTTATATTAGCCATGTCAACTTTGATACGATATGTCTAAGAAAAATACTAATTGGGATGGAAAAGATGCATTTCCTGATATTTAGAGATAAATGAATATGTCCAGATGTTTCTAGAATCATCCTTATCTATTAGATGTGGTCTTTTAGTAGGTTGTAGATTGTCCAATCATTGAAATAAACAACCATAATTTTACATATATATTCTTGAAAGGCTTTGACCATTATCCTTGAGAAAACTGTGGGTGCATTCTTCAAGCCAAAGGGAATCGTCATGTATGCAAATGAGCCAAATTCAGATACAAAAGTCATTTTTTCTTGATATTCTCTAGAAATTGAGACTTGATTATACCCATAGAAGCCATTTGTAAAATAATAACACCCGTGTCTTGTTACTTCATTGATGATTTCGTCTGTGATCACTGTTGGGAATGGATTAGTAACAATCATCATATGTAGGCCCCAAAAATTGACATATATTCTCAACTTTTTAGGGTCATTCTTTTTAGGTTGCCCAAACATCAAACTTTCCCATTTATATTTTTCTATGTAGTAAATGATGCTAGAAACCAACATTGCCTCAATTACTTTCTGTACAATGAGTTTATATTTATGGGCTAATTTGTATGGTCATTTTTTAATAGGTTTAGACCTCGGGATGAGGTCAATTTTAATCTATCCCTTCTCTTGTACAATTCCTTTGAGATATCTATAGTCACAAGAAAATACATCTTGATATTCATGGAGAAGGTTGACTATTTTTGTTGTCTACTTGTCCGACTAACAGTCACCTATCCTTTCCATTTTTTGTTGACCATTGGTTGAAATGTCAAATTATTTGGTTTTTAGCTTTGTAACCATCCATTCCATAGGTTTACATTCATCCAAATTTCATTATCCTTCGACAAACCTGTTGTAGCTAAATGGGAAATCAATGTTTTTTGAATCCTCATTGTCTTCCTTGGAAATGGTAAAGATTGTCTTCACATAGTTATTTACTCTTGGGAGGATTTTCTTCCATATGAAGTTTTGACCTAGAAAACATATATTTTCCATGTCCACTTGATGAACACTTATATTGTTTTGGTCATGAATTTAAAAATATTTGCAAGTCAATGTCAACCCTATGTTGACTTTTTCCTTACCTATTTTATCCACTTGATCAGGGTTTGGATTTTCTAGAAAGTTTTTTTTCTGTAATGTTTCCTCTCTTAAATGTGCCACTTCCGGGATGAACTCAAAGTCTCTTATAAATTTCTCCTTTATTTTTTTCCACTTAAATGTATGACCACATGCTTCCTCAATTTTGTACCATATGTGTGATATCATCCAAAATGTTTGGGAACATGTGGAAAAACTATTTAATCCCTATATCCAGCTCTTCTCCATTAATTTTTTCACTAATGAATATGGGCCACTGGGTCAAACCTAGGTTTCAAATTTAGGATGTCGACTTTTCTTGATAGCTTTTTACCTCTGAATCGATCAACAAAATATATTCTAGCAGTGGTCCATGTCTATAAGTGGGGAGCATGAGTCTCCCACCATACAGAAGCTTGAATAGAGATGGATTCAACAAGGTTTTGTATTCTTCCATGTTCTCTGACTATTTTTTATACTTCATCAATGTGGACCGATGAATAATTTATCTCATTGAACCACAGAGATGGACCTATCTTTAATTTAGTCAAGATATGTGTAGGTGTTTGTTTTGTATTCTTCTCAAAAAATATATGGATTGCTTGGAACAATAAGCATGCTCTATATCGTTTTCTTGGTATTTCCTATATTGACCAAAATTCTCTTTCCCCAGACTCATAATTATCCATTTACTAGTTATAAAGTTCTTTTTCTGAAATTTTCCCAATGGAAACTGGGGAATCAACTAAGATTTGAAATTCTACATTCAGTTCGACATTGTATTTCTCATCGTTCATGATCTGATAAAGCCAATGAGCTTCCTCATATTCATCCCACATTTCTATCCATGGATTACCTTCTTTTGGGTTGATGCGTATAATTATTTTCCAACCACTTCCTTTTAATTTGATTCTATCTCTTTCGAGGGATATAGTTTCTTTCATATTTCAACCATGTGGTCTGCCTACTAGTGCGGGGTAAGTAGAGATACCTCCAACTAATTCGATCACCTCAAATTTGACCTTCTTCGAAATCCTCATTATTTGCATTTTGACATTTTTGAGTGTTTTGATTGTATTGATAAATCTTTTCTCTTCGAGATTTAAGTAACTCATTGTTCGAGCTAGCCGAGGTGTTCCAAGATGTTTCTATGTATCCTGGGGAAGGATTTTTACCTGTGATCCAAAGTCAACAATGAATTTATTAACTATTTTTTCATCGATCTTGAGGTTGAATTAAGGATCATATTCATTCATGTGTTTTTCCTGTGAAAACTATCGAAATTTTTGATATGGTCATTGATCTTGCTTATATTCTCTTGAAATATTAAGAAAGTAGATCATGCGACCGACCAATATCTTTTCTTTTAGTAACTAGAGGAACTCTTCTAAGAAAATGTCTGATGTGTTTTGTTTCCTTCCCATGCTTCCTCTTTATTTTTCTTGGTCAGTGTTCTTGAAAAATTTCAACGCTTCCTACATTATATTTTTCTCTTGATCTGGGTCGGGGTAGGTATTTTGGTATCTCAGGTTTTGCACTAGTGATTCTCAATAATTGTCTCAATCAACACCTAATGTGGTTACAACATAGATATTATTTGAGTTGAAAACCTCTTGTTTGGGCACAATATGTAGGAGTTTCATGTTCCTTTTACTCATTACTTTCTCAAGTACTATGGGACAATATTCGAGTGAGTGATCCCCCATTCCACATATTTCAAAAAATTTCAAGTCAGTTCTATCCTTGCTGGGTAAATTGGGGATTATGTGATTATCTTTCCAATAATTAAAATAGTAGTATTGACCTTGACCATTTCCTCGACCTCCTTGATCATGTCCTCCTCTTAAACATCCTTGTTCTTGGTAGCTACCTCGACTATGGCCTCGATATCCATTACTTGCTCCTTCATTGGTATTTTGTTCTAAATCCCACGTATGATTTAAAAGTTGTGCACATTCAAATTATTATTCCCTTTTAGTCAACACTCTTGTGTTGAATGGTTTTTTTCTTCATATGTGTGGAACCACTTGGGCTTGATTTTTTTTAGATTATGCAAGAAATATCTAGTTGTGTCATTCACCATGGCTTGAAAAATGTTGCAGAAAGTCTCAATTTTAATACAACAGATGTCAAGATCTAGTGCATTGTTAAATTTTAAATAGTCCTTTCTATGACCTTCATTATAAAAAAGGGTGCACTAGAATTCATTATATTCAATGGCCATATTTTTTAGGGATTGTTGCAGTATTTCGATCTTTTCTTCCATCCACTTTTCCATTGTCGAGAAAGTCGATGGCCATTCATCACCTGTTTAAATGTGCTAGGCCATTTTCAAGGCATGTTCACATGTTTTAATATCATACATCCTTAAAGGAGCTATGATTTTATGTAGAATCCCTGCGACTTACCATTAAATTAAGAGATTTTTGTCAATGACATGTGGAATCTATCCGAGGAGGTATTTGAAAAAAAAATCATATTTTGTTATTGTTTCTCCTGAGATTTCCTTGATTTCCTTTACTTTATGAGTATCCAAGTTCCTAACATATTGGGTTTTAAATCATTTTAAGAAATTTTGCTTGATTTATGTTTTCAAACTTGTCTATTTTTATAGGTATTTCATGAACTAGGTGAGAGCCCTCACTTTTAATGTGGCACTGAATTGTGCCAGTTGTTTTTTTCATCCCTTACATTGGTGGCATCCCATAAGTGTTTGCAATTGAACCAATGTCATTCAGGGTATTCATCTCCTTTATAGATGTGTATATGATTTAGATCCTGTGGTTTTGTTAAGAGGTTTAGAAACTAGTACTATGGAGAGATTTTGAATTTGTCATTTTATTATGGTAGTCGACTGGGAAGTTGATGTTGCTTTAGTTTGGGGAGTTTATATCTGAACCCTCGAATCGATAGACACAATATACTACTAGGATTCAAATTGGTTGTGTTCTAATCGTAATTGAGATTCTCCTTCTGCTAGAATTAATTCATCAGTTTGGAAGCCCTTATCTATATACTCGATGAACCATCTTTCAAAAGGGAGAATCAGTTCGTTCTCACTATTTGTTGACCTAAATTTTTCTTCATTGAGTAAATTTGGTACGGGGGATAAGTCCATGATATATTTGATGTGGAGGATTATATCATCTACTTGACTCTGATTTAATTATGGAACTTCAATTAGAAGTCACTGAAGAACATGTCCATCTTCATTAGTTCTATACCACACCTTCAAATATTGAGGGTCAATATGAAGCTTCTGGTGGAGGAAGTATTTAATACGTGGGATACCATTTCTAATAAGAGATCAACATAGCATGGGTCTTGAGTCATAGATATCTATATTTTCAAATATGTTGATTTGTTTATGAGTGCTTCTACTTGCCTCTATTAATTGCAAACGTGTACTCCTCACAGGAACCGTTCGAGCTACTTCTATTACAAAGTTTGATCAACCCATGCTTGACTTAGAGTACTCATGTTCTCCAAAAATCTATTGCTTTTAGGGTTACTTCTTATTCAAACTCCTTAGGTCCCTCACATTTCTCATTTCTTCTCTCCTCTTTTATCTATTATCTCGCTCCAATTTATGGATGTTGGGTGAGGTTTTATGGATTTTCATTCATTATGGAGTCTTCCCTCTTGATTCAAGTGCATCTTCTTTCTCACTTATCTTCCTCCTTTCTTTGGACATTATTTTCTTCGGTGTGGTAGAATTGAATTATCTCATCTCAAGGATCATCTATCCCCCCATGTTAAATATAATGTAACCTCAACAGTCTGACTATACACTACCAGTTATTCTGGCCAGCTGTACTTTCTTTTCTTGATTTGCTTGAGCCTATTTAGCTCAGCTATTTTCCTTTTGCACAGTACTTCTTCATTAACTCTTCTCATTGTACTTTCTCCTTACATTCTCAATATACTGAAGACTATTTCTATTCTACTCTTTCTCTCTACATTTCTTGCTTCAGAATTTATCATGGTATCAAAGCTTCAACAATAAGCCTCTTCACACAGGCTGGAGAGCAACACGATCCTCACAGCGCATAGCTTAAATCGACATCCAGAGCACGAGACACAGTTTTTTCACAAGGCTTGGAGATTTGTCTGCCATACGCTCAAAAGATTGTCGTAGGAAGCTCACATGAGGAAGCAGAGCGCTCTACGTTCAAAAGATCGAGGAAGCAGAGACTGCAGAAGGAGAAAGAGTAAATATTCATGAACAATTTACAGACTCATCAAAGATTCATGAAAGATTGCTTCAGAAGGTAGAAACGTTTGAAGAACTCAAGGAAATTCGTTTAAATTTCATGAAAGATAGTTACTGAGGGTGGAAACATTCAAAGAATTCGTGAAATTTTTTCATTTCATGAAATATTCATGAATTTCTTTCCTTAGGAGAAACTCTTTGCAAAAACAACAAAGAACTCGTGAAAACAACTAAGAACAAGCAATCGTAGTTGTAAGATCCATCCGGCGAACAGATCAGAGGTGAAAATCCAGTTCAGAAAAGACGAGGATAGTGCAGAAAAGGTGAAAGAATTACAGCTTTGGATTTTGCACAGAGGAACGATAGCCATCGGATCCGTGAGAAAGTGCATTTCAGAATTCAGGACTTGGAGTAGCAAGGGGTCATGGAGTCGTTGCCTCACAAATTCCCAGTCTACAAAATCTTGAAGGAATCCAGACCGTTGGATCTGGAACACGGTGGCCTGAGAGCCGCTAGATCAAAGCAAAGGAAGAAAGATATGAACCGTCCAATCTAGCACCAAGGTATGTAAGTTGACAGATCCAGGAAAGGTGTGCGAGGCTTAAAACTCCTCTCAGTAGAAGGAAGTGGAGTCTTTTGACTTCACAAACCATGAAATCCCAAAACGATCGTGAGCCATCCATCTCAGAGGACAGGTGGCATCATATCCTTACGCCATCAAATTTCAGCATTTCGGAGTTTGCGGTTTGGAGAACAGCGTGACGAGAGGTCAAGTGTCGCGAAATACCGATTCGCAAAATCTCGAAAGGATCTGGACCATCAGATCATAAGAGGATCTGGATCGTTCATTGTCCAAAGGAAAATTTCGACACTTCACATACCAGGTGTTCCGAAGACAAGGCTAGGCATTTCGGCATTTGAAGTCTCGAAAGCACGAAAGGAGAAGACCGGGTAAAGAAATTTCGGGATACCGGAATTTGGCATTTCAGGAATCTTGAAGACCAAGAGAGCCAAGCATTTTGGAATTGGAAACTCCAAAATAGAAAAAGAAGGAAGAAGTCGGGGCATAGACATATCGAATTTTAGGGAATCGATATTTCGAAAGTCTAGAGGACAGAAGGTCAGGCGCTTTGCGTCGTAAAACCTCGAAATAGGACTGCGGTCATATGGGAAGCGGTCACATGGACTGGAGATATAGCCTTGGGGATAATTGCTGTTAAGGCCATTTCGACAAATCGGCATTTCAGAGATCGGAAGGACGAAGGGTCAAGGACTCTTGACATTGGGAAACAGGAAGTCCCAAATCGTGAAACCCCGAAAAGTGTTTGGAAGAATAAGAGAAGGGATATTTTCGGCGTTTCGGCATACCGGGCCACTTCGCCACTTCGCATCGCGAAGTCCCGAAAAATGAAATCGTTAAAAGACATTCGATGAGGAAAGGCGCCAAGATATTTCGAGATTCGGCATTTCAGCCATCTAGGAGACAAGAAGTCAGGCAACTCAACATTGAAAGTCTCGAAACATGAAATCTTGAAAAGGCCTTTGAATAAGCGTCAGGATACTTTAGATTTCGGAAAATTGAGGCACAGAGAACCGACGAAGGCATCGTTATTCTTCAAATAGTGAAAATTCGGTAGCGCTTTAACATTTAGGCGCGTGGTCACATTGAATGGAGACTAAGGGCCAATCCAAGGCCGTTAAGATATCTTCGGCGTTTCGGCGACCAAAAGTTGGAGAGACAAGAGTTTGGAGGACTTGTATAACGAAGCCCCGAAGTCAGAATCGCGAAGCCAAAAATCGCAAAGTCAAAACTCGCGAAATCTTGAATCGTAGAGTTACGAAGTCACTGCAAGAAATTAGCAGACCCGGTTTAAACGCAAGAAACAGGTAAACACAAAATTTTTCCAACAATTTTTTTTCTGTTTTGTCAAATTCTTTAAAGATGGCCACATCTAGCAATTTAGGACCAACTCAAGGTCCAATTCTTCCTGGAAATAACCATGAGTTCTAGTTTCTTTGAGTGAGATCGTTCTTGCAAGCACAAGAGTGATGGGATCCAGTGGATCTTGGATATGTGGAACCAGATCCAGCGGACCTTTCTGCCATGACAAACCAACAGAGAACTTCTCAGGTAACATAGAGGAACAGAGAGAATAAATCCAAATTCTGGATTCAAAATTCAGTGGATGACTTGATTTTCTAAAAAATCACAGGCACTAGTACTTCAAAACAGGCCTCGAACATCCTTAAATCAGCCTACCAAGGCAATGACAGGGTCAAAACAGTCAAACTGCAGACCTTGAAGACACAATTTGAGACTTTAAGAATGACAGAGTCTGAAAATGTGGATCAGTTTATGACCAGAGTCATGGGAATCGTGAACTAGATCAGATTGATTGGTGAAGCCATCACTGATCAATGCATTGTTGAGAAAGTCCTCAGAAGTTTACCAAAGAAATTCGAAATGGTTGTTACAACAATCCTTGAATCCAAGAATCTGTCACATTTTTCAACAGATGAACTGACTGGTTCCCTGGTGACACATGAGACCAGACTGCATCTCACAGATGAGTCACTCACCAATGCCTTCAAAATTCAACTCTCCTTCAGCAGAGGGAGAGGCAGAGGAAGAGGAAGAGGTCACCAAGGACGAGGGAGTACTACAAGTGACCAACACTTGAATGGATGTAACAGACAACATAGCCAGCATCAAAATTTCCAAGGTCACAGACAACAACACCAGAATCAGAATTTCTAGCCTCAAAGAGGCACAGAGAGAAGATCAAATGACAAATCAAGCATACAATGTTATTACTGCAAAAAATATGGGCACTATCAATCTGAATGCTGGAAGAAGCAAGCAGATCATCTTTCAGGCAGAGCACATGTGTCAAATCATATGGGAGAAACCTCAAAAGGTATGTTTCTCTCATGTCACAAGTCTGAAGAACAACCTAAAGATCTCTAGCTATTGGACAGTGGATGCAGCAATCACATGACAGGTAACAAAGATTTACTTTCATGCATTGATTCTTCAATCTCATTTGATATTACACTTGGAAATGATTCCTTAGTCAAAATTCAAGGCAAAGGAACTGTACCTATTCTTACTAAACAAAATGAAAAGAAAGACATAAACAATGTCTATCATGTTCCAGATCTGAAACATAATCTGCTAAGTGTAGGACAGCTCATTGAACATGGCTATAAGGTACTCTTTGAGGGAGCATTTTGCAAGATATATGACAAAACCCCCAACAGAAAATTGATTTCTGAAATCCACATGAATCAGAATAGGATGTTTCCCCTTACACTCTGAACTACAAATMTGATTCAACCATATGCACAAAGTGCATCCACCCTGAATGAAACAATGGTTTGGCATACAAGATTTCAACATCTACCCTTTAAGAGTCTCAGTCTTCCTCAGAAGCACTCCATGGTCAAAGGTCTTTCCATCTTCAAAGAACAAAATTCCCCATGTGAGTCTTGCATACTTGGAAAACATAAGAGAACTAGTTTTCAACAATCATCCAATCAAGCCAAACAACATCTTGAACTAGTTCACACTGACCTATGTGGACCAATGCAAACAGAGTCAATAGGTGGTATCTTTTACTTTCTAACGTTTATTGATGATTTTAACAAAAAAATCTGGATCTATTTTCTCAAACACAAGTCTGAAACTTTTGCAAAATTCAAGGAATTCAAAGCAGAAGATGAAAAATAGAGTGGCAAATATATAAAAGTTCTTAGGTCCGATGGAGGAGGAGAATACAACTCCAATGAATTTGCAAATTTCTGCAAATCCCAAGGCATTATCATGCAAAGAACAACTAGGTATACTCCACAACAGAATGGAGTGGCTGAAAGGAAAAATCAGACAATAATGAATATGGCAAGAACACTTCTCAAAGAGAAAAGTTTGTCAAATATTTTTTGGGCTGAAGCAGTAGCATGCTCAGTTTATCTCTTGAATAGATCTCCAACCACAAGTCTAAAGATGAAAGTCC
>JASDQU010737623.1:233378-245821 GCA_032191745.1 Picea mariana
AAGAAATTGACTCCATTGAGAAGAACAAGACATGGGATCTTGTTGATTTTCCAAGTCACAAGAAAAGTATTGGTGTCAAGTGGGTTTACAAAACTAAACTCAATGAAAAAGGGCAGATCGAAAAACACAAGGCAAGACTTGTTGCCAAAGGATTCTCACAACAACCTGGTACTGATTATGGTGAAAATTTTGCTCCAGTAGCAAGATTAGACATTGTAAGAACTCTATTAGCCATAGCAGCCCAACATAAATGGCAAGTATACCAGATGGATGTCAAGTCAGCTTTCTTGAATGGTTTCTTAGATGAAGAAGTTTATGTCAATCAACCACCTGGATTTGAAGTCCAAGAGCAGACAGCCAAAGTATATCAGTTGAAGAAAGCCTTGTATGGCTTAAAGCAAGCTCCAAGAGCTTGGTACAATAGAATTGACACTTATCTGATCAAAAGTGGTTTCAATAGAAGCCAAAATGAGCCAACTCTTTACACCAAAACAAATCAGCACAGTAAAATTTTGATTGTATGTTTATATGTTGATGACATGATATATACTGGAAATCTTGAGTTAACAAGTTTTAAACATGCCATGCAATCTGAGTTTGAGATGATAGATCTTGGCATAATGAAATATTTTTTGGGGATTGAGGTTGATCAATCATCCAAAGGAATTTTTGTCTATCAGAAAAAGTATGCAGCAGACATCATCAAAAGATTCTGCATGGAAGAATGCAATCCTGCAGAAACCCCTATACCCCTAGGCACAAAATTGAGCAAGAAAGATGAAGACCCTATAGTGGACCCTACCCTGTACAAAAGTTTAGTAGGCAGTTTGTTGTATCTTACAGCAACTTGGCCTGATATTATGCATGCAACCAGCCTTGTTTCCAGATTCATGGAATCCCCCAAAGATTCTCACTAGAAAATGGCAAAACGGATTTTGAGATATATTGCAGGAACTCTCAATTTTGGCTTATGGTACACTAAATATGATAGTAATCAACTTTCTGGTTACACAAACAGTGATTTTCCAGGTAGCCTAGATGACAGGAAGAGCACCTTAGGACATGTTTTTCACCTGGGCATAAACCTGATCTCATGGGCATCAAAGAAACAACCAATTGTATCAATATCTTCTGCAGAGGCAGAGTATGTCATTGCTACTTCAGCTTCCTGTCAAGTTGTGTGGCTGAAAAGAATATTGAAAGATATGTCACATACAGAAAATGATCCAACTCCTATTTTCTATGACAATACTTCAGCAATAGCTCTATCCAAAAATCATGTGTTTCACAATAAAAGAAAACACATTGACACTCGCTTTCACTTCATCCGCGAGATAGTCAATAATGGTGATATTTCACTTCAATTCTGTGGTTCTCGAGATCAGCTCACATATATCTTCACAAAGCCACTGGGAAAATCTGTTTTTGATTTTCAGAGACAACACTTGGGCATAATCAGTGCTGATGTTTGTAACTGTTGAGTTTAAGAGGGAGTGTTAAATATAATGTAGCCTCAACAGTCTGACTGTACACTGCCAATTGTCCTGGCCAGCTGTACTTTATTTTCTTGATTTCCTTGAGCCTATTTAGCTCAGCTATTTTCCTTTTGTATAGTACTTCTTCATTAACTCTTCTCATTGTACTTTCTCCTTACATTCTCATTATACTAAATACTATTTATGTTCTATTCTTTCTCTCTGCATTTCTTGCTTCACAATTTATCACCCCATCGTCGGTGTGGTAGAATTGAATTATCTCATCTCAAGGATCATCTATCCCCCCATCGTCAACTCAAATTACTCAAAGTTGACACTATTTTCCATGCTTGCTTTGTTGATTTCTTCAGAAAAAAGTCCCCCGCTTCACATGTCTACTTGCAATTGTATTCTAAAATTTGTTCCCAATCGTCATGCTCTTTCTCCCATTTACAATTTGGAAGAGGTGTACTTAAGAGAGTTTGGTTTTCAACAATATCTACGACTCCTTTCTCTAGTAAAAATTTGTGCAATAAGGATGGAATGGTACAAAGGAAATCATTGTGTAGATCGGTGTAAAATGTTTCTTTAATAGTTTCAATTGAAGATCTATATTCAATGGCTTGATTTTCAATATAGACTTGGATGATTCTTTCAAACCACTGATTTATATTTGTTCAAACTTTGTTTTTTATTTTTACCATTAACTGTCCATTTACAACTAGTTTTCACATTACAAGTTCGGTTAAGGTATTCAAATATTGCTTCATGGATCAATTCAAGGAATCATTCATGTGTATCTATGAAGAATTGCACTTGAGTTTCTACCGACATCAATTCATTTCTCCTTGCGTATATTTTTATGTAGTAGCAAATCTTGCATTCCGACCACTCACGTATATCTTCTAGGATTAACATCTATGTGCTCATTACTCTACATGTTCAATTTTATAACTATCGACAACAAAATCAATGTTGTAATCTAGGGAAAGGTATGTGAGTGTTACTAGTAGTTCATCATGCAAAGAAGTATATACAATATAGTACTACATACACATACACTTACACACACATATAAGAAAGCATACACAAAGTAGTGATACAACCAACAATACACACTTTATTATGTACAACAAAAACCATATTTCCTCTATTACATAGTCACATATATACTTATGTGTTTAGTGATATGGTAGTTACAACTTTATAACTTCCTCAGTCGGCCAACCCAACTGGTTATTTCACTGACTCACATACTCAAATTACATATTTGACTTGGTCAATTGTTAGATCTAATCGATAGGGCCCACAATCCCCACAATACTCATCCAAAGAGGATATTCAAGATGGGGTTGTATAGAATAGTTCTTCCATATATTGCAAATATTTCTATCGTATTATCTCTTAATAAGAGACATCATCTTCTTAAAGAACTTATAGATAAAACTCATCCTTAGTGAACCTCCATCTATGAAAATAAATATTTTAATTATGAATTTGCATTTTAGATTTAGTTTCACGATATTGCTTTATGAGTAAAGAGGAATTGAACCAGTTTTAGACGATATGCTTACATATTAATTGGAAATATATATTAAGAAAAAAAATTAGTGTTATAGTGAAAACTAAGATTATTGGCTCACACTTTGTTCATTTTTTTAATTATAATTCTTCATTGAAACATATTGATGTGTATATCCTCTTAAAAATTGTTTTTTTTTTTTCAATTTATATCCCAGCTTGGAGTTCAAAATATATCCCAAACAATGAATGGTAAATAGAAACATTTCAAACTCCAAGATGGTTAAAAATTGTAAACAACAAATCTAATGGTATTTTAGAATCAGAAGTGTTTGATTGAAAGGTAAAATTTTTCATTGATGAATCTATATTGAGCAATTTTTTCAACTACAAGGAATCAAAGACATATGCTTGGTTTGGTTCACTAAGATGAACATCTCCATTCCCAGTGTACATTGGTGCTTTATAGTCAATTTCAAGTTATTTATTACTTTAGCTATGATTGATGTTAACTCTCTTAAACATCTCTTCTCTAAACTTGTTATTATTGATATGAATAACTGTGTGTTTCTAAGTGGATGGACACTCATGTCCTTGAATTATGATTTTTCAGTAGATGTCTATATAGAAAATACAGTTAAACAATCATTCTCTCATTATTGAAATAAGACTAAAAGAAATGTAATACACTAATCATCCATTGACATTTATAGAAATTATCGCGTTTTAGTAATTAATACATTTTACTAATATTTTCTTTGTGTGATAATATCTTAGATGGTTAATTAAATCTAGCTTCTTATATTTAGTTATGTTTAATAAATTCAACAATACTTTCATGTTTTTAATTGTATTTTTTTCTTAGAATTAAAGTGACTTTTATAAAAAATACAACAATGTAAAATTCAATTATGAAAATGTACTTAATATTAAACATTTTGGATGAATTTCTTGAAACATTGTATTTAACGAAAGTTGTGATAAAACACAATTCTTTTGGACAATTTCATTGAAAGTAATCTATGAGACAATGAAAATATATATAATTACAAATATTTGCAATTATGTAAAAATACAATTCATGTGGATAGCTTCATGGAAAGTAATTTATAAGACAACGAAAATATCTATATAATTACAAAAACATATATTTATTAACATATGAATGGCAAGTAAGTGTAAGTGATGCGTAATCCATTTTAAAAACATTAAGTGGTTATATTAAATGCTATTGAAAATCAAATGCAAAATTGAATTTTATAAAGTGTAAAATTCAGTTTCCAGATTGTACTAATAAATGATTTTGAAATTAAAAAATCATATTTTAAAAGTGTCAATATCATATTTTAAAATTGCAAAATTAGATTTTAAAAATGCCAATATCTAGCATCACCCTCTCTCTCGACTCAGTCTATCTATCGTTTCTCACTTTAAGTATTCTACAACTTTAATTTTTAACCTATCATAGATAAAATATATGAACCAAACACACGGTGAGGCTACACTCACTTCTCTATTATTTAATGAAGACAGATTACATCCTTATATAGAAAAAGACTCTACCGAGTCAGTTACATGCAAATCAAAGACAACTAGACTCTTAACTAAGAACTGACTCTTAACACACCTACAACTGACTCTCACAACTGAAGCTTATAACTAGTGCTTACAACTGGCGCTTTCTCCATTATTTCCAAGTCTCCCCCTTAATGGAGAATGGATTGACTTCTACACCTAACATCTCCCTAAATAGTTCAAACTTAATCTTTCTAAGAGGCTTAGTGAAAATATCAGCAACATTTTCACTAGTATTACAATACACAAGAGTTATTTCATTTGACTGCAACTTTTCTCTAACAAAATGATACTGAGCTTCAACATGCTTTGTCCTTGCATGAAAAATCAGATTCTTTGCAATATTGATTGAGCTTTGATTATCACATCTGATCATCGTAGGTTCCTTTCATTCTTCTCCAACATCTTGAAGAAGTCTTCTTAACCAAACAGCTTCCCAAGTTGCTGCACACAAGGCTTTATATTCTGCTTCGGTAGAAGATAAAGATATAGTAGGCTGCTTTTTACTGCTCCATGAAACAACCCCTGATCCAATGTTGAACGCATATCCAGTAGTTGATCTTCGATCATCCATATTGCCAGCCCAATCAGAATCTGAATAACCTGTCAACTCAACATCAGATGCAACAGTATATTTAATACCATAATCAAGTGTACCTTTTAGATACCTGAGTACTGCCTTTGTTGCATTTCAATGGCTTTCATGAGGTTTCACCATTAACTAGAAATTCAAGATGCAGACGCTCATGGAGGGCTATGGTGTCTGGAACATTGTGAAGGGAACTGAACTGAAACCTGATGTGACTGTCGGTGCGACAACAACACAGATCCAAGATTGGGAGAAGCGCGAAAACAAGGCAAAGGTATTGTTGCACATGTCTGTTAAAGATAGCATAATTCCGCATATTAGAGATGCTACAACTTCTGTTGCAACATGGACTGCTCTTAAATCATTGTATGAAACTAGCAACACAAATCGCATTTTGTTCTTGAAAACTAAATTTCTAGGCATTAAGATGGATGGAAATGAATCTGTTAGTTCATTTTTGGGTCGCATTAAAGAGGTGAAAGACAAGTTAGTAAATATAGGGGAAACTGTTTCCAATACTGATCTAGTGACTATTACCTTAAATGCTATGCTAGAAGATCATCATATGTTCATAACAGGTCTTGCAGCAAGGCAGAAACCTCCTACGTTTGAAGAACTGACAGGTATTTTTTTGCAAGAGGAAGAGAGGCAAGAGAATTTGAAGCCTCCGAGTAAAGATTTGGCACTGTGGTCAAATAATAGATCTGCGAGAGGGAGATCAGGAGTAAGAGGCAGAGGAGGCAGTTCATGGCAGAGAGGCGGTTCATGGCAGAGAGGCAGTTCATAACAGAGAAGACAATCTCCAAATCAAGGTATGCAATCTGATAGGAATGAGTCAAAGTGTTTTTTTATTGTGTTCGACTTTGACATATGGTTAAAGACTATCATAAGAATAAAAGTGACGAGGCTAGGAATAAACCTAGAACACATTCAGGTCATTATGCAGAAAAATCTTCAAATCAAGATCACAGATTATTTATTGCTAGTGATGCTATTGATGAACCCCCAAATTTTGACTCACAGGATCTTAGGTTGTTTGTGACTAACGCTTCTTTATCTGCTGAAACGAATGATTATGATGCCTGGTTTGTGGATTCCGAAGCATCAGTACATATGACTTGTAATAAAAATTGGTATGCTAATTTCAAAGAAACACATAATGGTGCCAACATATATCTTGGAGATGACTGCGCTCATCAAATCAAGGGATATGGAGACATTCCTGTGACATTGCCTAATGGTACTGTTCGTCACATTCATAATGTGGTGTATGTGCCAGGAATAAAGAAAAAATTGATCTCTGTATCCACCATTATAGATCAGAACTTGAAGGTTGAATTCTTCAAGAATTATTGCATAGTGAAGGATCTGCTGGACCACTTCCGAACTGTTGCAATGGGAATCAGAGAAGGAGGTCTATACAAACTTGATGTTACTAGGAAAGCACATCATGCACTGACTTCTACAACTATGCCAACATAGATTATTTGGCATCAAAGGTATGGACACATCAATCATCCTGATTTATTGTTATTACAGAAAAAGAATATGGTTGAAGGACTTCCCATGTTAAAGAATAAGAAAGTTGCTTGTGATGGATGTGCATTAGGAAAGATGCACAGAGATGAATTCCCCTCTAATCCTGGCAAGAAAAAGAGGGATGTGTTAGATCTTGTGCATACTGATGTTTGTGGGCCTATGTAGACTAGGTCTTTAGGAGGTGCATTTTACTTTCTGTTATTTATTGATGATTGCACGAGATACACATGGGTTTACTTCCTTAGATGAAAAAGTGATGTTTTCGAGTACTTTAAGGAATTCAAAACCATGGTGGAAAAGAAGACAGGAAAATCCATCAAAATCCTCCGTTCAGATCAAGGGGGAGAGTATAAATCAGGGGACTTCAACAAATATTGCAAAGATAATAGAATAGTACAACAGTTTACAGTACCTCACACTCCATAGCAAAACGGAGTCGCTGAAAGGAAAAACAGAACACTGGTAGAGTGTGCACACAGTATGATGAAAGGTAAGAATCTCTCAAATGCATTTTGGGCTGAAGCCATAAATACTGCAGTTTATTTAAAGAATAGAAGTCCAACAAGGTGTATTGATAATGTTACAACTTTCGAAGCCTTCTATGGTTCCAAACCTGCAATTAATAATTTGAAAGTATTTGGGTGTAAGGATTTTGCACATATTCCAAAGGAGAATAGGAGGAAATTGGATGCTAAAGCCACTAAATGTATTTTCATTGGGTACTGTTCTGAATTTAAAGCATACAAACTATTTGATCCTGCTACTCACAAAGTATTTGCAAGTAGAGATGTACTTTTCCATGAGCAGGAAGCAGGAAATCATGACGACAACAGTCATGAGGAATGACAGAGAATTCTTGATGAAGGAGTTAAAGAAGAGAAGCAACAGTATCCCACACAGTAGCATCCATCCTCACAGCGACAACAACAGTAGCAGCAAGAAGGACTCAATGATATGGACAATTCAAGCAGTCAAACAAAAGTTTGGCCTGCATTTCTCCAAACTTCAAGACATAGGAAGTAATGTAACTCACCAAGATCTTTCATTTCAAATACCTTTGATAACTGCTCCTTGATTTCATCAATTAACTTCTCTTCATTTCTATAATTATTGAATCATCAACATATAATGAAATCAATACTATATACCCTTGTTCATCAAATTTGGTATACAGATTTGGATCACTTTTGCTCCTCATAAAACCCTGTTGAAGAAAGAAAGAGTCTATCTTCTCATACCATGACCTACGTTCCTATTTTAGTCCAAACAATGCTTTCTTTAACTTACACACTAAGTGTTCTTGCCCCTTTTCAACAAACCCTTCAGGTTGAGTAAGGTAAACCTCTTCCTTTAACTCACCATTCAAAAATGCAAATTTAACATCGAACTGATGCAACTTCCAATGATACTTTGTAGCTAAAGAAATTAACATTCTGATAGTATTCAATTCAGCTATCGGTGAAAATGTTTCAGCATAATCAATACCTTTTGTTTGTGAATACCCCTTTGCCACCAGTCTAGCCTTATACTTATCTATACTACCATCTAATTTAAAATTAGGTTTGTATATCCATTTGCATCCAATGGGCTTCTTATGTTTAGGCAATTCAGTCAATTCCCAAGTATTGATTTTCATTATAGATTCATATTCTTCCTCCATTGCATTTCGCCATTCATCATGTTCATTAGCTTCGTCAAAAATCATGGGTTCTATGACATTTGAAATGGTACTCATTAGGGCATAGTCTTTATACCTCTCAGGAAGCCGAATGTAACACCCTGTTTCCCCCAGTTTGTAAAAATAACTGGACTGGCCAAGAACTGTGGCAAACTCAGAAATGTGAATAATATTATGAATTTATATTGCAGGACTCCTGAGAGGGGATATGCTAAAAAAGAGACCACGATGGCTGCAGGAAGGTGGTGGAAGGCACCTAGAAAGGTGGCGTTAACTTCCACCGAAAATCAATACCGTATTTGGACTCCACTGGCCCAGAGAACCAAAAGCGGCTCGCTAGTCCCAAATTAAATGTCTCATAGGCTGGTAGGTAGATGGCTCCTCAGGAATTAATGAGGGATGGGGAGGTGAAACGCCCATCCGTAGAGCCGTTAGGCCTGACCAACGCAAGGGAAATCGCGCCACACGCAACCTCGCAAGAGGATAAGGCGTGGGGGAGAAGCAATTGGGGGAAAACGCGAGGGGAGAAAGAGAACTCTGGCGATATGCAGAGTGAGTGATAGCAGAGAGGAAGGAGAGTAACCTTCGCTCCTAGTCACTGGAAAACAAAGACACAGTCTCACAGAATCGTGGTCTCAGCTAAGGGGTGGCTAGTGGTAAATCCGCTAGGAGTCGCTGAGCCTACGGTTGGGTGGAAACGAGCACCCCTCTCAGTAGTTGTATAACCCCTGATGTTACTTTCTGATAAGTGTTTTTCCTTTGGCATCTTGAAATATATGTATTCTAACAATTATGCTCATAAGCTGTGAAATTGTGAATAATTTCAGTATAAGAATGTCTGTATGATGTTTTGATCAGTATTGGTAGTTGTATGTTTATAATAGAAAGACTATGTGTGGATTATGTTCTCTTAAGTCATTATTTATATGCATACTTATCTAATTCAGACTCCACGCCTAGTTCTCGGGAGAGAGATACCCTTATCTGCCTCAGATAGTACCCTGGGTAAACCTCCCCATAGAAATACCCTTCTTGAAAAAGCCATCAAGAACCTGGAAGGAGGACGTGAAGGTGCAAGGCCTTAAGAAATCCCTGATAAGTATCGAATCGATGGACGAGATCCTGTCGGGCGATCTATGGTCACTCACGACCGTCAGATAAGAAGAAGAAGCTGGAAAGATAAGTACCTTAACCTTGATAGGTGTTGATCAACGGACGAGATCCCGTAAGGAAATCTGTGGTCACTCATGACCGTTAAATTTGGTAGGAGAAAGTAGGATGTTAAGTGCCTTACCCCTGTGACTTTCTGTGTCTTCATGGGTAGCGAAGAGATCAGGACCGTAGATCCCCAAGGTCCATGAGAGCATCCAGAGTGTTGATCTTTCCACGTCCAGGAAGTCATGGGAGAGCACACAAGTTAGGAACCTGTCTGAGCCGTCAGATCTCGGCTGAGAAACCCTACAGTCATTGGATCTATCAGGAGATGTCCGAGGGATAAACCCCCAGTGAATAGGGGCGAAAGCTCTGAAAAAGATCTAGACCATCTAATCAATGGAGGCCACATGTCAAGAGATTTTCCACTTCGAGAAATTAGGAGTCGAGAACTCGGGAGTTCTGGTGATGAAAGATCGGGGCATTCCATGGTAGAAACCCCGAAGTAGATTCAGGTCGTCCGATTAAAGGAGGCCACGTGTCGTGAGATTTCCCATTTCGAGAAATCGGGAATCAAGAACTCGGGAGTTCTGGTGACGAGAGATCAAGATGTTCCATGGTGGAAACCCCGAAGCAGTCGTAGACCGACTGATTTTGGGTGGCTACGTGTCGAGAGATTACCCATTTTGGGAAATTGGGGATCGAGGATTCGGGAGTCCCGTTGACAAGAGGTTGAGCTCTCACCTTGACAAATCCCAATGGAAGAGAGACCGTGGTTATATGGGAAGAGGTCATATTGACCAAGGCATAACCCAAGGGGCTAATCACCAATTTAGGCTTGTTTGGCACTTCGACATTTCATCACTCGGGATACCGAAGGGAATGTTCCCTTATGCTCTCAAACCCCAAAATCCTGACTTATAAATATCGATATGTTAACATGTGGTTAAGCTCCAATGAACGAACAAGATCCTCTCGGAGGATCCAGGGTCTGGGATGACCATGAAATGTGAGGAAGAGACGTCGGCTTTAAGTCGGGGCACAAATGTGCATTAGGGTAAGTGACGAGTAGATCTAAACGGCCAGAGTCCATCTTCCCAGATATACGGCTGAGGCTTCATTCCGGAGCCCCCCTTGCCATTCTTCCTTTAATGGGGGTGGGGGTTCGGAATGGTGTGGCGTGTTAAGTGGGACCTGTCTCCTATCACGTCACCCTCTGTGTCGTGCTTCCCTCTTGCCACCTATACTCCACTCAACCACATGACAGGGCCCGTTCCTATTGGCCATTCGCTAACCCTATTGGGATTCGTCCCTATTGGCCAGTCGCTAGCCCTGTCAGGGTTCGATGGTTGAAGAATCGAACGATTCGACATTCTTGTAGTGCCGAGGGGAGAAATACAAGAAGCGCCATGATTATTTGACCTGTGATCCTGACCCGTGATGACATGGGAGAGAGAGAGAATTAGCTTACGCTATGCCTCCGTAGATATTTCGGGGGATCTGATTCTACATAAATCAATGAAAACTTGATTATGGTAGTGGGTGCCTGACACTGAATCTATCTTGAAGATCTTCTGAACTGATTATCTTCCTCCCCACTTTGTGAAGATCTGTCTTCACCTCTAGGTGTACTGTGACAGCTTGAATTGTCCATATCATTGAGTCCTTGTTGTTGTTGTTGTTGTCGCTGCGGGGATGGCTACTGTTGTGTGGGCTGTTGCTACTCTTCTTTAAATCCTTCATCAAGAAGTCTCTGCCATTCCTCATTACTATTTTCGTCATGATTTCCTGCTTCCTGCTCATGGAAAAGTACATCTCTACTTGCAAATACTTTGTGAGTAGCAGGATCAAACAGTTTGTATGCTTTAAATTCAGAAGAGTACCCAATTAAAATACATTTAGTGGCTTTAGCATCCATTTTCCTCCTATTATCCTTTGGAATATGTGCAAAATCCTTACACCCAAATTCTTTCAAATTATTAACTCTAGGTTTGGAACCATACAAGGCTTCGAAAGGAGTAACATTATCAAGACACCTTGTTGGACTTCTATTCTTTAAATAAACTGCAGTATTTATGGCTTCAGCTCAAAATGCATTTGAGAGATTCTTACCTTTCATCATACTGCATGCACACTCTACCAGTGTTTTGTTTTTCCTTTCGGTGACTCCATTTTGCTGTGGAGTGTGAGGTAATATAAACTGCTGTACTATTCCATTATCTTTGCAATATTTGTTGAAGTCCCCTGATTTATACTCTCCCCCTTGATCTGAACGGAGAATTTTGATGGATTTTCCTGTCTACTTTTCCGCCATGTTTCTGAATTCCTTAAAGTACTCGAAAACATCACTTTTTCATCTAAGGAAGTAAACCCATGTGTATCTCGTGCAATCATCAATAAATAACAGAAAGTAAAATGCACCTCCTAAATACCTAGTCTGCATAGGCCCATAAACATCAGTATGCACAAGATCTAACACATCCCTCTTTTTCTTATCAGGATTAGAGGGGAATTCATCTCTGTGCATCTTTCCTAATGCACATCCATCACAAGAAACATTCTCATTCTTTAATATGGGAAGTCCTTCAACCATATTCTTTTTCTGTAATAACAATAGATCAGGATGATTGATGTGTCCATACCTTTGATGCCAAAGAATATCTGTTGGCATAGTTGCAGAAGTGAGTGCATGATGTGCTTTCCTGGTAACATAAAGTTTGTATAGACCTCCTTCTCTGACTCTCGTTGCAACAATTCGGAAGTGGTCCAACAGATCTGCAAGATACCAGATATATAAAATATGCAGAACATAAACGAAATGCTAGAAATAACAGAATAACAGTGAAATATCCTGCATAATCTTCACAATACACAGAAATGATATACGAAATAGCAACAGAAATAGCACTTGAAC
>JASDQU010737623.1:245921-260551 GCA_032191745.1 Picea mariana
TAACGACAGATCTCTGTGGCTTAAAGACGCCGGAATACATCTCTACCCTGAAAAAAAAATACCCACAATTTCTGCCAAGGAAAGTGCTCTGATACCACTTGCAAGATACCAGATATATAAAATATGCAGAACAGAAACGAAATGCTAGAAATAACAGAATAACAGTGAAATATCCTGCATAATCTTCACAATACACAGAAATGATATACGAAATAGCAACAGAAATAGCACTTGAACAGAAATAGCACTTGATTCAGATAGCAATGTTCACAGGCCTCTTCGAGGGGGCAACCTCCAATCGAGCAGCGCTCTGTTACAATAATATCCAAGCTAGGGTTTTCATACCCTCGACTCCTATTTATACTAAGAAGAAGCATCTAGAGGAAGATCCTTCTAGAAGCGGAAGCTTCTATTAGGTCTTCTTACATCCGCCTTATTCTATTTTATTGAAAGGTCTTATTAATATTGACCTTTATTACATCTGAATACATTAATCTACCTATGTGCGGGTTAGCACCTTAACAAGATCCTTCACTATGTAATAATTCTTGAAGAATTCAACCTTCAAGTTCTGATCTATAATGGTGGATACAGAGATCAAATTTTTCTTTATTCCTGGTGTTACACCTCAAAAATACTCACTTTGATAGTGTCACAAGTGTCGTCATTACAAGGTTCGCAAGTGTTTCTTTTTTATCACAAGTGTCGCAAGTGTTAAAGAAAGCATATTGCCATGATGCCCATGTCGTGCCTGTAAACGACATCAAGAGGACACTTGGCACATGTCAAACACTTGATTTGGAAGAGGAGGAAAGGTTATCTGGGCTCATGAACCTTTTGCCATTTGAAAACACTCAAAAAACTAAGTTTTGAAGGAAAGTGCTCCCCTATACCTCTTCTGGGAGTGCTGGCGCTCCCTCTTACACTATTTGGGAGCGTTATAAAGCTCCTTTGGCCCTTCTGAGGGAGCGTTGGTGTCTTTAGGAGTGTTGGCGCTCCCCTAAACACTACTAGGGAGCGCTATAGAGCTCTAATGGCCCTTTTAAGGGAGCGCTACCTATTTTAGGTAGTAGCTGAGTTGTTGAGATGAATGGGGGAAGGATCTTTTCATTCTTAGAAGGTAGTTGAGCTCGAATCCCTAGTCCAGCCATGTTCTTAGGGTAGATCCTCAACTAAAGGAGGCAAATCCTCAACTTCCCCAAGGATATCTCAAGTTGTTAAAGCCTCTCCAAGGCTATATAAGCAAGCTTTCTAATGGTGAAAGGGGAATGGAAAGGGAGAATCACACCAAACTTATGATCTTATAAGTGGTGATGGAACAGAGATATTTTGGCACCAAGAGACCTATGATCTCATAGGGATCAATCAATGAAGCTATCATCATTCGGATCATGGATTTTTCGAGCAAGGGGTAGACAAGGAAGACTTGACGAAACTGCTGCAATCCATCTACGGCTGTAAGCAATGTTTTGTCTTCATTAATATAATTTGCTTGGGCTGTTTCTTTCTAATTCATGTTCAATCTCAGATGAATTTGTCTCTTTAGTAGATAGACCTATTTCGGACTAATATTGATAGAGTAGGAAGTAGTCGTACTTTTTTTTTCTATAGGGCTTATCGAGGAGCGAAAGATTGGAGCTCAACTCGGAGCGTGCAGGAACAAACACCGGTAAAAGGTACTTCTTTTCTCTTTCCTTCTTACACACTAGTCCACTTAGATCTAAAAGGAAGTCAGTGACCATGATAAGCAATTTTTGTCTTAGATTTAAGAGTCTATCTCTTTAAGGCGATCTACTTGTCTGCAGGGAGATTTTCCTTCAACAGAAACTGGCGACCATACTGGGGATCGAACCCAGAATCTCTGGTTTCACAGACCTTTCTTAGTTTTGTTTTTTCCTTATAGACCTTGCCTTACACTATTATTGTGTTTAGACCTTGTTCACCCCTTCATATCTGTTTTCACTTGCTGATTGACACTTTACCCCATCACACTTAGCTTACCTGTGAAAATTTGAATGAAATTTTGGTTTTTTTGACATTTTTATGAGTTTTTTGAGTCTAGCGTCCCCTTGCGCATGTTAGCAGAGTGCCAACACTCCCTGGAAGTGTTAGACAGAGATTTATAACACTCTGTTCACCCTTACACCAGAGCACCAGCCTAGACCCTGTTTCTTTACTTGCTAAGATGCTTTGTGATTCAATGATCCTTCCTTTGACCTTTTACATGCTTCCTCCTGAGAAGTAAACACCTTTTTGTTCATATTTTATGCCCTTCTTCATTATTTTTGAGTTTTTGTTGTTGAGAGCTTGAAATCGATCCACTATTTTCTTCCTCTCCTATCCGACTGAGCGGGAACTCTAGTGAAGGACATTAAAAGTCTGTAACTCTTCTCATTGGGTTCTTTGAGGTCATATGATGCAATCTCTTTCTCCTTCCTTTTTCATTTTTGGTTTTCTTTCTCTTGTTTGATTGCAAGAGGGTGTGTTATTTGTGCGAAATCTGCGTTTTCTTGTCCAAATATCCTTGATCTGAAAGGGTAGTCGACATGACAAGTTTTTCATTGAATTGATTATCATTCGCATGAAAACGACAAAAATACATCTTAATGAATAGTTTGCATATTAGTTTGCATTTCTAAAATGTTGTAGCATCATATTGGATTTGATTGAGAACAAAATTGATTGAGGGCATTCCTTATCAAGTGTTTGATAGTGAAAATGACTCTTCCTCTTTCCCTTAAATAGGTATTCATTGAAAAGAAACGATTATTTATCATACTTCATGCATATTTTTGGGATTGAGTCATAATTCCATCAGTTTCAGTTTCGTACACCCTCTGAGTAAACAACAGCCATTAAAATCAACGCTTAACTAAAATTTATTAGACTTTTTACATCTTTGTTAGAAAACCTACATTAGTTTAAGGTGTAGGGATTTGGAATAGGTTGAAAGCATAAATTTCTATAGATATCAAACAAACTTAGTATCTTGCAGTAGGGAGAGTCAAATCCAATTGTCGTATTGGCTTGCTGGGATCCCCCTCTCACACAGGGGTTATGCACGAGGTCACATTCGGGTGAGTTACGGAGATTATCCCTCTGTGGACCAACTGTTTGTAGTGTTCAGATCGTATATTGGGGGTCACTAGAAGGTATACCCACGATTATGTGTGGGAGCCTTTCAGGCTGATTTCGGACTTGTTATCCTGCCCATACGTTCTGACTGGACTGTCGACTGTATCCGCCTAGGGGCTGACTACGAGTTGGTGACCTTAGTAGCCACAATCTTTAGGGTCTCACATAAGGTGACGGTGAAGGGAAGTCTCACTGTACTTGGAACAGACGTTTGTCAAACTCACTCAGGCTCCTTGGAGGGTAAATCCACAATTACTATGTGGAAGCTTGCACCAAGGCGTAAGTCTATTAAGTAGGTCGCCAACGTAATTGATCCACCCGCTCTATCCCCTCCCATTCCTATTTTGATCTCGCGACGTTGGATTTCATCACCAACTAGTGGTTTCATCATGGGAAGGTTTTGTTTGATTGATTGCTTCTCAGATTCATAGCGTGTGTTGTTTGTTTTACTTAGTGGACCTTAGGTCGAGTCAGTGTTAATGGCATCGAATCTTGGGAGTACCAATGGAGGAACCCCTTCTCCTAGGGAACCTTATACCTTTCCTTCGATTGGAAACTTTGGTAGTCCATATGTTGCCACACTGAGCCTTCCAGGACTCACTATCGGATTACAAGTTTGGTTGTTCCCCACTCCAGTGATCTCGAATCCTCCCAATGTTTCAGCTGCACCTAATACTTTAGACGTCGGTACACCACCCACACATCAACCTCATGTCAAATTTTTGCCTTCTTCGTCCATCAAGTCTCCTTCCATTTATCCTTCTTCACCTAGTGAAATCTCTAAAGCAAGTAGCCAGGTTGATCAGAAGAAGAAGAAACGGAAAGAGAAGAAGAAGAAGAACCCGAAAAGGACAAAGGCCCCAACAACATCAGATGTTGGCTCTAAGAAACCAGTTACTATTAATAGTACTGGGAGTGTTGATGAGGTCAACAATATTAAAATGAAGAACCCAAAACCCAAATTCCCTTGCAGTCTTTGTAAGGGTGACCATTTTCTGAGGGATTGCCCCGGTCTTACCCAAGTCTTAGAAATGTGGTCCTCCACGTCATCGGCCTCTGTCAGTCATGTCGATGATACCCCATCAACTAGTGATGTTCAAGTTGGTAAGAAGAACCAAATTGTCAAGTTCCCTTGCATGTTATGTAAAGGTAATGATTACTCTCACCTTTGTCCTCGCATGGACGAGGCTTCTTCTCTTTTGGAAAAACTTCAACTTCCAAAAGGTTATCGTAAGCTTTCCCCTGACCCATCGTTGGTTGATGGACTGGTCAATCCGGTTCCATCCTCGGTCATTCTGGTTGATCAGGTGGTCAATCTAGTTTCCTCCTCGATTGAACCACAAACCCAAGTAGTTGATCTAGTTCCGTCATTGATCAGCCCCGCTCTTCATCAAAAGAGTGATACCAAAGTGGTCAATATGTTTTCATCCTCAGTCGATCCCACTCTCCTGTTAGAGAGTGACACCAAAGCGGTCGATCCTTTTCCACTCGTCGACCCCATTCTTCCCTTGGAGAATGAAACTCAAGTGATTGATCCGGTCCTGTCATCGGTTGATCCCACTGCTCCTTTGATGAGTGCCAAAGTGGTTGCTCCAGCTACATTATCGGTCAATCCCACTCTTCCATTGAGGAGTGACAAAGTGACTGATCCAGTCCCTTCCTCGGTCAGTCCCACCCTTCATCCGAAGAGTTTCAAAGTGGTTGCTCCAATTACATCGTCGGTCAATCCCACTCTTCCATTGAGGAGTGCTCAAGTGACTGATTCAGTCCCTTCCTTGGTTAGTCCCACTCTTCCTCTAAAGAGTGCCAAAGTGGTCGATCCAGTTTCGCCATCGGTCGATCCCATTCCTCCATTGAGGAATGTCAAAGTGATTGATCCAGTCTCTTCCTCAGTCAGTCCCACTCTTCCTCTAAAGAGTGCCAAAGTGGTCTATCCAAGTACACCATTGGTTGATCCGATCCAATCATCGATCAACCCTACTCCCCTTCTAGAGAGTAAACCCAATACTGCCCATGTTTTTCTCGTTAATACAGACTCTACCATGCCGGGGGGCATTCCTCCTTCTCCTGCGAAACCCCCTCCAAGTACTGAAGCCATCCTTTTTGATTGGGGTGCACTAACTGGACCTCGTCTTCCCTCTCACATTTCTTTCCAGATTACAGTACAGGTTTGTGGTCGGGACATTCCTCAAACGCTGATAGACGAAGGTGCGTCCATTAGTATTTTGTCTTCTATTGCTTGGTACGCTTTGGGTTGTCAGCAGCTTGCACCGGTTACACAAAATTTGTTAGCTTTTAACAGAGGAACTAGTCAACCTTTAGGGATCCTTCCTCAATTTCCTGTAACTTTGGGAGGGAAAACTGTCTTTATCGATGTCATGGTAGTCCGAGACCCCTTGGATTTTTCTTTACTCCTCGGGCGAGATTATGTATATGCCATGAAAGCTATTGTATCCACTCTTTTTCGTGTGATATATTTTCCTCACAATGGAAGAATTGTGACTATTGATCAACTTTCATTCATCGGCCCTGAATGGGTTACCTCCCTAAGTGGTTCTTATATGCAGACAATATCACCCCAGCCACATGTCAATTATGTGGTGTTGTCTCCCATGACCTCAACTTCCAATGATTTGGATCCGGTAGTGGACATGGTGATTTCTTCGGTAGGATTATTGGAACCTGGTCTCCTTCCTCCTATCGTGGCCCTCAACATGTGTTCCTTCTCGAGTGATTATCTTCCATCCAGTGAAGATCTCCTGGAGGCCATGAAAACGTTTTATCCATTGACATGGTACCCTTCCAGAGCATTATCCTCTTGGAAGTCATGATCAGGATGAAACTATGAGCATAGTTTCTCTTCTCTGTGGCAAGCTTGTTAAAAAAATGAAACAGAGGCCTTGAGCATAGTTCTTTTCATGTGTCAAGCTCATTAAAAAATGAAACAATCACCTCTCTTGAACCTTCTTTTCATCCACCCTTATCCTTTTTCTCATCTCCTGGAGAAATTGGTGACGACCTTAGAGCCAGTGAATGAATCGAAGCTTGGAGGGCATGTCTCTAGCCTTTGGTGATCTTTCTGGAGTTAAGCCACTAGCTTTCAAGCTGGGGGCATACCGAGATTAGTCTTTGTTCTTTCTCGTGCTCGTGAATACATGAGAATGCATCCGGGTAGACTTTTATCTCTTTTTGGGACCTGTATGGATACACAAAAAAGGAACCCCCTGGAGTCTCCTTTAAGCTCTTTTCAGACTCTCTAAACATGAAAAGATTGCTGAGTGATCTTGCTTCCTTTCACACTCATTAAAAGGGTCGAAAGGGCATCTTTCGAGTGGTATTTTATCTCTTTTTCAGCCTCGCGAGACTAACATTACGAAAAAGGACAACATTGGAGTCATCTTTAAGTTCTTTTTAGACTCTCTAAAGATGAAGAGATTACCGAGCGACCTTGTTCTCTTCACGCTTATTAAAGTATTTGAAGAAAACGTATGTTGAGCGATAGTTTCTCTCTTTTTCGGTCTCGTCAGACTACTTTACGAAAAAGGAACTGAGACAGTTCTCTTTTAAGTGTTTTTCCAGACTCTATAATCATGAAAAACCTTTGAGTTTTCTGTCTTTGGACTCGCTAAACAAAACATCGACAGGCCCATATGGGATCGAACCCTTACTTATTCCAGTTCTTTAAACAAAAGAAGAGGAACTTACCGAAGGTGAGTTTGATCGAGCATGTGTTACCCTCCTCGAACTCGTTAAATTAAAAAGAGGTACTCGTCTATCTGTTTGGGGGAAAAATTGAAAGAAGCAAGCCAAGCAGTTTTGAGAACATTACCAAGTAACTCTTAGAGTCGCCCTTGAACACGACACTTTGTCTTTGCACGCATCCACTGAACCTCTACATTGAGCCAATCCTTTGAGTTTATTTTACTCCTTTGGGTCACCCGACGTAAGTCACAGCATCCACTGCATCATCAATTTTTGGTCCATGTCATGTTTTTGTGCCTCAGTGTTCAACGGAAGTATCCGCCTTGAGAGTCAGCCATCACAAATATCTTGTCTCAATACCCATGTTAGTCCATGTTCATTTGATCTACCAATTACATCTCTATGTCTGTTTCGTGTCATTGATGGGGGATACATCAAGGCCCTCCTTCGACGAGCCTATTCCTGTCGACTTCAACACATTATCCAGGAACAAGACTTAGAAACCAGTTAGTACTTTGGGACCTGCATGCCTCAATGGAAATCCTCCTCACATTCGACAGTGGGTTTACATTATTGACCTCTGATCGGATGATTCCACAGATGTTCGACTTCAGCTCATCCATTCACATTCGTTAGAATGTACTAGAGTACCTTGGGGATCATTGACATTAATGGTGATCTCCCTCGCGCTTGTTAACGGTTTACATCATTGACCAGTAATCAAGTGGTTTCTGCCATGTTCGACACTGGGACATCTATTCACAGGGTTAGATTTGTACTACATTGGGATCGGTAAAAAGAACCTGGGTTGAGTGATCTCTTTGATATGTATTTTGCCCAGGTTGCGAAGGAGTTTCTTTTGAACAATGACACATATACTATTACATATATCCACTTTGTATTGGTCATGGCTATGTCTTGTCATCTCGTAGATCCACTGTGTATTCTTCGTGGCTACGATCAGTTCAGGTCATCAGAGGATAGATCCACACTGTATCCTCAGTGGATATACCTTTTTATCAATACAATTATGGATCCGCAGTGTATTTTATAGTGGCCATATTTTGCAAGTCTTGATCACCCAAGCATAGGTATGCCTACCTTGGGTTTGAAACATGTCATGATATTTGTTGGATGTTTGTGTGCATCTTTTGTCAGGTTCTCTGCGTCTATACCCTTGCTTGAAAGTCTACAAAGCATTTCAGTTATCAGTTCCTGTCTTCTAACTTCATACTTTGGGGGGCAATCTGTTACACATAAAAAATACTCACTCTGATAGTGTCGCAAGTGTCGTCATTACAAGGTTCGCAAGTGTCTCTTTTTTCTCACAAGTGTCGCAAGTGTTAAAGAAAGCATACTGCCATGATGCCCATGTTGTGCCTGTAAACGACATCAAGAGGACACTTGGCACATGTCAAACACTTGATTTGGAAGAGGAGGAAAGGTTAATTGGGCTCATGAACCTTTTTCCATTTGAAACACTCAAAAAACTAAGTTTTGAAGGAGAGCGCTCCCCTATACCTCTTCTGGGAGTGTTGGTGCTCCCCCTTACACTGTTTGGGAGCGTTATAA
The DNA here is from genome assembly GCA_032191745.1 of Picea mariana. Taxonomy (NCBI): domain Eukaryota; kingdom Viridiplantae; phylum Streptophyta; class Pinopsida; order Pinales; family Pinaceae; genus Picea; species Picea mariana. The sequence continues at coordinate 254,331 of JASDQU010737623.1, forward strand.
AGCTCCTTTGGCCCTTCCGAGGGAGCGTTGGTGTCTTTAGGAGTGTTGGCACTCCCCTAAAGACTACTAGGGAGCGCTACAGTGCTATGATGGCTCTTTTAATAGAGCGCTACCTATTTTAGGCAGCAGTTGAGTTGTTGAGATGAATGGGGGAAGGATCTTTTCATTCTTAGAAGGCAATTGAGCTCGAATCCCTAGTCCAGCCATGTTCTTAGGGTAGATCCTCAACTAAAGGAGGCGAATCCTCAACTCCCCCAAGGATATCTCAAGTGGTTAAAGCCTCTCCAAGGCTATATAAGCAATCTTTCTAATGGTGAAAGGGGAATGGAAAGGGAGAATCACACCAAACTTATGATCTTATAAGTGGTGCTAGAACAGAGATAATTTGGCAGCAAGAGATCTATGATCTCATAGGGAGCAATCAGTGAAGCTATCATCATTCAGATCATGGATCTTTTGAGCAAGGGGTAGACAAGGAAGACTTGACGAAACTACTGCAATCCATCTACGGCTGTAAGCAATGTTTTGTCTTCATTAATATAATTTACTTGGCTTGTTTCTTTATAATTCGTGTTCAATCTCACATGAATTTGTCTCTTTAGTAGATAGACCTATTTCAGACTAATCTTGATAGAGTAGGAAGTAATCATACTTTGTTTGTCTATAGGGCTTATCGAGGAGTGAAAGATTGGAGCTCAACTCGGAGTGTGCAGGGACAAACACCGGTAAAAGGTACTTCTTTTCTCCTTCCTCCTCACACACTAGTCCACTTAGATCTAAAAGGAATTCAGTGACCATGATAAGCAGTTTATGTCTTAGAGTTAAGAGTCTAGCTCTTTGAGGCGATCTACCTGTCTACAGGGAGATTTTTCTTCAACACCTGGCACATACACCACATTGCAAATGTGACAAACAGTATCATTCAGCAATGTCATAGGAATGTCTCCATATCCCTTGATTTGATGAGTACGGTCATCTCTAAGATATATGCTGGCACCATTCTGTGTTTCTTTGAAATTAGCATAGCAATTTTTATTACAAGTCATATGTATTGATGCTCCAGAATCCACAAACCAGGCATCAGGATCATCCGTTTTAGCAGATAAAGCAGCGTTAGACACAAACAACCTAAGATCCCGTGAGTCAAAATTCGGGGGTTCATCAATATCATCACTAGCAATAAATAACTTGTGATCTTGATTTGAAGATTTTTCTGCATAATGACTTGAATGTGTTCTAGGTTTATTCCTAGCCTCATCATTTTTCTTCTTATGACAGTCTTTAACCATATGTCTAGGTCGACCACAATAAAAACAACACTTTGACTCATTCCTATCAGATTGCATACCTTGATTTGGAGATTGTCTTCTCTATGATGAACTGCCTCTCTGCCATGAACTGCCTCTCTGCCATGAATTGCCTCCTCTGCCTCTTACTCCTGATCTCCCTCTCTCAGATATATTATTTGACCACAGTGCCAAATCTTTACTCGGAGGCTTTAGATTCCCATGCCTCTCTTCCTCTTGCAACAAAATACCTGTCAGTTCTTCAAACGTAGGAGGTTTCTCCCTTGCTGCAAGACCTATTATGAACATATGATAGTCTTCTAGCATACCATTTAAGGTAATAGTCACTAGATCAGTGTTGGAAATAGTTTCCCCTATATTTACTAACTTGTCTTTCACCTCTTTAATGCGACCCAAAAATGAACTAACAGATTCATTTCCATCCATCTTAATGCCTAGAAATTTAGTTTTTAGAAACAAAATGCGATTTGTGTTGGTAGTTTCATACAATGCTTTAAGAGCTGTCCATGTTGCAGCAGAAGTTGTAGCGCCTCTAATATGTGGAATTATGCTATCTTTAACAGACATGCGCAACAATACCTTTGCCTTGTTTTAGCGCTTCTCCCAATCTTGGATCTGTGTTGCTGTCGCATCAACAGTCGCATCAGGTTTCAGTTCAATTCCCTTCACAATGTTCCATATACCATAGCCCTCCATGAGCGTCTGCATCTTGAATTTCCAGTTAATGAAGTTCGAGCCATCTAACTTGTTGGCTTCATTGAGGTAGGTCTCTGCTAGTGGATTCGCCATCACTGCAAGATATTCTCTGCAAGTGAATCACCAAGGATATGCAACTTTCTATCGAATTTTCTCTTGTGCAGAGCAGTCCGTCGCTCTACCTTCGGATCCACTGATCCAAATCTATCTCTGTTCTCAGCTCAAATCATGCATGCATCTTAATATCCAAAATATCCACCTTTTAAAAAAAAAACTTATAACTCCCTCTTCACCTCTTTATAAAATATATCCACTATGAATAAAAATTATCTTATAATAAACTTTATATTCCATATAAAGTTTAAACTCCACATCCATCCATATATAATAATAAATCTTAATTTCTTAAATATGTCGACATGCATGCACTTTATCCACTTTTAATTAAAAAATATCTCCTTTGTAACTCCACTTCAATGAGAAAACTCCAACTTTATACTCCACGCTTAATTTAAATGCTCCTTTACGGAATAATCCACGACCCAAGAAAAAAAAATATATAAACATTATAACTTTTTTACCACTTTACCACTTTAAACTCCACCTTTATCTCATTTGCTCCACGCATGAGCTCACACAACCTCTCCTCCTCGATTTGCACTCAAAATAAAACTCACGATTTTCCATATAACACCAAACCTCCCTCAAGAAGCTACACATGCAAACTCACTATTTGCTCACGGCATGCAAACTCACCCTTCAAACTCCATGCATGCATAAATATTCACCCACGCAGTAAAAATGAAAAACTTACGCTCGTGAAAACTCACTATTTAGGGTTTCCGCACCTCACTGTATTCAGGCTGCGGGATGTCCGCACTTGACGACTTAATTGACTGCGGGGAGTTCGTAGCTCTTGAGTGCTCCAGTTGCGGGGAGTTCGCAGCTCTCGAATACTCCGGTTGCGGGAATCGTGAAGGATGTTCGCACTTAAATGCACAACAGCCTGCGAACTTCTTTGATTCCAAGTGTGAGTAATATAGGTTCGCACCCTACCAGAGGAGAGACCTATGGACCTCTATAATTTACGCACCTCACTCCTGTGGCTCTCATACCAAGATAAAATATATGAACCAAACACACGGTGAGGCTACGCTCACTTCTCTATTATTTAATGAAGACGGATTACATCCTTATATAGGAAAAGACTCTACTGAGTCAGTTATATGCAAACCAAAGACAACTAGACTCTTAACTAAGAACTGACTCTTAACACGCCTACAACTGACTCTCACAACTGAAGCTTATAACTAGTGCTTACAACTGGCACTTTCTCCATTATTTCCAAGTATCATTCCTTATTAATCTTGAAGGCAAGGGGCCATCCCTTCCAACAGTAAGAGAGGTACCAATAGAGGCTCCTCCCATGCATCCCTTACTGTTCAAACTTCTAGACACTTCACCTGAGCTCAACTCGATGCAATGAAGGAAGCCTCTGATTTCCACTGTCTCTTTTCTAAGGAAAATAAAAAACAGATGGATGAGATGGAGAATGATGTCAAGAAGTAGAGGTAGCAGGTCACTAAAGATCAATTAGAAGGAGTGGGTTCCTGACTCAATTTTTTCGAGGACTAAAGAGCCCCATATATTTAAACTCATTTCTCTGTTCTAGAGTGATACCAGATGAACAAAGCATTTATCGCACAGATACTTCAAGAGAAAGCCAACCAACAAGAGGCCATCCTGTACAAGTTAAGTATTATGAATTATAAATTCAATGCTCTCTACAGGGAAGTATTCAATATTGAGATCATGATCAACAACCAAGTAAATTCACAAGTACATCATCACTTGAAAGTTGTGAGGCACCTCAATAAAGAAAGAAAGTTTTTTCAAGTCCTCCTCTCCACCCATCTGAAGATTAGAAGACATTTCATGGAGACCAATGACCATTTATGGACATTGAGAGGCACCCTATTTAATCTGATTTTGTTGGATGAGCATATGAAGGAGTAAAGCCCCAAACGTTTATGTCAAAAGCAGGAATATGGTCATCCATCTTAAATCACTTTGTTTATCTAGGTTTGTAAGAATGAAGAGTGACAATTACTTTTACTTTCTATAATTGTTTCAGCTTCTATAATTTTTGGAACACCTTAAGAAATGTTTTAAGAAAAAAACAACAACACTTAGTCAGTGTTGTAATATTGGTTTGCCAAGTGACCAGCCATTATTTTATTTTATTTTTCTAACCATATTAATACTAAAACTTCTAGTTTACCAATAAATAAACATATAAAATAAATAAATAATTTTGACATTACATTACTTCCACAAATTCAAAATAAAATCTTTATTCATCAATAATGCATTTCAGCTCGCCTTGTCACAAATCTAAAGAAATAATTTATATAAACAAACTAAACGTATGCTTACAATCCGCCGTTATCACCCACTTTGCCCCAGCTGCCGAATGAAATGTGAGGTAGATTTTCTATCCTTTTATTTCACGTGGATAATTTTCTTATCTTGATGTTTGCAATTCCTTGACATATATTTTAAACGTTAAGAACACTAAACTCCGAAGATGTTCTTAACTCCGAAGAAAATTCATTTATTGAATGCACAAGATACACCTTCATCATCAATATTGTTTGGTGTGTGAGCAATCACTGACTCAGATATACGTAAACATACATGATCACGGGCCAAGATAATTGACGGTTAAAACTACACTATACAAGTAGTGAAAAAAGGTACACATATCTTTTTATAATTTAGTAGACACAAACTTAGAGGGTACGTTATATGATATATCACATCTTCAATTAATTAAAAAAATTACCACAGTCGCATGCACAGAGCACAGCTATTTTTTTTTTAGCCAGGTTGAGTTTAGGCCGGGGCCAGTTTCAATGTTAGATGGAAGAATGATCTGCCTATGAGTGGGATGTTGTCCATAGAACAGACAACACAGTTATAATCATTTTTATTTATTTTTCCAGTTAGACTGAGCTTAGGTCAGGGATCTGTCCATGAGTGGGATGCTGTCCATGAAACAGTTTTATTCCCCCACAAATGGCTCCCACTTTCAACCCCTTCCCATGAGATTTGAACCAGTAACCTGACCAAGACTAAACCTTACACAAACCAACTGATCTACACCTCATGGATTAACACAGCTACAATCATTATTGTACCAGAAAAGATAAAACTCTACTTGGAATATATTCAGCAGTCGTACATGGTTTACATCCACATCCAAATGAGGTAATTGTTCCAGGACAAACAATAACAAGCCTAGTGAGCAGCATTCATTGCTGCAGTGATTGTTATATATATTATCAAATTACCTTGATGTATAAATTAAGATATATTAGATTATGTATGTACTATCTGTTTCAACATTAAATACTGCACAACAAACTAATTATTGTTCAACATTACCTAACAGAAAAGACTGAGAAGCCTTGTCCTGAATGGATCAATGCATGCATGGCTTCAAGACTTCACATTAATTATAAATATTTAGTGGATAGATGAAGCCGCCTTACATATGATCTTACACATGAATACACACAGCACCTTATTATAACATGAGCAGACTGACTGGACGCTCTAATATATATACACGGAGGCAGCAGAGCCGACCATAACACCATTCAATGGCATAATAGCACCATGAACGTTTCCATAATAAGTTCTATATGATGAACGAGTACTAGTGGAGTAAGCTGCTCCCCGCAGATTTGAAGCAGCCCTCTGTAGAAAAGAATAGAGGGTGCGAGCTAAAGAAGAGAGTTGCGTAAGCATTGAGGGTATTTTCCTGCAAGAGGGAAGGCATAACACCGAGAAGGACAGGAGGCCTAACTCGACCAACATATTACTTTCCTTCAAATATGTATTTATTCAGCAGCAGAAAAGAAATACCGGGAAATTGAAAATGGTACAGCCACTCTGTTTTCTACACTCTGCAACAAGCAAACTAGGGGATAGCTCGTGCTCGTCCTCTAAAACTCCGAGTCGATCCCACCGATAAATCGCTTCTCTCCCTCGGCACCCTCAATGCCCTTCTTTGCGAGGAGGGTGGGGTTTTTATAATTTGTAAGGCGTGAGGGCCATTTTTTCTTCAAGTTTCAGTAAAAAAGAATCTTATGAGTTCGTTGGGCAACAAGCAGCCACTCTTTCTCTCAAACTCTGCTTGTTGCAGAGTTTGAG
>JASDQU010737623.1:260571-273393 GCA_032191745.1 Picea mariana
TAAATCGCTTCTCTCCCTCGGCACCCTCAATGCCCTTCTTTGCGAGGAGGGTGGGGTTTTTATAATTTGTAAGGCGTGAGGGCCATTTTTTCTTCAAGTTTCAGTAAAAAAGAATCTTATGAGTTCGTTGGGCAACAAGCAGCCACTCTTTCTCTCAAACTCTGCAACAAGCAAACTATTCGTTAGTCCGTCCTCTAAAACTCCGAGTCGATCCCACCGAGGGAGAGAAGGGTGGGGTTAAAATTTATAAGGCGTGAGGGCCATTTTTTCTTCAAGTTTCAGTAAAAAAGAATCTTATGATGATTACAACGGAATTATACGAAGCGAGGACCAGTATGAGTTGGCCTGTCACAATCGCACTCGATGGGCCCTGGGTTAGCAGATTGAGGTCGGTTTATCCAACTCTGCTGGTTGTTGTCTGCTGGTTATGGTTGGTGGTTGTCATAGACAATCTAATCTTACGGTGGATTTAGTTTTAAGAGATGTGTACTCTATTTTTAGTTTTTATTTTAATACTTACATGGGCATCATCAATGTTGTCAACAAAGTTGGATGCCCTATAAGCGAAAAATTGACTGATATAATCGTATTAATCAAATTTGAATGGGTTCAATTAGTTTTGGTTTATATATATATATATATATATATAATTTTTTCATGAAAAAAAGTTTTGAAAAAAATTGCATTTTAACTGGTAATAAACTAGTTATATATTGTATATTTTATAAAAGAATGTGTTAAATAAAATATTAAATTTTTAATAAATTTAATTGAGAATAATAAATTAACTATATATTTGTTAAAAAAAATTATTAAATAAAATATTACATATTTAATCGAATTTATATTTAGTAGAGAAATTAGTAAATCCAAATATCACTTTAGCATTAGTAAAACTATGCAAAATATCACCTTAACATAGATTCAAAGATAGTAAGTTGTCTCTAAATATGTTGTTTCTTACACTAAAAAATGCAAGCCATTGAAACTTGTTTTCCAAACAGTTTTTTTCTTTTTTTTTTAAGTAAACTAACTATATTAATATTTAGAGTCTCTACAATAAAGGATCAACAAGTTCTGAGTCCTGAGAGACCATGACTATCTCTCAAGGTCAAAAATAAAAAATAGTTTGCCCTAGTGGGGAAACGAGGCATGGAATGTCTTTTTGTATCTTATCAGTAAGTTGTAGCAGAGGTTTAAAGAGTTTAAAATGGCCATAGCTAGATCTTGAACTAGATTAAAACAGAGGAAAACTACTAAACCAACAAAAATAAGATTTTAGGGATCCTTAGGAACCTTGGGCTTCAGTTTTCAAGGGATGTCAACCATAGCAGAGAAAGCTTCGAGGCCTAGACCAACAAAAGAAACACGAAATTTTGGACTAGTAGAAGAAGCATCGAGGCTTAGACCAACAACACGTGGTTGAAAGACTCCCCCATGTTTGTGAGCCAGCCAAGTCACAAGCCTTAGAAAGTACTCATTCTAAGACTCAAACATCTCCATCCTTCTCTTAACTGTGAAAAAATCCTCATCTTTGGGTACCATTCTAAGTGCTACCATTGTCTTCACATGCCAGTATAATTCTAGGGTGTGAAAAAACTTGGAATTCTTGGATCTGGAACATCCCAGTTCCATAATCACCCCACCCGCTTAAAAATCAACCTCGACATCCTCCTTGAACTCACGATCCAGGCATACTTTAGCTTCCAGAACCAACATGGCCTCTTTGTCTTCATCAGGCACAAAGTGCTCATAATTTTCTACATCATCAAGTGTTTCCCTGGTCACTTGAGATGGCCTAACCTAAGATGGACTGACACCAGAAGAGCGAGGTTTGCGACATCAAAGTGTCATTGGAGGGAAAAGAAAATCAATTGGAGTGAGATACCAATAGTTAGAGAGCATGGAATATTTCATAACCAAATCCAATAGAGTCAAGTTGCAAACTGGAGAGCTACACATAGGAACATAAAGAGCCATAATATCCCCAACGAGCTTACCAATTCAACTTGTTTTCCTATGACAAATGATGATGATCAGCCTCGTGGGAAAAGACCCCAAATCCAAGGCCGACTGTGCAAGTTTTCCTTTTGCATCAGGTCCTACATCAATTCATTCATTAGTATGATCACGATGCAAGATAATTCCTTGCACCGATATGATGGTTTGATCTGCCTCATCATGCATAAGAACTAGAACTCTATATCCATCCTCAAAACATTCCTCCTTGTCATGACTATGCCTTATCAATTCCAGAAGTGACATATTGATCCAAGTGGATATCGGTGGCCACCCACCTTCTCTAACTAGCCCAAAACATGTTTCTGGCAATTCTGGTATTTTACTATTTTTAGCAGGTTTTAACTTCCTGGGCCATTTTGAGGGCCTAAATGAAGGTTTTTCGAGATCGAGGTTCTCAATGATAGCCAAAGGCATGATTGAGCCCCCAAAATGAATCTCCTCGATGATACCTTTCCAATGAGCTATCACACGCCTAAAACGAAGATCATATGCAAAAGTTACGACCCCGGGAAGTTGATGCACCAACTTACCCAAACGGGGCTCACATGACTTTTGGCGCTTCATCTCCTAGGATTAGGTTTTTGGATGTCTAGGAATTTTGGCATTCCCGTTTATTGTAAAAGGGCCTTTAGAACCTCATTGTAACCATCTTCCTGCGAATGTGAGTAGCCGTCACATCTCTTCTCAGAGATAAGCTGCCACCATTCTAGCGAGTCTTTCACTCTGTATTTTTACAGTCTCTGTACATTTCTCTGATTAATAGAAATCATGTATTACTGTATATCTATGTCTATGGTTGCATCTCTGATACATTTCTGTTATATCATTGAATATCTGCAATATCTCTGTGCATTTCTTTATTATATCTGTGCTCTTATTTCGTGCCGAAAATAATCCGGATCACATATGCCAATTGATTTGAGTGTACTGGAATGACGAAGGGAAGCACATCTGAAGTCTTTGAGGAGACATGGGGGTTTCCAAGTATCTTGGATTGTGCGCCACATGTTCGATGATAGCCACTTGACCATGCATGGGAGCAGATACCCTATCCAGGGAATGGAGATCATATTGCACAAGAGTTAAGTAGGTTTTCTTGAGTGAAGAGAGAGGAATCTCTTCCCATGTAATATCTAAAGCTACTGAGGGGTTATCATAGCTTGCATTATTGAGAAAATAAGAAACTTTATGGTTTGATCATTTTACATTAGAGGGAACAAGGCGAGAGATATTTGGGAGGAGAGAGGTGAGAGTGTCGATCATGGACTCTAGACGCCAATGGAAGGAGAGTTTAGAGGGAGGGGAGCCCACTGAAGTTTGGTTAGAATATGGATCATGGGCTTAGGGTCACCTTCCACCACGGATTAGGAGAAATGATTTCTAGTGGAAATTTGGAGGCCACGGATGAGGGCCCACAACTCTTCAACATTGCTATAATTTATCCCATTGTGGCTAGCATAGATGTGGTGTATGTTTCCCCAGCTGTGTTCAAAACTGGTAGGACCCGGGTTGCCTTTTGAGGCCTCATGAAAATTCATTTTAAGAAATCCCAAGGGAGGGGGGGTCCATGAAGTATGAATGGAGGGATAAGGAGGGGCAGTGATCCAGGTGAATATTGGTGACCACCCACCTATTCCAACTGGCTCCTCGTGTCCTTTTTTGTTCAACACATCCTTTTGTATTGCATTATAATTGTGAGTTATACACTTATGGGGTTGTCTGAATCCCCACACATTCTCCAGGTGGATATGGGAAGCCTCTCGCCTAATCCAACTAGCTTATTTTGTATGTTTTCATGTCAGCACATCTTGTTGTACTTTCAGGGCTATTTTGGGGCCCAAAACGTTTTTTTTTGTCTCTCCATAGTCACACTATAGACGAAGTCAGATTCTGATAGTGGAATGTGTAGCTCTCTAAATACCTTTCCAATGGGCTATCACGCACCTAAAATAGAGATTGTATGTAAAAGTTACGGCCCTAGGAAGTTGAGGTACCGAAATACACCAACTTACCCAAAGGGCCCACATGACTTTTGGTGTTTCACCTTCTAGGGTTAGGTTTTTGGATGTCTAGGGTTTTGGCATTCATGAGTAATATTAAAAGGGCCTTTGGAGCCTCATTCTAATCCATTCTGCTCAGAAGGATGCACGTAGAAGCCACATCTCTTCTCAGAGATAGCTACCACCATTTGAGCATGTTTCAGTTCTGCAATTTTATAGTTTCAACCTATTTCATTATTTAATAGAAGATATTGTTCAATGGATATTTTTGTTATTCTTGCTATCTCTGTGTTTATTGTATTCAGTCTGTTAATCAATTCGTTCCGCTAATAAATATGGATCAGTGGTATCAGAGAAGTCTGCTCTTCATTTATTTTTCTCCGTGCATGTTCCCAACAAGGTTTGGGTACAAGAAGTTGGGACTCGAACCAATTGAGACATTACCATATCGGTCGCACCGAGCTCGACAACAACCCATGGGAGATGAAAATAAAGTTGATGGAGTAGGAGATCCTATTTAAATGTTTCTCGAGGAAGCCCTCATGTGAAAAAGGAATGAAATGATGGACACCTTCATGCAGATCCTTCGACGGTTGCCCACAGGAGAAACATCTTCATCAAGCGGCTATGCAACCCCCTTCAAGGTACATGTAAATTTTTATATTCGGTTATTTGAAGAAATGATAGATGCAGATGCTGTAGATAAAAGGTTAAATCTTCTTGAAGGATTTTTTCAGTCCACAATTTTTTCAATAGGGAAAAGATCACTTTTTCACTCCTCAAGGTCGTTACCCATGTTAAAGATTGGTGGGATACTTACTTTGAGAAAAGGGCCATGGAGGAATCTGTAATTTTTGTGGTGGACCCTACATGGAATTCCTTTTGGGATGCCATTAAAGAACAGTACTACCCTGTTGGAAGCTGCGAGGACCAGTACACCAGATGGACCACCCTACGTCAAGAAAGGGTCCAGACAATACCAGACTTCACCAATATTTTCCATAGCCTATGCACCAAATTGAGTATCAAATATTCTGAGCATCATCTGGTGTTCAAATTCCGCGGCTATTTGCATATATACATTCAAACAGAAATGGAGTTCCTATACATCGCCTCATTGGGCATGGCTTATAGATACATTGTCAAGATCGAGCAGAAATTTAAGCAGGAATGATGAGAGCTTGGATCTGCAAAACCCTCATAGCTGAAGTAGGGCAAAGGCAACCCCAACCCACACAACAAGGGACCAAGGCAAGATGGCCACACTTGAGACAATTTGTCCAAGCCACAACAAAAGCAGGGAAACAAGAAGACGAAGGACATAGGAAAATGGTGTAAGTACCATAAAATTCCTTGGCACAACACCGATGAATGTCGCACCAAGAAGTCCCTCGTGGTCGAGATGAAGGCTTCTGAGTCAGAGGTCGATTCTGATTCCAAGTCAAACCCTGAAGGAGGGAAGAAAATTATCGATGTTAAACTCAGTGCCATGGTTGCTACCACTAAATTATTGCCAAGTGAACTAGAGAAAGGGGAACGCCTCTTTCACTCATAGATGTGGGTCAAGGGGGATCCAATTCATTTCATTTTCAATAATGGTAGTCAGAAGAACTTGATTTCAGAAGAGGTCATCAAGTGTTTGGACCTGCCAATGACACCACATCCACAACCCTACACCATCAATTGGCTTTGTCAAGGAAGAGATCTTTGTGTCAGCCAACAGTGTCGTCTTCTCTACGACATCAAGCCTTCCAAAGATGAGGTACTGTGTGATATTTATCCCCTTGAAGTTTGTGATTCTCTTTTAGGACAACCATATTTGTGGAAGCATCATGTTGTGTATGAGTCTAGACCTCAAAGCGTTATTATTACTTTGGGTAGATAGTTATATAGGATCCCAGAGGTTGCACCGCCTACTGCTATTTCTTTAATCCTTGCTAAGAAATGCAATAAGGTCATTTCATAGACTGGGAAGTTCGTCTTCTTTATGATCCATGCTCATAGTAAGAAGAAGGTGGCCACCACATCTGTGGCCTCTACATGATGCCTCTTTTTACAACAAAATCAAGTGGATGGGATCGTGGAAGAATACAGAGACATCTTCACCTCACCTATAGGGGTACCGACACACTGCCAAGTCAAGCATCCAATTGATCTAACCCTCGACGCACCTCTACCTAATGGGCCAGTCTATTGGCATTTGATGATGGAGAATGAAGAAATAAGGCGTCATATCCAAGAGCTTCTTCAAAAGGGGGACATCAAACACATCTCCTCCCCTTGCAAAATCCCAATTGTACTGGTGCAAAAAAAGGACGAGACTTGGCAACTCTGTATTGATTACAAAACCCTAAACAAAATCACAGTCAGGAACCGCTACCCCATTCCTAGGATTGATGACCTTCTTGACCAACTCAAGGGAGAAAAGTTCTTCATAAATATTGACCCGAATTCTAGCTACCACCAGGTTCCCATCGAATCAATTGATGTCTGGAAGACAACCTTCAAGTCTAAAGAAGGTCTCTATGAATGGCTAGTCATGCCCTTTGGCTTAACAAATGAATCAAACACTTTCATGAGGTTGATGGATGATGTATTGAGACCTTTCACCAACTCCTTTTTCATAGTATATTTGGATGGCATCCTCATCTTCAACAGAACGTGGGAGGAACACATGCGACATATTCAATAGGTCTTGAGCACTTTGCGGTAGCACAAGCTTTATGCCAACTTGGAAAATTTCTCTTTTGGCATGAGAAGGGTCCAATACTTGGGATACATTGTTGATGAGCATGGGGTATATGTTGATCCAACTAAGATCCAAGTCATTCATGACTGGCCAACCATGACCACATTGACCGAGCTTCGAAGCTTCTTGAGACTAGCCAATTTCTATCGACGGTTCATGTTGGGATTCTCCCATATTGCATGGGCCCTCAGCTAGGTGACTAAGGGAAGTGGTATGGAAAATTTTGTGTGGGGGAAGGATAAAAAACAAGAATTCGATTATCTAAAACATCACTTGTGCTCAACTCAGGTACTCTCCTTGCCTGATCTGCAACAACCATTCAAGATTGAGACTGATGCATCTGACTATGTTGTGGGTGCAGTTCTCACTCAAAACAAGAATCATGTGTCATACCATAGTGATACACTCTCCGATACTGTCCAAAAATACCCCACCTATGACAAGGAAATGTATTCCATTGTACAATCCTATCGTCAATGGAAACATTACATTCTGTGGAAAGAGACTATCATACACATTGATCAAAAGCCTCTATAGTTCATACAAACATAGGGGAAATTGCAGAACGATCACCATCAAATGTGGCCCACCTACTTGCAACAGTTCCATATCTACATCAAGTATAATGCATGTATCTCCAATCATGTCGTTGACTGCCTTAGTCAGTCTCCTGTGCCTACACTCACCACTATGCTACAGTACTGTGGACATGAAGCATCAGAGTGGCCCCAACTTTATCAGCAAGATCTGGACTTCACCACCACATATAAGCTCTTCGGTACATGCACCACTATCAATTATTTTCAAATTCAGTACATACTCTCATTCCACCTAGACCATCTTTGTGTTCCTACAAGCGAGCGTGCAAAGATGATTTGGGAAGCCCACTACAGTCGAGTGGAAGGACATTTTGGCATAGATAAAATTGTGGTTGTTCCTCAAAAACAATTTTATTAGACAAAACTTCGACATGACGTCAGAAAGTATATCAGATCTTACACTTCCTTCGCTATTTCCAAGCCATCCATCAATAAGCAAGGCTTATACACCCCTCTTTCTATTCTTGAGAAGTCATGGGAATCCATCTCAATGGATTACATGTCTGGTTTACCATTCACTAAGCACGAAAATGACTACGTGTTTGTGGTCGTTGATCGGTTTTCGAAGATGGCCATCCTCATAACCTGTAACAAGAATGTCACAGTGGTAGATACTGCCAATATCTTCTTCGAATGAGTTTGGGTCCACTTTGGGATACCATAGACCATAATCTCTGACCGAGACAACAGGTTCCTCAACACCTTTTGGTCAAGTCTTTGGTCTCTGTTGGACACCAAGCTCACCAAATCCACTGCTTTCCACCCCCAAACTAATGGCCAAACTGAGGTCGTCAATCAGATGATTGTGCACATCCTACGCATGTACAATTCTAAGCATTCCCTTACATGGGATGAGAGTCGCCCATATTTCCAACACAACTACAACAAGGCTCTCCATAGTTCCATCGACCATAGCCCATTTCAGGTGGGTCTGGGATTCCAACCCTTGGGACCCATTGATGTTGCACTTTCTCTTGCCACTGCACAGACAAACTCTTCCCCTTATCAATCTATGATTGACAAAGCCACCAGATTCATTGAGTGGATTCATCACATCTTCCAACAGGTCCACGAGATTTTGTAGAAATCCAATGCTAAGTACAAGTAGTGCCACGATCAACACAGGGTACCACACTAGTTCCAGGTTGGTGACAAATTATAGTTACATTTGTAGAAGAAGTGTCTTGTCAGGCCCCATCGAAAGATTTTTCCACTTCGTTATGGGCCTTGCACTATCACCAAGGCTGTGGGTAGCAATGCTTTTGATCTCAACACTCCACCCTTCCTTGGTCTACATCCAATATTCAATTTGGACCTCCTTCGCCCATATTTTCCACCATTATTGGAAACCTATGAGATCAACGAACAATTTCCACCAATAGAGATCAACCCTGATTGCATGGAACAATCATTCATCGATCAGATTGTGGACATACAGGTCAAGGGCACTCGCCAATAGTGGATCTAGCTTTATCGAGTTGTCAAGGCAAGCAAACTCCTACACCAAGGAAAGTGTCTCACCCGATGCCAAATCCAACAGAAGTTTCCTCACCTGATGGGGGAACTCAATGTAATGGATATCATTTCTTCTTAAGGGGGGAGGATTGATCCAGGTGGATATTGGTGGCCACCCACCTATTTCTGCAACTGGCTCCTTGTGTTCTTTTTTGTTCAGCACGACCTTTTGTACTACTTTATAATTGTGATTTCTATACTTTTCGGGTTGTCTGAATCCCCACACATTCTCTAGGTGGATACAAGTGACCTATCGCCTAATCCAACTAGCTTATTTTGTATTTTTTCATGTCAACACATCCTGTTGTACTTTCAGGGTTGTTTTGGGGCCCTAAACATTGTTTTTTTGCTTGCCACAATCAAACTATAGACGAAGTTAGAGTATGAAGGAAAAATGTGTAGTTCTCTGAAAGACCTTTCCAATGGGCTATCATGTGCCTAAAATGGAGGTCATATGCAAAATTTATGACCCTAGAAAGTTGAAGTACCAAATTACACCAACTTACCCATAAGGACCACATGACTTTTGGCGTTTCACCTTATAGGGTTAGGTTTTTGGATGTCTAGGGTTTTGACATTCATGAGTAATATGAAAAGGACCTCTAGATCCTCATTGTAATCCATTCTACTCAGACATTTGCACGTAGAAACCACATATCTTCTCAGAGATAGCTACCACCATTCGAGCAAGTTTTAGTTCTGCTGTTTTATAGTTTCAGCCTATTTCATTATTTAATAGAAGATATTTTTCTCTGGATATTTTTTTTATTCTTCCTATCTCTGTGTTTATTGTATTCATTTTTTAATTAGTTCATTCCATGCCTAAATCTGCATCAGGGGGTCTCAGAGGTAGGTGAGGGCGAAGGGGAAAGATAAATCCAATAAGAGACAAGTGATTGTTCTGGGGGATGGCATTGGATATTTTCAGTGGTCCAATTTTATTTTAAGATATTCTCTTCCATATTCTGTTTGATCTTGTTCCATACAATGTTTTGAGGATGGGATGTAGTCTTGGAGATTCAACCATTTCACTCCTTCCAAATCTCCCATAGTAGAAAACGTGGGACAAGTTTCCATAATTGATTGAGGACTTGTTTTTTGAAGCAAGAGTCCCTCCAGGATGCAATGGTGACTTTTATGGAGTCCTTAACTTGATCTAATTGGTGAAAAGCTATGGCTCCCCTATCCTAAATTTTTTTGTTGGTGGCACAGGCATTGAGGAGGTGATCCATAGTTTTGTTTCTTTGGTGCAATAACATGCATATTCCCAGTCCTTGAAATCCTTTTTTTCATAGATACTCCCAAGTGAGGATTTTCCTGTGAGCCACCTTGCAGAGAAAGGTTTCCACTTTCGGCGAGAGATCCACATTCCATATTTTTTTCCATGTATCTTCTGCTAGAAGGTCCAGGTGATGAGCGATTAAGGGGTAAGATTATTTTAAGGAGAATATTACAGCAAAAAATTAACCCCATATGAGAACGTCGAGATGAGCTAATATTTTTATTTTTCTGAGTTGCAATACTAAGTTAAGGATGAAAGATGGGATCAACTCTGAGGGGATAGGTGATCAAGGTCAATATTCCATATGTTCCAATCTAAATTTAAAGGTACATCTGATCAATAATTTTTGACAAGATGGCCTTGAGTTATTTGAAGGGGATGCTTTAGTGGGAGGAGTCTTCGATTTGTTTGAATGGTTGGTAGCTGCTGCCAAGAATATTCCCAAAAGAGAGTTGAATTCTAATTTCTTATTTCCCAAAATCTATGTTCTTTTAGGAGCTATTTGTTTTTCCATGCCGAGTTTGAGATAAGAGAGCCTAAATTATGATTCACCATTCAGATGAGTTTCGTTAAGCTGAACTAACTAGAATGTTTTTGTTTTGAAATTCTGCTCCAAAGTTCACCTTTTTGCTGAACCCACTTCCACAAAAGTTTTTCTCCAAGTGTGTTGGAAATAATTTCAGGATCTCGTAGTCCTAACACCTTTGAATCTTGGGTAAGCATTGTTAGTTTTGGAGCCTCATTATCTTCCTGATTTAGAGGTCCTTGCTTTCTGTCATGTTTATACCCCATGAAGTATTTACACCTCAGAAGTATGTACACTCTTCCATGCAGGGGAGTGCAGAGGGGGGGTACCCCCTCTGCGGGGTCCAGGGGGGCTATCCCCTTGGCTAGGGGTTCTGGGGGCAAGCGGGCCCCCAGTGGGGGTTTGGGGGTGAAGCCCCCGAAGCAAAAATTGCCTTGTAAAAGTATATTGTAATTTCATTGTAAATATGGACCGTTCATTATAAGGTCGCAGATCTAACGGTAGAGATTATGTTAGGGTTTTTTTCCCTAGAAGGCAACCCTCTTTTATGAGGGAAATGTATTGCGGCCAGGGATGATTTTAGGGGCTAAATTTCGCTCATGGGCTAATTTTCCATGGTTTTTCCAAAAATGAGATTCGCTTTTTTTAAAATGATTCGCCCAAATTCCATAGGATAAAGTTATTTTACCTTAAAAATCGCCAAAATTTTATAAAAACTATACAAAATCCTTAGAAATTTGAATATTTTTACAAAACTATCGCCATCATTTATAGTTGGCATACGAAGGATTAGTAAGATTCGCCAAGGTTTCTACATTTTAAAATAAATTTCCATCCTTAAAATCATCCCTGATTGCGGCTATGGTTGATGGTGAATATTGTATTCTGAGAGAGGAGACTATGAGAGAAAGAAGAGGAAGTTACAACGAGTTTTGTTGTAGGTTGTATCCCTTCATTTGCTGGATAATAATAAAGGAAGGACCTAGCAATTTCTCTGGTGGACGTAGCCCACACTGAGTGAACCACATAAATCTGTGTCTCTTTTGTATTGTGTGTCTTCTGTGTTTTGTTTCTGCATTTGTTTTATTTTATTGCTCTGCGGTCTTGTTTTTCTAACAACTGGTATCAGAGCATAAGGTAACTTGCAGGAAAAGAGGATTCCTGGTTCGAGTGGGAGCAATGTCGGAAGATGGAAAGTTTAGGGTCAAGAAATTTAATGGCCAAAACTACGAGTTATGGAAGAATCATATGGAAGACTATTTATATCAGAAGGATCTATTCCTACCATTGAGCGGAGTAGTAAAGAAGCCGATGGCCATGAAGGACGAAGAATAGGAGATTCTTGACATAAAGGCTCTAGGAATGATACGGCTGAGCTTGGCAACGTCGATGGATTTCAATATTTCGAAATAAAAAACAACAAAGGGTTTGATGGACGTGTTGGCCAAATTGTATGAAAAACCCTCGGCGTTGAATAAGGTATTTCTAATGAGGAGATTATTTAATATGAAGACGTCAGAAGGTGGGTCTATTGCAGATCATTTAAATTAATTTAATACGGTTACTAATCAACTAAGTTCTGTAAAAGTGGACTTTGATGATGAGGTTAAGGCTCTTCTAATCTTGTGCTCATTGCTAGAAAGCTGGAATGGCTTGGTCATGGCTGTAAGTAACTCTATCTCTAGTTCAAATACTTTAAAATTTGATGATGTTGGTGTTATCCTTAGTGAGGAAATGCGATGGAAAAGCAAAGGTGAGACATCAGGAAATGAGTTGAACATGGAGAACAGGGGAAGACAAAAGGATAGAGGAAAGGGCTCAGGAAACCGCGGAAATTCTAGGAAGGGCAGATCCAAATCCAGACTTGGAAAGATAGAGTGTTGGAATTATGGGATGAAAGGACATCTGAAGAAAGATTGCAGAGCTCCAAAGAAACAAAGAGATGGACAGCAGGAGAGAAATTAGGAAGCAAATGTAACAGGTGATGTGTTACAAGATGCTTTGATTCTTTCTGTAGATAATATTTCTGAGTCTTGGGTAGTAGATTCAAGAGCTTCATTTCATGCCACACCCCATAGGAAACATTTTCTAGATTATGTTCAAGGTGATTTTGGACAGGTTCATTTGGG
>JASDQU010737623.1:273493-286170 GCA_032191745.1 Picea mariana
TTATACCCCATGAAGTATGTACACTCTTCCACGTGGGGGAGTGCAGAGGGGGGGTACCCCCTCTACGGGGTCCAGGGGGCAAGCGGGGGTTCGGGGGCGAAGCCCCCGAAGGAAAAATTGCCTTGTAAAAGTATATTGTAATTTCATTGTAAATATGGACTGTTCATTATAAGGTCACAGATCTAACGATAGAGATTATGTTAGGGTTTTTTTCCCTAGAAGGCAACCCTCTTTTATGAGGGAAATGTATTGCGGCTATGGTTGATGGTGAATATTGTATTCTGAGAGAGGAGACTGTGAGAGAAAGAAGAGGAAGTTACAGTGGGTTTTGTTGTAGGTTGTATCCCTTCATTTGTTGGATAATAATAAAGGAAGGACTTGGCAATTTCTCTGGTAGACGTAGCCCACACTGGGTGAACCACGTAAATCTGTGTCTTTTTTGTATTGTGTGTCTTCTGTGTTTTGTTTCTGCATTTGTTTTATTTTATTGCTCCATGGTCCTGTTTTTCTAACAAGCATAAATTATTCCAGACCATAAGGGCCCATTTTTTTTAAGCTTGGGATCCCTGTCGCAAGAAATTTCTTTGCAGACCTCTTAATTCTCTTAAAAATAAAATTCGGCCACCAAGGCCAAGAAAAGGTAGACGAGTATAGCCTTAATAACATATTTGAGATGGATTAGGTGACTTGAAAAGTTAGGAGGTTGGAAGGTCCAACTGGATAATTTCTTACTAAGATGAGCTAAAATATCTTCTTAGGAGTTTTTGTGAATCCCCAAGGTTAGCATGGGTATGACCAGATATTTTCCTAGAGGTGAACTCCTAGGAAAGCCTATGATATGGGAGACATGGAATTAAATAGACAAAGGGGTGTTGAAGAAGAATATTCGAGATTTTATCTAATTGATATAAGTGCCATAGGATTCCATGAAATTATCAAGCACTGATCTGAAGGCACGGGCTTCCTTTGCATAAGGGATACCCATGAGCAAGGTGTCATCCATGAACTGGTTATGGGTTAGAGTATCATCTTAGTTATGTAGTGACAAACCTTGGATTTTTTTATTTTCAATGGTTTCCTTGAGGCTGTGACCTAAACACTCATACATAAGAATGAATATAAAAGGGGAGAGGGCGTATCATTGACGAATACCATGGGAGTAGCATAAGGGTGGGGGAGGAGAGCCATTGATCTAGAAAGAAAATAAGTTAAAGAAGATGATAGCTAGGATCCACTGGATTCAAGCATGGTGGAATCCAAAATCCTTTAGAATTTCTAGAATATATTTCCAAATGAGCTTATCAAAAGCCTCAGACATGTCCAGTTTGATAAACATGCCTAGGGTTTTCTGGGTTTTTAAGGAATGGGATACTTCACGGGAGAGGATTAGGTTGTATAGAATTTGATAACCTTCAATGTATCTAGACTGATGAATAGCTACAACGCTAGGAAGGATAGGTTTAAGACGTAAATCAATGACTTTGGAAATTATTTAATAGAAAACAATGCAGAGGGATATGGGAAAAAATTTGATAGGATCAATTGTATTTTTCTCTTTAGTAATCAAGGAAAGGAAGTTGGAATTCAGAGAAAGGAGAACCCCCAACATCCTTTGATATTCCTAGAAAAGAGCCCAAACATCCAATTTGATAATCGACCAGTAGTTATGAAAGAATTTTTATGTAAATCCATCCAGACCAAGAGCTTTCCCAACTGTTAGACTAAAGTATGTTGTCTCCACTTCCTCAATGGATATTGGTCTCATTAGACTAGAATTTTTTTAATCAAACATCGGTCGAGGGATATGCTGAGTTGTAGCCTGAATAGAAGATCCTGAAAAAAAAAGCTTAATTCTTGCTCAATGTCAAAATGAGAAGTAAGATTGTTACCTTGCTCTCAAATAAGATGAGCGATGTGATTAGAGTGGTTTCTTTGGATCATAGAGTGGTAGAATAATTATGAGTGTCGCTCCCCTTCTTTGAGCCATTGCACCCTCGATTTTTTCCTCCATAGGATTTCCTCTTGTTTTTTCCTTTTTGAGATCTTATCTACTAAGGTTTGTTCTTGCAAGGTAAGTTTTGGATATTGATGATTTGAGATAATCATTCATTGAATCAATTTATTTTGAGCTTCGAGGAGGTGTTGATCTTGGAAAATATTCCTGAAATTTTTCTTATTCTAGATTTTGATGTGTGGTTTGAGTATCTTGATATGTTGTTGAAAGAATTACATGAGGGAGACTTTTATTTATTGTGTTTCCTCCCACCAACCTTGAATGTTCTTAGGAAAATCTAGATGATAAATACAAAATTTATCAAATCAAAAAGGCTTCTTGTGGGGCTTGTTGAGGGTTTCAAGATAGAGGTTGATTGGCGAGTGGTTAGATCCTACTATAGGTAAGATGGTGGTTTCCATGTGCCAACCTAAGAGAATAAGGGATTGAGATACAAGAAATATTTCTAATTGTAAGCAACCTGTTGGGAACCTCCATGACAATTGTTCCAAGTGAAGGTGTCATTGGTTGTCTCCAAATTAATCGAATTTTGGTCCTAGATTAAATCCTCAACAACTAGATGCTCCTAGTCGAGGCATATCATGAATCCTTTCTTTTATTCTAAATATTTAATGAGATTGTGGTCCCATCCCGTTGTCCAAAACTAAGCATGGGTTAGATCTACAATATATTGCAGTTGTTGCAAAAAATTGATATTTTCACTAGATTGATGAATCCCATAAACATTGGTGATGATTCCTAAAGTTTCCACCTCCAAAGGTTGGAACTTTGCGGTAATGTTGTGTCTAGTGCATAGGAAGTTAGAGACAATGATCTTGTCTGTATTCCATAGGAGTGCAAGGCCTCTTTCCATTCCTCTCAAATCTGTGATGAGATCATTTTTCTCTGAGTTAACTAGGATGTCCCCAATTTCCTTCAAAAGTTGATCATTGGATTTTCATCCTCTTCTTTTTTCTTCCTTGGGAGTTTTTTTTGGATTGCATTTGTTGGGATCAATACCAAGATTTGGATTAGGGGTTTGGGTTCCATAGGGCCTTGGGGTTTCCTTTCTTCTTTGATGCAAATATTTCCTAACCACTTGAATGTGCTCCAGAGGAATCAATTGCATATCTTGTTTATCCCACTCTGTTGGTCATTGTTGATTGTTGTCATAGACAATATAATATTATGGTATATTTGGTTCCAAGTGATGCATACTCTATTTTTCATTTTTTATTTTAATATTTACATGTGCATAATCAATTTTCTCAACAAACTTGTATGCCCTGTCAGCAAATTGATTGACTTAACTCATTGTTACTCCTTCCATGTAGTGATCAAATTTGAAGGGTTGCTACTAATTGAATTTGAAATATTGGTCTTAATTTCAGTGAAAAGGTACATATATTCATGCAACCCTTCCATGATGAAAAGTTTGTAAAAAAATTGCATTTCAATTGATAATAACAAATTAACTACACATTTGATAAAAAATGTGTTAAATAAAATATTGCATTTCCAATCAAATGTGTATTTAGTAGAGAAATTAGTAAATCCAAATATCACCCTATGTAGTGTCCAAATATTTTGTTTGTTACACTAAAGAAAATGTGCCCCATTGTAACTTGTTTTCCAAAACATTATTAAGATAATTAACACTATATATTTTTGCAGTGTGCCCATTGTCTATACAACCCAATTTTTTTGAGAAAATTATTGAATCAATCTAGAAACGTATATTTGTGAGCCCTCTATGAAAGAAAAAGTCATTTTTATCATCCTAATTTTTTAAAATCATTATGTAATTGGTTATTTAATTGATTGCAACAATAAAAACAATGAGATCCAAATTTGGATGACCCACAAGCTTTCCAAATCAAGCATGGAGAGATATTTCATTTCATACCTCTCTAAAATAGAACTATATGCTCCACAAATCCGAAGCATTTTCTATTACAACCAATAGTGAACATGAACCTGAAAGAAACACAAATAAATAAGGATTCAAAGGCACATTATTGGATATCAACTTCCAACAAACTACTATAGAAAATCCATAATATAAAAATTGAACAATTCAAGTGCAACAAGAATTCAAAGAATATGTTCAAAGAAGAAAAATGCTCTACAAATCCGGTTTGAGAATAAAGGGTCTTACAAACAATTCCATAGAATTTAGGATGGCACTAATGCGAGGTTCTTGGGCATGCTATGGATGGTTCAAAAGAAGGGAAATGCCAACATAATTCAAATAACTGAAATCAAGAATACCAAGAATTCAAATAATACTAAGTACAAATCCATTTGATATTTTAGTCACGAACAAACACCTTGAACAAAATTTGGAAGGCATTGTAAAGAATTGATGATGATAATATCACCATAGTTTTGGTGACGCCATGTATGGTTCAAAAAAATAGATAGGAAATGTTAGCGATATTTCTTGTAGGGAAGTTAGAATGCAAAAGAATGGGTTAAAAACCCACTTATCCTAAGTTCGGAACGCAAGCGCACCTGTGGTAAACGAGAAGCGGATCTGGATGGCAGGCATCCGTGCACCCAGATCAACAGTGTGCAGACGATTCCGGACCCCCCCCGCCTTTCTACATTTAAGCGGAGGGGGGGGGGGTCCGGAATCCGGGGCGCACCTCTTCGACGGTCGAGATCAAAGCACCCGGATCAACAACGCGAGAGGCGATTCCAGACCCCCCCCACCTTTCTACCTTTAAGTGGAGGGGGGAGGTCTGGAATCGGGCATGCATCTCCCCGACGGCCAAGATCAAAGCACCCAGATCAACGGCGCTCAGAAGATCTCATCCCTCTCAGATGCTCTGTTCTTAACCAGCGTGGGCCCCCTTCCCCGTCATATAATCTTCTGCACCATCTGTTCTCCTCCCGACCGTGCGATGAGGCTCGCGCCCTTTAGCCCCTTCCTCATCCTCTGACATCTTTCCATCTCCCCTCTTCTGGTCTGCGTGGCCCTTATTCCATCTCATCATCCACTCATCGACTGCCATGTGTCCCACTCTTTTCCACGTCAGTCTCTCGCTAAAAGCAAGCCTATCATATCTCGTCTCTTCCCGCCATCACCTGTTGTTTTCCACCATGTGTCTTCCTCTATTGCCCTTCTCACACCTTACCACTCCTTTCACACCCTCATAGTTTCGACGCCACCACTCCTATCATGCACCCCATCATTCGCGTTGGCTGCCACGCCTATTCTTCAAGCCATTCAGTTATTCCAAGTGGTAGCGCAATGAGTCTTCCACGTCCCAAAGTGTTGAGTTGGCCGGGTCATCCTCAATCCCCATGAAGCAGTTATTGAGGCGGTTGGTGGTGGTTAAACATCATCTCCGCCATAATGGGAAAGTCCGGCGATGAGTTAAGAGCACGTCGATTCGCCTACGGAACTGTCAGAAGTTCGATTGCGTCCGCCGTAGGTGCCCATATAGTCAAAGATTGTAGGTATAGATCATCAGAAAGCCATGTAGACGCAAAGCTTTCAATGCAGCGCCTCGATTTTGTTGCTGGGGTGGTTCTGAGTATGTATAGGCATTTTCTCTTTTGTATCTATCGATGGTTGAGAAGAGCTCTTGGTTGAAAAGATTTAATGAAGCACTGATATTCTGGTTATGTATAAACTTCTGAGACTTCTTGCCTTATGAATGCCAGTTTCTTTTACATCTTTGTATGCTGTGTTAGAACGACTCGAAATTGGAGGGTTCAGTCGAGTTGTAGCTATTATAGGATGATGTTGTAATGGATCACTGTAATAGTTACTTCGTTTCTAATCAGTTCTTGTGTTTTTCACAATGCTGAGCGACTTGGAATTGGCGGATCCAGTCAAGTCCCCTTTCAGTTTTTTGAGACCCTGAACCAAGAAGATCTTGCATTCAGAATCTTTCTTCTGCAAACTACTGTAAGCCTGTTGCCCAAAGCTGTTTGTCCACTCTTCCTACCAAGTGTTCCATCTTCTCATCCTTTAAATCAACCCACTGGCTGAATTTAGGATTCCAGACCTCCTTTGTTCTTTACGTGCCAGATACAGTCTCTGAGTTAGAGTAATGTCTCCTCGAGTCTTTATCTCCATTTGATCACCCTTTTATAAACAAATCATGACATTAAACTGATGGGTGTTGGGCTCTGCTCCTGCAAGCAATCCAGGAGTGACTTCCGACGCTAACATTTCTGGCGCCGTTGCCGGGGACGAAGTTGAATATTTTCCCCGGGATTGAACGACAAAGACTAGCTGATTATGAAGGTGCATCAGATATCAAAACTTGAAGATTGCTACTGTGCACCTGGTGACTCCATTGTGACGACTCCATTGGGGAGAACCTTGCTCTGTCAATTGTGCCTTTCAGAGGCAGACACACGTGGTCTCATCCACACTTGCCTTTAGCCACACCTGAAGCTGACTCGGAAGAGGTGCACAGAAAAGGAAAGGGCTCTATAAAAGAAGCTTCCACCGCCGAAACAGGTAATCCGCCATCTCCCTCTGTGAGAACTCCTTTTTCTGCTCCTCAGTTCCTTAATAGACCTCCTTCAAAGGTTTCTCGTTTCTTGAATTTCGGGAGTGTTCCTGCTGAGTTTTCTCCCCCTGGTCTGGTACCAACAAGAGAGATCCTTGTCACTCCCCCCTCCCTGGAAGTTGTGCCTTGACACAGATCTCAGGCCTCAGAAGGTTTCACCACCCCTCCTTTTATTTCTACTGTTTCACAGAGAGAAGCAGCTGCACATTTAGGTCCCTTAGCCTTCTCTCTGTTTTCCCCATCGTCTCCTTCGAGAACCTCTTTTCCGACATCTCCCGTTCACACTCCTTCTCCTCCAAGTTCTCCTCCACCTAATATCCCTATGGCTGGTGCTAATCCCCCTCCGAATAGAATGGATGCCATAGTCGCCGCTAGATATGCCCCTTTAATCCTACCCCATCCTATGAATCCCCTCCCTGCTGGAGACTACTTGAAATACATGCCCAAGTTCACTGGGGAAGGAGACATAACTACAGAAGAGCACCTGACTGCTTTCTACAGTTATGCAGACAACCTGAATATTGAAAATAAATATGTCTAGATGAGAGTCTTCTTCCAGAGCCTGGATGGCGAGGTGAGGAAATGGTTTAGAAGATTGGCCCCTGGATCTATTGCCGAAATTGAAGCCCTGGATAGTGTTTTCCTGAGGCAGTTGGGAGACAGGAAGGATTACATGTATTACATGACAGAGTTTGGGTCTCTGAAGAAAATGGAAGGAGAGTCTGTCTCTGACTTCTCCAAAAGGTTCAATAAGATGTATAATAAGATTCTTGCAGAGATAAATCCCTCAAAAGCCTCTGCCCAAATTTCCTATGTTGGTGCATTTGACCCTGATTTCTGCTTGTTATTGAGAGAAAGAAGAGCCACCTCCTTAGCTCAGATGCAAGATGCGGCCATAGAAGTGGAATCCAACATATTAGCAGCTGACAGACTAAGGAACAAGGCTGACACAGACAGAAGAAAGGGAAAATCAGAAGCCTCAACTTCCGGCCCATCACTGCCCCACCCTCAAGTGAATGAGCTGACCCGGGTGATGAACTTTCTGAAAGAAGAGATGGAGAGATTGAAAGTGGAAAGGAAACAAATGAATAAATGGCCTCAGAGCGCCAAAATAAAAGGGGGTTTCAGAATGCCAAATAATATTTCTCCCCCGACTATGCACAGAGAGAGGGGAAGAGACAGAGAAGACCAAAGAATCCAGCCCCCTTTTTAGAACAATTTGGTGGCCGATGAGGAAGAAAGAGAAATAGATGAGCTTGATCCTGAAATCCACTACTTAGAAGACACCCCTCCTTTTCCTCATCTGACTCAATCAGCATATAAGGAGTCTCTCATGAATAGTCATCTAAATGAATTAAGCAAAGGAGACAAAGCTAGTGGCGGCCAAGGCAGGTATAACCTGAGGTTCGACAAAAGGGCAGTAGTACCTGATGTTCCGGAGCGGTCCGCTAGAATAGAGAAATCTTCTAATAAAGTAGCAGACGCTCACAGAGGTAAGAAGGCTCAACTCCTCTCTCCCGTTGTCCCCAATCATGTTCCTGAAATAAAAGAAGTTCCAAAGCCTACATCATCTTTTAATTTCGAGCATGAGATTCAAAAGATCAGAATCCCTGTGCCCCTCATCGAGCTAATTAAACTCGAAGAATTTAAAAAACACTTCTCTGAGCTTTTGAAGTATGAAGCCTCATGCCCTCCCACAGACTCCATAAACCTCCAAGATGAAAGGCCAACAGTTGTCTTAGGTCCCATGTTAGAAGACAAAGATGATTCATCCCCTCCCTTCTACACCTCCCTGAACATACATGATAAAGTGCTTCATAATTGCC
The DNA here is from genome assembly GCA_032191745.1 of Picea mariana. Classification (NCBI taxonomy): domain Eukaryota; kingdom Viridiplantae; phylum Streptophyta; class Pinopsida; order Pinales; family Pinaceae; genus Picea; species Picea mariana. Next base: position 281,845 of record JASDQU010737623.1, read on the forward strand.
TTATGGATTCAGGGGCCTCTCACAACCTCATGGCCAAAACTGTCATGGAAGAGTTAGGACTAGAAGTCACTCGAGCCTATCATGACCTCTATTCTTTTGACTCGAAGAGAGTTCAGTGTCTCGGAGTTATTAAAGACCTGGTGGTGACCTTGTTTCAACTGCCCATGAAAAGTGTGGTCATGGATATCGTAGTAGTTGATGTTCCCCCTAAGTTTGGTATGTTGTTATCAAGATCTTGGATTAAAAGACTGGGGGGAACCTTGCAGATGGACCTCACATATGCTACTATCCCATTGTTTGGAGGAGAGCATAGAAGACTATACAGGGAAGCCCAACTGGCCTACATAATCAGTGATGAAGCCAACCCTACCAATCATCCCATCTTTGCCTTGGACACTGATTTAGGCTCTAGTTTACTACAGCTCACCCATGCCCCCGAGCCTCCTTTGAAACTTAGAAAGCAACCCACTGTTTCCCCTGAAGTTCCTCCCTCCATCACCCCAATCTGGAAAATGTTGTTTGATGGAGCGTGTTCCCAAGAAGGCGCTGGAGCTGGGGTGGTTTTTGTGTCACCTACTCAGGAAATTACATCTCTATCATACAAGCTGGAATTCAAAACCACCAACAATGTGGTAGAGTATGAAGCTCTTATCCTGGGATTAAGAGCTGCAAGGGAGATGGAAATTCAGGAGATAGCAGTGTTCAGAGATGCTGAGTTGGTAGTCCAGCAGATCAGAAGCTCTTATCAGGCCAAGCATCCTCAACTCAGGAATTACAAAAATGAGGTATGGGACCTAATTGACAGTTTCTTCTCAGCATTTAACATTTCTTTCATCCCAAGAGAAGAAAACACAGTGGTAGATTCCTTGGCTACATCAACAAGCACTTTCAAAGTACCCTCGCCACCCAAACTAAGGTATGATGTAGAAGTAAAATACAGGCCCTCCATACCTAACAACGTCAAACATTGGAAGGTGTTTGAGGATGATCTCGAGATCAAAAGGTTCTTGGAGACAATTGAAGAATTTTCAGAAATGCATATCGACCAAGATCCCGTCTCCGAGGAAAGGTTGGATGGGGGTGAATTGCTGAGTAAAATAGCGAAACATGACATTATTCAGTTGCCTGGCAATCACATCCCAAGGGGACTGGTCCCATTAGAGAGATTGTTTGATAGGAATGATGTGGCAGTAAGGGGAAGATTTTCAGGTGATGATGCTGACACGGATGAGTGCAACATTGGCACACCAGAAGAGCCTAAGTTTGTCAAGTTGTCAAGGGATTTGACCAAGGAGCAGAGGGCTAAATATACCAAGTTGCTCAGAGAATTTGTTGATGTGTTTGCATGGAGCTATGAAGACCTCAAGACGTATGACACATCAATCATCGAACATAAGATCCCACTGAAGGAAGAGGCTAAGCCATTCAAGAAGAAGCTGAGACCGATAAATCCCATGTTGTTGCCTGTCATGGAGAAAGAAGTGAAGAAGCTGCTAGATGCCCAAATTATCGTTCCCCTGAGATATTCCAATTGGGTAGCCAATCTAGTTCCAGTCAGAAAGAAAAGTGGGGAGATTAGACTCTGTGTTGACTTCAGGAACCTGAACAGGAGCTCAAGAAAAGACAATTATCCCCTGCCCAACATGGAGCACATATTGCATAAGGTCACTGGTGCATCTAGAATATCCATGATTGATGGCTTCTCTGGTTACAATCAGATATCAGTCATGCCTGAGGACAAAGAAAAAAAAGCCTTCACCACTCCTTGGGGGACATTCATGTATGCTAAAATGCCTTTCATACTGATGAATGCAGGAGAAACATTTCAGCGAGCCATGGACATAGCCTTCATCGGGGAAAAGGACCAATTTGTGGTGATCTATTTGGACGATAGCACAGTCTTCTCTAGGACAGATAAGGAGCACTTCTGCCATTTAAAGAAGGTTTTCCTGAAGTGTCACAGGTTTGGTATTTCCCTGAATCCCAAAAAATATCTGTTTGCTATGAAGGAGGGGAAGCTATTAGTCCATATAATATCAACAGAGGGGGTAAGAATTGATCCTAGCAGGGTGGAAGCAATTCAGACCCTGTCACTTCCCAGATCTAAGAAAGAGGTTCAGGCATTCTTGGGGAAGATAAATTTTCTAAGGAGATTTGTCTCAAATTTTGCTGAGTTGGTAAAACACATCACGGTCATGCTTAGGAAGGGGAATGAAGTAAAATGGATTGCTGAACCCAGGGAATCCTTTGACCAAATAAAGAAGGAATTGACTGAGGCACCTGTGCTAATCAGTCCTGACTATTCTAGAGATTTCCTGATTTTTTCTTTCGCTTCTTGTGATACAGTAGCAGCAGTCTTATTGCAGAAAAATGAGCAAGCGTGAGAGCAGCCTATTGCCTTCTTTAGCGAGGTGTTGAGAGATGCAGAACTCTGGTACGAGATCATGGAGAAGCAGGCCTATGCCCTGGTGAAAGCCCTCAAAGCTTTCAGAGTGTATGTCTTGCACTCGAAAGTCACTGCATATGTTCCTTCAGCCTCTATGAAGGACATTCTTGTACAGCCTGACATAGACGGGAGGAGAGGTAAATGGATCGTTAAGATCCTAGAGTTCGATCTGGAGATCAAGCCCACCAAGCTGATAAAGGGGCAGGGTTTAGCCAAGTTGCTGGCTGAATCCAATTGCAGAGCCTTGGGAATCAATTTCATCAACGAGCAAGTTGAGTCATCCAACGCGCATTTCCAGAATGCCTTATCACTGGCAGCATGCGCCTGGTACAAGGATATCTTGTACTTTCTTCAAGAATTGAGGCCTCCTAATGGGATGGAAAAAAGCAAGGTAAGGGATTTAAATCTCAAGACTGTCAGGTATTGCCTCATTGACCAAGTCATATACTGGAAAGACCCTTTAGGGGTATTTTTGAGATGCCCGGACCCACAAGAAGCCCAGCGGGTTATATTTGATTTTCACAGTGGCCTTTGTGGGGGTCATCATTTCTAGAAGACCACAACCCATATGATTCTCCGAGATGGGTATTACTGGCCCACTTTATTCCCTGATGTCTATAGAGAAATCAGATCTTGCGTCAAATGCCAGAAGTTTTCAGGAAAGAAGCAGCTCAAATCTCTGCCATTAAAGCCTGAGGTAGTCTCAGCACCCTTTCAGCAGTGGGGATTGGACTTCATTGGAGAAATTCATCCTCCCTCAAGTGGCCAGCATAGATGGATCCTCACTGCGACAGATTATTTCACCAAATGGATAGAGGCCGTTCCCACCAAGAGCACTTCCCACAAAGTAATTATCAGCCTCCTGGAAGACATCATAGCTAGATTTGGCTACCCTAGTAGAATTGTCACTGATAATGATGTCGCCTTCAGGTCTGAGCCTCTGATCAAGTTCTATGAACAGCTTGAGATTTCACTGATTCACTCTACTCCCTATTACCCTCAGGGAAACGGACTAGCTGAGTCCTCCAATAAAATCCTGATCAAGCTTATTAAGAAATTATTGGAAGACAATAAAAGGGCCCGATATTCAAAGCTTAAATTTGCACTATGGGCTGATCGGGTGACAACAAAAAGGTCCCTCGGCATCTCACCTTTCCAACTGGTTTACAGGACAGAAGTTGTTTTTCCTGCTCAGCTCATCTTACCTGTGGCGAAATTCCTCTAGGACCTTGAAGGAGAACCTGACCATATGGTCAGAAGGATTCACTAGATGGTGGAAGTGCAGCAGATCAGAGAACAGGTCATGGACAGGGCGTATAATCATCAACAGAAGATCAAGCAGGCTTTTGACAGGAAGAGCAAAAAGAAATATTTCGAGCAGGGTGATTTGGTGCTCCAATGGGATGCACCCAGGCAGGACAGAGGAAAGCATGGCAAATTTGATGCCCTCTGGTTTGGGCGTTTCAAGATCCTTGAAGTATTTTCCAATAACACTTACAGGTTGCAGGATCTATAAAGCAAAGAAGTTTTTAATGGCCCAATGAATGGGCATTTCTTGAAAAAATGTTTTTTGTGAGCCGCAGTCGGCTCATGTGTTTTTGTAAATATTGTTTTTATTGTTTTTTTCTTTCGGCTCAATAAAAGACTCCATAGCCCAATAGCAAGGCACTGAATCTGCAAAATGTTCTTAGAGCATCACAGGGACGACTCTATCCCCCATGGAACCAAAATGTTAGCGATATTTCTTATAGGGGGGTTAGAATGCAAAAGAATGGGTTAAAAACCCACTTATCCTAAGTTTGGAATGCAAGTGCACCTATGGTAAATGAGAAGCGGATCTGGACGGCAAGCATCCGTGCGCCCAGATCAATGACGTGCAG
>JASDQU010737623.1:286384-296484 GCA_032191745.1 Picea mariana
CAGAATCGGGCATGCATCTCCTCGATGGCCAAGATCAAAGCGCCCGAATCAACGGTAATTAGAATATCTTATCCCTCTCTTATGATCTTTTCTTAACCATCGTGGGACCCCTTCCCCATCATATAATCTTCTATGCCATCTATTCTCCTCCCGACCGTGCGATGAGGCTCGCGCCCTTTAGCCCCTTCCTCATCCTCTGACATCTGTCCATCTCCCCTCTTCTGGTCCACGTGGCCCTTCTTCCATCTCGTCATCCACTCATCGACTGCCATGTGTCCCACTCTTTTCCACGTCAGTCTCTCGCTAAAAGCAAGCCCATCATATCTCGTCTCTTCCCCCCATCGCCTGCTGTCTTCCACCATGTGTCTTCCTCTGTCGCCCTTCTCACACCTCGCCACTCCTTTCACGCCCTCATAGTTTCGACGCCACCACTCCTGTTATGCGCCCCATCTTTCGCGCTGGCCGCCATGCCTATTCGTCAAGCCATTCAGTTATTCCAGGTGGCAGCGCGAGGAGTCTTCCATGTCCCAAAGTGTTGAGTTGGCTGGGTCGTCCTCAATCCCCATGAAGCAGTTATTGAGGTGGTTGGTGGTGGTTAAACATCGTCTCCGCCATAATGGGAAAGTTCGACGATGAGTTAAGAGCACGTTGATTCACCTACGGAACTATCAGAAGTTTGATTGCGTCCGCCGTAGGTGCCCATATAGTCAAAGATTGTAGGTCCAGATCGTAAGAAAGGCATGTAGATGCAAATATTTCAATGCAGCGCCTCGATTTTGTTGTTGGGGTGGTTCTGAGTATGTATAGGTGTTTTCTCCATTTTTGTATCTATCGATGGTTGAGCAGAGCTCCCGGTTGAAAAGCTTTAATGAAGCACTGATATTCTGGTTATGTATAAACTTCTGAGACTTCTTGCCTTATGAATGCCAGTTTCTTTTACATATTTGTATGCTGTGTTAGAATGGCTCGGAATTGGAGGGTCCAGTCGAGTTGTAGCTATTATAGGATGATGTTGTAATGGATCACTGTAATAGTTACGCTGTTTCTAATCAGTTCTTGTGTTTTTCACAACGTTGAGCAACTTGGAATTGGCGGATCCAGTCAAGTCCCCTTTCAGTTTCTTAGGACCCTGAACCAAGAAGATCTTGCATTAAGAGTCTTTCTTCTGCAAACTGCTATAACCCTGTTGCCCAAAGCTGTTTGTCCACTCTTCCTACCAAGTCTTCCATCTGCTCATCCTTTAAATCAACCCACTGGCTAAAGTTAGGATTCCATACCTCCTTTGTTCTTTACATACAAGATACAGTCTCTGAGTTAGAGTAATGTCTCCTCGAGTCTTTATCTCCATTTGATCACCCTTTTATAAACAAATCATGACGTTAAACTGATGGGTGTCGGGCTCTGCTCCTGTAAGCAATCCAGGAGTGACTTCCGACGCTAACAGGAAATACTAAATGATGTCCTGGAAAACAAATAGGGAATGTAACTTTACTTTTCCTCTAACACATGTTCCTATCTCCCACTTATCTTCCATCATATTAATGAAAATTGGTATGGTACAATAACAATGTCCTAGATTAAAGAAAGGCCCTTACTGTAAAAGAAAACTACTAGAGACGATTAAGTTTAACATTATTCATTTTCCATTCAAATCTAATATTATATCTATGTCTTAGAGTAAATAAAGGCCTTGAGATTAAAAACAAATTTCCACATAAGATTAAGTTCAACATTTATTCATTTTCCATTCAAATCTAATATAATATCTAGATTCTACTCATACATTTATGTTCTCTTTGTTCAAAAATTACATAATCAATGTAGTTTTATGTTCTCTTTGTCATTCCTTATTATCATAATTAGTATTAAAATTTAGTGTCATATATTGTTATGCATAGATTTAGGAGACTAAATTACCTCGTTAATTCGCTCCCCACTAGATCCTTGCTTTAAAACTCAAAAACAAGTTGCAACATAAACAAAGTTATCCATGGATGTATCACTCACCAAATACATACATGTCATGGAACGTTTGAAAAATAACCCTTATGAAATTTTAATATGCACCTTGCACTTTTTAATAAATGGATAAAAATGAAAATGAGTTATCTTTGGACGACCATTTTCTTAATGACATTTCTGAGATGTGGTCAAAGAGACTCTAACAGGCTCAATTTTAATGCGTGGTGCCATGATAACTAGCTATGTACTACACATGTATTTTTGAGGTCCATTCTGTCACAAGTTAATGATCATTACCCATAAAATAATTTTGATGGCTCCACAAATCACATTTATGAGTAACTATGGTTGTAGATGACCATAATGGATAACCAATATTTGTTTTTTTTGTTATCAAGTATGACTTACGAAAATTTCCATTAATTAAAAGGTTATTTTTCCTTAAGTAAGGAAAGAGGGTAAACACTCTAAAATATTAAGGCATTTTGTAAAAGTAAAAGTCAATTTCCTGATTAATTTATAATAAATTATTTCAATTAATTAAAAAAATCAAAATTATATAATTACAAATAATTAAAGAAATCAAAATTATATAATTACAAATTTAAATTATAAAAACAAATAATTCTAAAATTTATAAACTTTTTTTCTACTCATATATATATAAGAAAAACATATCTTATATTTTAGAAAAAAAAAAAGGTACAATGTCAAGCACTGCCCAAGCCCAAAATTCGCTTAGTGCTTCCCATAAAGGGAAACAAACTTTTTGTCCAAATAGAAACATAGATCGTTTACTTACAACAAGCCAAAGCTTTGAAGCCAAAGATAAATAGTAAGATGAGGCGCAACAATACATATTTCCTTATAGGTAATGGAAAGCACCATCGCTTTTGGAGATTACCTCTCGATCAATATTTTCCTCAATAATTAATTGATTTTTATTCAGCATTAGAGTATATTTAGACAAAGGGTATGCATTAGAGTTGTCTTCTCTGTAGATATGTTTGTAATTAATCTAGAAAAAGATAGATAAGATTGATTTCAATCAATGACCAAGTTGAGAGAGAGCAAGATTTTTTAGCTGAGCTTTCTCCTTCATCCAATCAATAACTAAATTAAAATCAATAAGGACCTGCAACTCACGCACACTCCAATTTAGTGCACATTTGAGAATCCCATACAAGGCATTTAGGTCACCTTTATTGTTCATTCTCACCCCAAAGAAGCCTTTCTAGTAATAAAATGGAAATTTGAAAATTACAAAATAAAACCCAAACCACAGCTTCTATCTAGTCCCTTACAAGCCTCGTTGAAAAACCCCTAGGTGATATATGATTGTTTACATCCATAGATCCAATCATCTAATATTTTTTGAATTTAAAAAAAAAACTTATAGAGTAATATCATGCAAAAAATTGTTGAGAAACCTTAAAAGGGGGAAGCCATTTATCATTGAAAATGAAAGCGTTCTGAGATAACCAAATATTCCAATCCCTAAGGGGCGGCATGATCATAATCTCCTTCATTAGGGGATTGGTAAAGAAAACATGAAATGAATGAAACAAAGTAGGTTTGTCCCATAAGTAAGTCATTCCCAACTGATTTCTAATTTTTAGCTAGACTTGTCATGTTGGGAACTAGCTTAGGTTCATATGGAGTACGTTTCCCAACATAGGTACTTAGGATATACAAAAATACTCATACTTTATACTTTATATATTTAGGAATATTAATAAAATATTCCTTTGGTCTTAAGCCCCTTAGCTTAGCCCCTTTTCCCCAAACTCTTATCCCCCTTTTCCATTTTGGTGGAGTTTACCCCCCATACTCTTTTACGGGGGTGGTCTGCACCAATAATGTGTTTTCATTCAAAAACTAAGTGTACAAAAATAGGCTCGTTAGCCTTTAAGATTCTAGCTCACCATCGCAATAACCACACCGGCATTCTGGCCTCAAAATACATACATACAAAGGCACTCTACTGCCAAAGTGTCTTTTCTCACCAACCTATATGTACAATTACATTTATATTTACAATGGGGTTCGACCTAGGGATATTACAAAAAGAAACAAAGAAAAGTGGTCCTTCGAATTAAGTGCCACTATGCACTAGGAAATGACCCTTAATTAAGAAGCAAACTATTTAGGTCACTTGGGAGCTATGTACTGATAATGTCATGGCTGTTAGGAAAACAAGATTGTGGAGAAATAAAATAAAACAAATGCGGAAACAAAACACAGAAGATACACAATACAATAGAGACACAGATTTACGTGGTTCACCCAGTGTGGGCTACGTCCACCAGAGAAATTGTCACGTCCTTCCTTTATTATTATCCAACAAATGAAGGGATACAACCTACAACAAAACCCACTGTAACTTCCTCTTCTTTCTCTCGAAGTATCCTATCTCAGAATACCATTTATGCTATAATGTATAGCCGCAATACACTTCCTTCATAATAGAGGGTTTCCTTCTAGGGAAAAAAACCCTAACATAATTTCTACCGTTAAATCAGTGACCTTATAATGAACGGTCCAAATTTACAATGAAATTACAATATGCATTTACAAGACAATTTTTCCTTGGACCTCGCAGAGGGGGTAACCCCCCTTTGCACTCCTCCACATGGAAGAGTGTACATACTTCTGGGGTGTAAAGTCTTCATGGGGTATAAACACGATTGAAAAACACAAGACCTATGAATCGGGAAGATAATCAAGCTCCACAACCAACAATGACTAAATTCTATAATTCTTCATTCATTCCCAAAACGAGTAAGTAATAATGTTGTAAAAAAAATACAAGTGAGGTAGAGAGGATCAACCATTCTCGTTCAATGTCTCTATGACTTAGGAAACAATGCTTAATTCAAAAGCAACAACCTATTTTGGTCGAATGAGAAATGGCTACTAATAACGTTGTGTGACGCAGCCGCACTCCTTGGAGCACGTCCGCTTCCTCAGGACCTTCTTTCGTTCACGGCTCGAAGAACTCCGAGGCTCTTCTATTTCCCTATCGGGAAATATACACCCACAGATTCTCCTCTCCTACGCAATCCCCCCCTTCCTTGACTTATCGGAGGATCAGAACTCGCGGCCTCACAAGTTCACTAACGATCACTAGGCTTTCGAATTTCCGAGACCCGATGACCAGTCAACGTTGACTTCTCTCTTTCTTCTATTGGGACTTCTGCTCTATCGTAGTTTCGGAACTCGCGATGTCGTACACTTTGAATTTCCGACTCCCGATACCCAATGCACCAAATCACCGATGAGCACGTGTGAATTGACCTTTCCACACCCCGTCGCTTCGATCGGGATTTCGGAATTCACGGGATCGTGAATCCTAATGCCAAGGATTCGAGACTTTCCTTTTCCCAATCCCCGATATGGTACACCAACTGTCCTGTACCAACTTTGCTGTGGTCCACACCACTCTTCCATCGGGATATCGCGTTTCCTGATTCAAATGTGCAAGAGTTTCTTCCTTTTGAAAACCCCGATTCTACGAACCCCGACTTACTGGAATCTCCTGACACATGTCCTCACTGATGGACGGTCCTGGACTTGTCGGGATATCGCAGATCACGATATCACAACTCTCGTTGTAACAACTTGGAACTTTGACTTGTGAATCCTTGATACCCGATGTCACATGTAGATCTGATGGCCCTTGTGGCTTGGATCAACGACTCTGGCCCTCCTGAGCTTTCCACCTTCGGACGTTCTCCACCGTAACCTCCTTACACCTCCGTGAGATCTGATGGCTCACGGTGAATCGCAAAATCTCCTTGGAAATTGCGTCCGTCCATTCCTCCTCTACAATCCCTGAAATGAAGCAGTGTCTCTCCTCCTAGACTTGTTCACCTGCTCGCAAACATACGATGCTTCTTGCAAGATTTCAAGGAAGATTCCTTGCACTTATCCTTCAATGAATTCGAAGGCCTACTCCTCCTGAGATTTTCCCCGACTTCAAGTCTCTTAGAAAAAGAGAACTCCTTGCATGCACTCCTTGTGGCAACCCTTCAATCTTGACTGAGTGTTGAAGTCTCTCGACTCTGCACACTCCTGCAACAGCAGTCTTTCAAGCTTTTCTTAGGTTCGCAACCCTGAGACCTTTAACCAGCCTGTGCACTCCTTGCATGGCACTGTGCCCAACTGCACCTTTGAGGAAATGAGAACAAAAACTATATCTAACTRAACCCTTCTGTCAATGCACTCCTTGCGGACAATTCAACTGCACTCCTTGCAGGAATCCTCTAGCTCAATTAGAGAAACAATTGAAACTCATTCACCCTTCCTCTCAGACTTCAATTCAACCATGAAATCACATACACAACATGTAAGAGAAAATGTATGACAGGAAGTAAACATTCATGAGCATAACAACAATACACAGAGAAACAACACAGACCATGAATTTGAATCAAAGATTTCTTCTATTAATTCAAATGCCTATACACGGGTGTTCTTCATACAATTCTCGGCATGCTCTTCTGCTCTTCATCCAGAATGCTAATGTTGCAATGTACAATGAGGGTGTCTATATCCGTTTTCCCTCTCGGACTCTAAGCTATCAAATCTAGAATTAAAGTCCTATCTACCAGCATTAACCATATTAAATGATGTCTATCTACTAAAGGACGAGAGCTATCCGCTCAAGGTCCATTACAATATACAAATGCACCTTCATAAATGGATTCATTAAAGACTTGCGCAACAATCCCAAAGTAATTTCAAAATTTGGTTGGCTTGTCCAGTTGTCCTCCACTTCCGCCCTGGCTCGCTTGATGTGCTGGCGATGCTCCTGCATCATACTCCTCGGCTTGAAAACTTTCATGGGCTTCTATCCATGAGCTCCTACATGGTATGTCCATGCTTCTGTATCACTGCTTTAGTCTCCCAGCTGGCATCTTCCACTGGGTGGCCCTTCCATTTGACTAGATACTCGAAGTATTCCTTTCTTTGGGTTTTCTTACCCACTCTCTTGTCCAGTATGCACTCCATCTGCGGCTTCTCTGCTACTGGGAATTGCTTCACCCACTGGATCACTGGCTCCTCAGTTCCAGTCTCTACTTCTCCAGCCTTGTATGGGTATAAATCTGTAATATTGAATATTGGAGATATTCCAATGCCATCCGACAATTCGATCTCATAAGCATTTTCTCTGAATTTTCTCATGACCTTGCATGGCCCAATTTTCTTCATTTTTAACTTATTCTATGTTCCCCTTGGGAACCTTTCCTTCTTCAAATGTGCCAGAACTAGATCACCAACTTCAAACTGAAGTTGTCTCCGGTGTTGATCTGCTCTGCGCTTATATTCCTGATTTGATTTCTACAACCTCTCCTTCACCTTGCTATGAAGTTCTCTTATCGCCTCAGTGAACTCTTCTGCACTAGCGCTGCTAGTCGCAGTCTGTTCTAAATATCGCAATTCAGAAACTCCTCTCGGCTGCATCCCATATACAACCTGAAATGGACGTCGGCCTATGCTCCTGTTCACCGAGTCATTGTATACGAACTCTGCCTATGGCAATATGCTATCCCAACTACTGTGGTGCTCTGTCACCAAGCTCCTCAGCAAGTCTCCCAAACTTCTGTTGACCACTTCTATTTTTCCATCCGTCTAAGAATGATAAGAAGAACTAAATGCCAAGTTAGTTCCTAGCTTCTTCCATAAGGTCCTTAAAAAATGCCCTATGAATTTTGTGTCCCTATCCGAAACTATGCTTTTCAACAATCCATGAAGTCGAATGACCTCTTTGAAAAACAGATTTGCGATATGAGTCGCATCCCTGGTCTTCTGGAATGGAATGAAATGTACCATCTTAGAAAACTTGTCCACTACCACAAAGATGGAATCAAATCCTTTTTGTGTCCTCAGCAACCCCAATACAAAATCCATGCTAATCACTTCCCATGGCCTTTCTGGTATGGGAAATGGATGATAAAGACCTGCATTCTTCTTTCTCCCCTTCGAATGCTGGCAAATTCTGCATCTGTCAATGAATCTCTTGACATATGCTCGCAACCCCGGCCAAAAATATGACTCATTCAACTTCACGAATGTCTTGTCCTGGCCAAAATCTCCTGCCAATCCTCCACTGTGCTTCTCCTTTAACAAGTTCTCTCTCATGGAGCATTTCGGAATACACAGTTGATTGCCTCTGAACAACAATCCCTCCTGGATCATATAATATATCCAAGGACTTCTGTCTCTGAGAACTGGATTCTTAGCTACTTCATACGCTTCTAAAAAATCCGCATCACCTGCATACATGTCCCTGAGATTTTCAAAACCCAATGTTTTGACTCAGAATTCCTGCAGCAACAAACACTTCCTGCTCAAAGCATCAGCCACTTTGTTAGCAGTACCCGAAATATGCTTAATCACAAATGTGAAATTCTACATATACTCTACCCATTTTGCATGTTTCTAATTCAACTTCTTCTATTGAGTCACAAACTATAATGCATGATTATCACTGTACAAAACAAATTCTTTCGGGATAAAGTAATGCCTCCACTTCTTCAGCGCCTGTATGATAGCATAAAATTCTTTATCATACGTGGAGTACTTTAGTTTCTCCTCATCCAACTTCTCGCTGAAATATGCAATTAGTCTGTCCTCCTGACTCAAGACCACTCCTATGGCAAACCCACTTGCGTCACATTTCACTTGAAACGTCTTCAAGAAATCCGACAATGTCAAAACCGGTTGTTCCGTGATCTTCCTCTTCAACAGATTGAAGCTCTTTTCAGCCTCTGCTGTCCAGTGAAAAGATTTATGCCGCTTCTTCACTGTATCCATCATCGCTGTGCTGATTCCACTGAAATTCCTGATGAACTTCCAGTAGAAACTAGCCAAACCATGAAAAATTCTCACCTCGAACACATTTCTCGGTGATGGCCAATTCTTGATCACTTTTACCTTATCCGGATCCATCTTCAACTCATTAGCCGAAATAACAAAACCCAAGTAAATGAGTTATGTCTTCGTAAATGAGTACTTCTTCACATTAATCAATAGCTTCTCCTGCTGTAGCCTCTTCATCACAATGGCCAAACGCTTCAAGTGTTCCGCCACTGATTTGTTGTAAATCAGTATGTCATCCAAATACACAATGACAAATTTTCCGATGAACTCCCTCAGGACTTCGTTCATCAACCTCATAAAGGTACTTGGTGCGTTCGTCAAACCAAATGTCATGACAAGCCATTCATATAGTCCATCATTGGTTTTGAAGGCTGTTTTCCACTCATCGCCTTCCCTCATGCGAATCTGGTGGTATCCGCTCTTCAAATCTATCTTTGAAAAATACCTTGCCCCGCTTAGGCAATCCATCAGATCATTCATTCTCGGTAGTGGAAACCTGTATCTAATGGTTAATTTGTTAATCGCTCTTGAGTCGGTACACATTCTCCAACCTCCATCCTTCTTTGGACTAAGTACTGTCAGAACAACACATGGACTTAAACTTTCTCTGACCAATCCTTTGTCCAATAGCTCCTGGACTTGTTTCCTGACCTCCTCATTCTCTTGCGGCGTCAACCTGTACGCGGCTTTGTTCAGCAAACTAGCTCCTGGTATGAGATCTATATGATGACTCACACTCCTCATCGTTGGCAACGAATGAGGTAATTCATCCACTATGATGTCAGCGAACTCTTCCAGCAGTTCCTGAATCTCTTCTGGTAGATCGTCCACTCTTGTGCTAGTTAGAACAATTCTTGGTTTTCTGACCACAAAGAATTGTGGATCTTCTTTCTTCTCAACCTCCGTAAGAAGCTCCTTCCCACTCATGAGAAGTACTGTGTTGTTCACTTCTGGCTCCACCTCCTTATTCTTTATCGGAAGCAACATATGGGTTCTCCCATTCTTCTGTAGAGTATATGTGTTCATTCTCCCATCATGAATCACATTTCTGTCATATTGCCATAGTCTACACAACAATAAGTGACATACATCCATGGGAATAACATCACATAAAATGTTATCATTATATCCTCCTATTTTGAATTCAACCAAGCATTGTTTAGTAACAATTACCTGGTGTCCCTTCTGTAGCCACAAAACTTTGTATGGGTTGGGATGATCAGTCGTCTCCAGCTCTAGCTTTTCTACCATCT
>JASDQU010737623.1:296712-311008 GCA_032191745.1 Picea mariana
AAGCATGTGATTACTCCACCTCTTCCTCTTCCTCTACCTCTGGTACGAGGAAAAGTGTTGTTGTCAGCATATCCACCGCTCTGCTCTGTATGTTGCCCTTTCTATTCAACATATGGCTGTCTCTGTGAGGTTTCACCTCTTTCAATTTTACCCTGAGGTTTCTTCCATTCCTCCTTGGGATTCTGATATTTTTCCTGGGCAACTACTTTGCCTATGGGATGACTCTTGCCTCACCCTCATTGTCCTTACTTACGGCTCAACTTCTCTTCAGCTTTTAAAGCCATCTGATAAGCATCCTCCACAGTTTAGATGGTTACCATACTCAATTCATCCTGAATGCGTATCTCAGACCATTTAGATATCTGGCAAACTTCTCATCATCGCTCTCTCGATGACCTTCTCTGATGTTCAGTTGATAGAATTATTCAGTGTATTCTTTCACTGTCATCATCTTCTGTCTCAGGTTCTGCATCCTCCTGAACAGAGTATTTTGATAATCTCTCGGGATGAACTTCGCCTTCATCTTCGCAATCATTCGATACCAACTCTTAATCTTCTGCTTTCCTTTGCAGCGTCTGTCAGCTTGTAACTCATCCCACGATAAGGCTACATGCCCTTTCAAGCGCGTGACAGCATGCTTGACTTTCTTGTTCTCTTCGATATCCTTATAATCGAAGTAGGTATCTAGAGCTATAATCCAATCTAGAAGCTCCTCTGCATCCAGATTTCCCTCATAGACTGGAATGTCCATCTTGGCCTTTGCACCCATCCTGGCAATAGCTTTAATTAATCTCTCAGTTGATGCATCTTCAGCTGCAACTTCCTCCTCTCATTCAGCTTCAACTTCATCCTCTGAATCAATGAAATCTCCCGCACTAACTGTGCGTCTTTGAGCTGTCTCCATGTCTTCAAGTCTTGCTCGAAGATCTTTCATCTGTCTCTCCATTTATGGATTGACTACCTACCTGCCTCTTCTCTTCACCTCCCTATCTTCTGGATCAGGTGACTGTCTTTCTCTCCTCGGCGGCATGGTGAATTTTTCCTTCTCTGCTACAGAAAGCAATGATTCTTTCTATGCTCTAATACCAAACCTGACGCAGCCGCACTCCTCGGAGCACGTCCGCTTCCTCAGGACCTTCTTTCGTTCACGACCCAAAGAACTCCAAGGCTCTTCTATTTCCCTATCGGGGATATACACCCACAGATTCTCCTCTCCTACGCGATCCCCCCCTTCCTTGACTTATCGGAGGATCAGAACTCGCGGCCTCGCAAGTTCACTAACGATCACTAGCCTCTCAAATTCCTGAGACCCGATGACCATTCAATGCTGACTTCTTTCTTTCTTCTATCGGGACTTCTGCTCTATCGCAGTTTCGCAACTCGCGATGTCGTACACTTTGAATTTTCGACTCCCGATACTCGATGCGTCGAATCTCCGATGCGCACGTGTGAATTGACCTTTCCACACCCCKTCACTTTGATCGRGATTTTGAAATTCGCGGGATCGCGAATCCTAATGCCAAGGATTCGGGACTTGCCTTTTCCCGATCCCCGATATGGTACGCCACCTGTCCTATACCAACTTTACTATGGTCCACACCACTCTTCCATCGGGATATCACGTTTCGTGATCCAAATGTGCAAGAGTTTCTTCCTTTTGAAAACCCCGATTCTCCAAACCCTGACTTACTGGAATCTCCTGACACACGTCCTCACTGATGGATGGTCCTGGATTTGTCAGGATATCATGGATCGCGATATCGCAACTCTCGTTGTAACAACTTGGAACTTCGACTTGCGAATCCCCGATACCCGATGTCACGTGTAGATCTGACGGCCCTTGGGTCTCGGATCAACGACTCTGGCCCTTCTGAGCTTTGCACCTTCAGACATTCTCCACCGTAACCTCCTTGCACCTCCGCGAGATCTAACGGCTCATGGTGAATCGCGAAATATCCTTGGAAATTTCGTCCGTCCGTTCCTCCTCTACAATCCCCGAAATGAAGCAGTGTCTCTCCTCCTAGACTTGTTCACCTGCTCGCAAACCTACGACGCTTCTTGCAAGCTTTCAAGGCAGCTTCCTTGCGCTTATCCTTAAATGAATTCAAAGGCCTACTCCTTCTGAGATTTTCCCCGACTTCAAGTCTCTTAGAAAAAGAGAACTCCTTGCACGCACTCCTTGCGGMAACCCTTCAACCTCGACTGAGTGTTGAAGTCTCTCAACTCTGCGCACTCCTGCAACAGCTGTCTTTCAAGCTTTTCTCAGGTTCACAACCTTGAGACCTTTAACCATCCTGCGCACTCCTTGCACGACACTGTTCCCAATTGCACCTTCGAGGAAATGAGAACAAAAGATATATCTAACTGAACCCTTCTGTCAACGCACTCCTTGCGGACAATTCAACTGCACTCCTTGCAGGAATCCTCTGGCTCAATTAGAGAAACAATTGAAACTCATTCACCCTTCCTCTCAGACTTCAATTCAACCATGAAGTCACATACACAGCAGGTAAAAGAAAATGTATGACAGGAAGTAAACATTCACGAGCATAACAACAATACACAGAGAAACAACACAGACCATGAATTTGAATCAAAGCTTTCTTCTATTAATTCAAATGCCTATACACGGGTGTTGTTCATACAATTCTTTGCATTCTCTTCTACTCTTCATCCAGAATGCTAATGTTACAATGTACAATGAGGGTGTCTATATCCGTTTTCCCTCTCGGACTCTAAGCTATCAAATCTAGAATTAAAATCCTATCTACCAGCATTAACTATATTAAATGATGTCTATCTACTAAAGGAAGAGAGCTATCTGCTCAAGGTCCATTACAATATACAAATGCGCCTTCATAAATGGCTTCATTAAAGACTTGCGCAACAATCCCAAAGTAATTTCAAAATTTGGTTGGCTTGTCCAGCTGTCCTCCGCTTCCGCGCTGGCTCGCTTGATGTGCTGGCGATGCTCCTGCATCATTGTGGGTAGCACTTGGGAATTTGTTGATACGTGACTATCTTTTGACTTTATTAATAGCTATATCGATTGAAGCTTCACTTTTATTCTTAATCAATAGCTAGATTCTTAATTTTTTAACCTCAATGAATAATGAATTAATTGTTACATTTTGTGCTACAATTTGAAATTTATGAATCGTTTAATAATGTGCAATGCTTAATAATTTGCAATTTGAATTTTGACAAGTTCATCATAATATAAAATGATTTGTGTATAAATATTTTTTAAATATATTAGTAAATATCATTTCAACATTTATTTTAAAAGAATATATTTAAAATGGTTTAGTTAATATCCCATATAATTTACTAATATTTTTAGAAGTATATGTAAATAAAATGATTTAAATATTATCCAATTCAATGGACTAATAATTTTATAGCTATATTCACATTTAATTAATGTGAAATTTCAAAACAATCATGGAAAAATATTGTTAAAATGGTTTGAATCATTTCCAATTTGGATATTTTATCAAATTAAAATTGTTTAATCGATATCACTTCAATGTATTGATAGTTTTAGAAATATATCCAAGTTTTATTAATTTGAAATTTCAAACCAAACTTGAATATTTCTAAAATGGTTTAACTCATTTTCAATTTGAATTGATGGGTAAATAATTTTAAAGACATTTATGCTTATAAAATAATATTTTTTAAATGGTTTAATTTATTTTTAATTTGAATGAAAAATTAATTTTAAAATAATTAATGATCGTGCTTATTGAATAATTTTAAAATTGTAACAATCATGAAATAATATATTTAAAATGGTTTAATTAATTTCTAATTTGAATGATAAAATATTTTTAAAAGTATATATGTTGCATCTATTCATCAAAGACTATTCTTAACATTCTCAACATTTAAATTGAGGTTATACATGATGTTGAAATCCATTGTGCAAAACCAAATTAGTGAATAGAGTAGAGAATGATAACACATCATACAACACAGATGAACAAAGTGGGAAGATATATTTTATTCCTTAGTCAACCAATGGAGAAATTATTTTACAAGTCTGATGAAGAACTTTGCAGGATTCTACACTTAAATAGGAAATATAAGTGTTTTCAAGCATATGGAAATCCAAACGCTTGAGAAACCTCCAATGATTTGAAACCGAAGGTATGTGTTGTCACCACCCACCACCCACCGCCCAATAATAACCAACTTGACAACAATTTGCCTTACACCTTGCCCAAAGAATTTGATCATCACCTTTCTTGCAAGCCAAGAGAATCCAAACTCCATCGCACCTTCTCTAACATAACTTGTTTTGTTAACATGTATGCATAGTTTTCCCCAATAAGGACCACTCTATCTCCATCAGTAAGCCTTCTTACAAAATGATTCCTTGTCCCATTTTGGTATGTTGGACAGTTTGTCAAATAAAGAACACTTTGACTACCATAGAACATCTTATGTTGTACTTGTCCAAACTTACCCAATAGATCCTTTCATTCATGAAAGACATAACCTTAGGTACATATCCTCTCATCCAAATCTCCTGCAAAATNTCCCCAATAAGGACCACTCTATCTCCATCAGTAAGCCTTCTTACAAAATGATTCCTTGTCCCATTTTGGTATGTTGGACAGTTTGTCAAATAAAGAACACTTTGACTACCATAGAACATCTTATGTTGTACTTGTCCAAACTTACCCAATAGATCCTTTCATTCATGAGAGACATAACCTTAGGTACATATCCTCTCATCCAAATCTCCTGCAAAATAAATATTGCAACAAATGTAGTTGATACTTTTTTCTCTGAGATACCAAAGCCCCCATTTCCAATGCTCTAGATTTTTCATGTGTCCCCTGACACCACCAACTTCATGTGAAATATATAGTCTTAGACATTTCATCGCAAACATCATCCTTCCTACTATAATGACCTATGGTATACAATATATATAATCATTTTCTTCCTTACTACCAGGACATAGAATTGAAGAAAGATTACAATGGAAAGCTTAAGGGATATTTATCAGTTTCACAATGTTCATATTGAATATCATTAGTATCTTCACCATAGAATTATATTGTGATAACCACAAATTACCATGTGTTCCATCTCTATGTACTTCTATGCCAAATATTTGTTTTGTTGATCCTAGATCCTTCAACATGAAAGAATCAAACATCATGTACTATTTCCTAAGTAACTTCAGGCCATACAATGATTTCTTGAGTTTGCAGACAAATCTCCTTTTGTGATCATGAATAACCTCTGATTGTTCCATGTACATATCTCTTCTAGTGATAATTTTTTGGGTAGTAGGATTCCACAATATACATCTCCGAACTTCATCACTATAAAAAATGGAGATATAAACTTGCATAAATTCAAATATTATAAGTCTAGAGTTAATTGGCGGTTTACTAGTGCCTACATCCCCATCCCTTTATTTCTCATATGGCCCAGTCAGGAATCCCATAAACAAGTAGATGCGCTTACTTCCTTAGATACCACCATTGCTTCACTATTCCCTTCCATCTTGTAAAGATTCCCAATTTTTATTTCATTCACTGCCACCAAACCTCCCTTGTGAATTTTTGGTACTCCACCTCGAACTATATATTTATACCCACCAAAATCCAATAATCATCTGACATGGATTCCACAAGGCTTTATTCCTTCAAGAAATTGGTTATGAAAAAATCTATCTGCAACCTCCACAAGAGTAAGGTTTTCATCCTTCTCACATGAATAAAAAACCAGGGGGGTCGAACTCAACCTGTGTAGCCTCCTACACATGGTTCACAAACCAGGTGATGAGAACTAGTTATTCAACAAAAGATTTAACCTTTCTCCATGCCTCCTTGTCCTGTCCATGATATTCTCCATCCTCTCGATTGTGGGTAAGATCCTCTTGGAGATACTTCACACACACCTAGGATTTATTTTTCCCAATGTTTTTCCTATGTTTACTAGTCATTATCGAGTCTCCTACATTTTAGGGAGAAAATTTATTTTCGTACATTCTAGGGAAATATTCTCTTCAGTTCACACTTCAGTTGGATCAATTGAGTGGAGTATATATGCCACATTGGTTTCATCACCATGCAACATTGGGATCATCACTACTAATGCGCATTGTCCTTGGGATTATCACTAGAGTGGCACATTACTGATGCTTTCAGTCAGTTAACTGAGGACTAAGAGGCTAGTTGACTTAGAATATGTGGAAATTTACTCCTGTAACTATCGATGCGTGTCCAGATCACTCTAGACCACCACTATGGTGCATTAGATTCTCTTCCAGTGTGCATTAGTTGAGTTATACAAAGCATATCATGAGTAAATTATCATTCTTTCATTTAGTTAATACAATTCTTTGATTCTCTCTCTCTCGCTCTCATTTCTGACTTCTCTCATTTTTCTGCAAACTGCGTATGTCATTTTCTAGCTAGATCTTATTTGTGTAGGTTTATCCACATTTACATGGTATTAGAGCCGATGGACTACTAGGAAAAAGACACACAAGACTCTTTTTGTTGGTTTTGTAGCTTGATTATCTTCCTAATTCAAAGGTTTGCTTCAGTTGTTCTTCAAACCCATTCCTAACAGGGGGGTGTGGGAGGGATTCCCGCCCCCCACAACTATAACCAGGGGGGTCCAGGGGGGCAAAGAAAATTTTTGTATCCCCCCACTAGAGGGGGATTTAGGGGCAACACCCTCGAAGTAAAATTTTGGGAAAAAATTCCGTGTAAAATATTGTAATTTCATAGTCAATATGGATTGTTCATTATAAGGTCATAGATATGATGGTAGAAGTTATTTTTAGGGGTTTTTTCCCTAGAAGGAAACCCTCTCTTATGAGGGAATTTTATTTTGGCTATGTATTATTGCAAATATTGTATTCTAAGAGAGGAGACTATGAGAGAAAGAGGATGAAGTTGCAGGGAGTGTGTTGTAGGTTGTATCCCTTCATTTTTTTGGATAATAAAAAGGAAGGACCTAGCAATTTCTCTGGTGGATGTAGCCCGCATTGAGTGAACCACGTATATCTATGTCTTTATTGTATTGTGTATCTTCTTTGTTTTATTTCCACATTTTTATTTTATTATATTTCTCTACGATCATGTTTTTCTAAAAACTGGTATCAGAGCGAAAGGTAACTCGCATGAAAAGAGGATTCCTTGTTCGAATGGGAGCAATGGAGGGAGATGGAAAGTTTAGGGTCAAAACATTTAATGGCCAAAACTACCAGTTATGGAAGATGTAGATGGAATATTATTTATATCAGAAGGATCTATTCCTACCATTGGGCAGAATAACAAAGAATCTAACAGCCATGAAGGATGAAGAATGGGAGGTTCTCAATAGAAAGGCATTGGGAACGATATGACTAAGCCTGGTAGCATTGATGGCTTTCAATATTTCAAAAGAAAAAAACAACGAAGGAAATGATGGATGCATTGGATAAACTATATAAAAAACCCTCAGTGTCCAATAAGGTATTTCTAATGAAGCGATTATTTAGTATGAATATGTCAGAAGGTGGGTTTGTTGTGGATTATTTAAATGAATTTAATATGGTTACTAATCAGCTAAGTTCTGTAAAAGTGGACTTTTATGATGAGTTCATGGATCTTCTTATCTTGTTCTCATTACCAGAAAGATGGAATGACTTGATCATGGCTGCAAGTAACTATGTCTTTGGTTCAAACACTCTAAAATTTGATGATGTTGTTGGTTTTATCCTTAGAGAGGAAATGCGATGGAAAAGCACAGGTGAGACATTCGGTAATGCATTAAACATGGAGAATAGGAGAAGACAAAATGATAGAGGAAAGGGCTCAAGGAACCACGATAATTCTAGGAAGGGAAGATCCAAATCTAGATTGGGAAAGATAGAGTGCTGGATTTGTGGTAAGAAAGGACATATGAAGAAAGACTGCAGAGCTCCAAAGAAACAAAGAGATGGATAACAAGAGAAAAATCAATAAGAAAATGTAATAGGTGATGTGTTACAAGATGCTTTTATTCTTTCTGTAGAAAATATTTATGAGACTTGGGTAGTATATTCAGAGGCTTCATTTCATGCCACACGCCATTGGAAACATTTTCTAGATTATGTTAAAGGTGATTTTGGATAGGTTCATTTGGCTGATGATGCACCATGAAAAATTATGGGAATGGGAAAGGTACAAATAAAGAAAAATAATGGAACCAATGGTTTTTGAAAGAGGTAATACATGTTCTAGATCTAAGAAAAAATATATTTTTAACTGGGTAGTTGGAAAGTGAAGGTTGTATATCTATATTTACAGATAAGGCATGGAATGTCACTAAAGGATCACTGGTGATAGAAAAAGGAGAGAAGGTAGGTACATTGTATTTATGTACTGGTAATATTGACTCTTATATCACTTTAGCTTCTACAAGAGTGGATAAAACAATGTGGCATCATAGGATTGGACACATGAGTGAGAAGAGGATGGATATACTTCACAAAAGAAATTTATTTCCAGATATTAAACAAATTGATTTGTATTTATGTTAGCACTTTGTTTATGGAAAACATAAGAGAGTTAGATTTCTTAGATTCGGAAAAGAAAAGAAGATTAAAAGGTTAGATCTTGTTCCTCCGAGCATGAAGGTGAAGATGATAAATATTCCAGGTCCAAGGTGGAGTATAGTCCAACAGGTACAAAAATAGTGGAGTTGTTGTGATCAATCTCCAAGTGGGAGTTCATTGGTTGTAGAGCCTGATTATCATCCTAATTCATAGGTTTGTTTCATTCGTTCTTGGACCCCATTCCCTAATGGGGGGGTGTGGGGGATATTTTCTCCCCACAATTGTCACATATATGACGATAGAAATTGTTTTTAGGGTTTTTTTATCCTATAAGGAAACCCTCTCTTATTAGGGAAGTATATTGCAGTTGTGTATTATCATGAATATTGTATTCTGAGAGAGGAGACTATGAGAGAAGGAAGAGGAAGTTACAACGGGTGTTTTGTAGGTTGTATCCCTTCATTTTGTTGGATAATAAAAAGGAAGGACCTAACAATTTCTCTCGTGGACGTAACCCACACTAGGTGAACCACATATATATGTGTCTCTAGTGTATTATGTATCTTTTGTGTTTTATTTCCACATTTTTATTTTATTTTATTGCTCCACGATCCTGTTTTTCTAACACTTTTTGTAGGTGTTACACATCAAAATTACTCACTTCAATGATGACCTATTGTCGTCATTACAAGTGTTTCATTTTGGTCGTAAGTGTTTCAAGTGTTGCAAAAATCATACTATCATCTTTCCTATGTCATGTCTCTAATGAAATCACAAGGAACACTTGAAGACACCCTCAGAGACTGGTTAAAGAAGGATGTGTCATTTGAAGAAGAGTACAAAGTTTTTTCCTTGATAAAAACCACTTGAAAGTCACTTTTGAAGGACAACGCTCCCCTACCCACTAACAGGGAGCTCTAGCACTCCTTGCCTTCCTTTGGGGGAGAGTTGAAATGATCTGTGAGTCTTTATGGGGGAGCATTGTGTTGTTAAGGAAATCAAGGGAAAATCCCCCTTATCTCTAGAGTCTGTTTGATTTGAATATGAGGTCATGGATGGATCTTAGGAAGGATCCACAACTGATGGAGAAAGATCCTCAACCTTGTTAATGTCTATGCCATTATTATAGTTCTTTACATTTCAATAGATAAGAGCATAATAAGAAAAAGATCANCTCTAGGGGAAGAAAACCCAACAAAAACTTCCTTATCATAAATAGCTTATACAATGTTGAAGAGATAACTCAAACCAATACAGATAGTCCTCCCCAAGAGATGTGCCACTCTTCTTCTCCTCTCTCTGGTAATTGCAGCTTGCCTCATAAGAGAAATGAGCAAGTGAGTTGTGTGTTTGAAGTGAGGCACTAGCCTCTTATTTATACAAGACTGGCATGTGTGAAAGGTCACAACTAGTAGGGCCGACCTCTCACTCTGGGTGGGTAAACTCACCTTTAATTAATTTTGGGTCTTCAATAGTAACTGTTGGGGCCGACTTCTTGTTCTTCCCTTTATAATTATCTGATGACCAATCCACAAAAGGGGATTTGGTCCTTATACAATTATTGACATGATTAATCCACAATTAACAACAATAATAATAATGACATGATTAATTTGCAATGGGGATTTAATCCAATAATAATAAGAATGCTCTTCGCAGTTACATTATTTCAACACTCCCCCTTAACAAGAAGGGTATTCTTCATCAGCATCAGGCGAGAGAGGTCTACATCATTAGTGGCATCTGGAGGACAGTATCATCAATATCATCTTGAAACATTGTCTAGCACATTTACGAGTCATCGAAAGTTTTCTTCATCAGCAGTATCATGATTCTCGAAAGAATGCTATCATCATCTGCATCAAATATGTATCAGTAAAAATGATACCTCATCACAACACTAGGCTGGAACATCATAGTACTATACTACCTCAATGTCATAGCAGTTAAGCTGGTAGCTCAGTGTCAGTCACATCTTGCTTTACATCTAAAAACTAGGTCAGAAGCAAGGAACAACATCATCTCTCTTTATGTCTAACAACTAGGTCAGAAGCGAGGAATCACAACACCATGCTTTACGTCTAACAACTAGGTCAGAAGCATGACTCATCTTGCTTTAAGTCTAACAATGAAATCAGAAGCAAGGAACAGATCAACATCTCGCTTTATGTCTAACAATGAGGTCAGAAGCGAGGAATCATCTTGCTTTACATCTAACAAATAGGTCAGAAGAAAGGAATCAGCGGCATCATGCTTTACGTCTAACAACTAGGTCAGAAGCATGACTCATCTTGCTTTACATCTAACATCAAGGTCAGAAGCAAGGATCACACGACGTCATGCTTTACGTCTAACAGCGAGGTTAGAAGCATGACTCATCTTGCTTTACATCTAATAGCGAGGTCAGAAGCAAGGATCACACAATGTCATGCTTTACATCTAACAACGAGATCATAAGCATGAATCATCTTGCTTTACGTCTAACAATGAGGTCAGAAGCAAGGATCACATAGTGTCATGCTTTACGTCTAACAATGAGGTCAGAAGCATGACTCATCTTGCTTTACATCTAACAGCGAGGTCAGAAGCAAGGAATACATATACTCCCCCTTTTAGGGAGGGTCCTTTCGGACAATACCAAGCTTATCTCGAAAATGTTCAAACTTTACACGAGATAGAGGCTTAGTCAACACGTCAGCAACTTGTTCATCCATGCTAATGTACTGGAGCTTCAAGGCTCCTTTCTGTACCATGTCGCGGATGAAATGATAGTGGATTTCTATGTGCTTCGACCTGTCGTGGAACACATGATTCTCTATCATTTTAATGCATCTTTGATTGTCACATAGAATCGCAGTTGCTCTCATCTCCAAATCAAATAGGCTTGTCAGCAAATTTCAAATCCATATAGCTTTGCAACTAGCAGAACATGCGACAATGCACTCTGCTTCCACTGTGATGAGAACAATACTGGATTGCTTCCTACTTTTCCACGAGATCATGGATGATACCAAACTAAAACAACATCTGGAAGTGATTTTTCTATTAGGAATGCTTCCTGCCCAATCTGCATCAGTATATCCACTCAATGTGAAGTCATGATCTTCATCATAGCTAAGACCATAATCCATTGTACCTTTAAGGTACCTCATCACATGTTTTGCAACCACTAAATGAACACGTCCGAGCTCTACCAGAAACTGACTCAAGGTGTTCACTGCAAAACAGATGTTTGGTCTGGTGTTTGTCAGGTACATCAACAATCCAATAATCTGTGTGTACAGAGTGGCATCTATCAAATCCGATGAAGTAACGACCAACAGCTTTAGCTTTGCTTCCATGGGTGTATTCATGGACTTGCATTCTAGCATGTTGAATCTCTTCAATATTTCGACCGTGTACTTCCCCTGGTTAAGGAAGATTCTTTCTGGACTCTGCCATACCTAAATACCTAAGAAGNAAACAGATGTCTGGTCTGGTGTTTGTCAGGTACATCAACAATCCAATAATCTGTGTGTACAGAGTGGCATCTATCAAATCCGATGAAGTATCGACCAACAGCTTTAGCTTTGCTTCCATGGGTGTATTCATGGACTTGCATTCTAGCATGTTGAATCTCTTCAATATTTCGACCGTGTACTTCCCCTGGTTAAGGAAGATTCTTTCTGGACTCTGCCATACCTAAATACCTAAGAAGTAATGCATTAGGCCAAGGTCTTTCATTTCAAATTCTACGGCAAGTCTTTGTTTACATTCAATGATGAGCTTTTCTTCTCCAGTTAAGAATAAGTCATCCACATATAGTAATAGTATTATTGGTTCATTCTCCATAATTTTGAAGTAGAGACTTGAGTCTACTTTACTCTTGGTAAAGCCCAAGCTCGTCAATAAACTGTCTATACGGCCATACCAAGCTCTGGGAGCTTGCTTCAATCCGTATAAGGCTTTCTTCAATTGGTAGACATGAGATTTCCTGTCTTCAACCTGAAATCCTTGGGGTTTCTCTATATACACTTCTTCTTTGATAACACCATTCAGGAAAGTTGTATTCATGTCCATCTGGTGTAGCTTCCACTTCATCTTGGCAGCAAGAGCTATAATGGTTCTGATCAAAGTGTATCTGGCCACAGGAGTGAATGTCTCTTCATAGTCGATACCTTCCATTTGGGAAAAAGCCACGAGCGACAAATCTTTCTTCATACTTCTCAATACTTCCATCAACAACATGTTTTATTTTGAAGAGCCATCTGTAGGATACCCCATCTTTATTCTTCGATCTGGGAACTATTTCCCATACTTCGTTCTTCATTATGGATTGGTATTCCTCTTTCATGGTATCTACCCATTCTTTTCTCTGAATGGCTTCTTCAGAGCAGGTAGGCTCTTCATCTGGGAGATCACATATCAAAGCCATGTAACTGGAGAATGGCTTTGGTCTTTTCACCTATCTCGAGGTTCCTTCTAGAACAACATACTTCTCTCCATCTTGAATAAGCTCTCTTGCCCAAGAAGGCTTTCTTTTATGGGAGAAGGTCATTTGAGGAGGTTCTTGAACTTATACTATATCATGGTCTTCTAAAAGTTCCTCATTAGGGGAAGTTATGACTTCCCTCACTGGTTCTGCAGCTTTGGGAACCTCCCTCATTGATTCTACAATCCTGGGATTTACAATTTCCCTTTCATATACTTCTTCAAGCTGACATATTCTTGATTTCTTAAGTGCTGCTTCTTCATCAATGGTCACGTCCCTGCTGATCTCAATGTGGCGGTGACCTGGTATGTAGATTCTGAAGGCCTTGGAGACCCCACAAATATTCCCTTCTTTCTTGAAGGGTTCCAACTTGTTTCTTTTCTCTTTCAGTATACAAATAAACATTGTACAACCAATTATTTTGAGATGGCTTACCTCTAGCTTCTTTCTGGTGAACATCTCTTCTGGTATCTTGAGCCTAAGTGCACTATGGGGCAATCGGTTCTGCACATAAACAACTATCATTGCTGCTTTTGCCCATAAGAACATAGGAATATCTTGATCTTCATAGCTTCCAGCATGGTTCTGTTCTTCCATTCAGCTACACCGTTTTGTTGGAGATCTTGATCCCAACATCTTTGCAGATATTCATGAATTCTTTTGAGGTATATTTTCCTCCATTATCTAACCTGAGTATCTTAATCTTCATTACATAAGGGTTCTCTTATCAAGGCTTTTCATTCCTTGATCTTGTTGAATACTTCAAATATATCCAGGTCTTTTACGAAAATAACCATTAATGAATGATACATCGTATACATACCCATTACTGGAGGATGATGGCATTGGGCCACATACATATGAATGAATGAGTTCTAGGACTCCTTATGCCTGGTTGTCCCTCTTCGGAAATGAGTTCTTGACGTTCTTCCCTTGTGCACATCCATCGCATGCACCTTCATGGTCACCTTTGATTTCTGGTAAACCTGTGACAACTTTGCATATGTATGGTAGTGCCTGGTAGTTGATGTGAGCTAATCTTCTAGAGTTCACATGGATTCTTCTATAGCGTGGGTCATGGCAGCTTCTGAGTGACCCACCTTCTTCTTTTCCACTGATGATTCCTTCATTTATGATTTCTTCTTTAGCACGTTTCCTTCTGTAACCTTTGTTATAGCTTCCTCATGTGACCTGGAGCAAGATCAACAAAACCACAAGCAAGAATAATATCCTTCTTGATAATATAAAGCAATAGCACGAACAATCATCAC
>JASDQU010737623.1:311108-332035 GCA_032191745.1 Picea mariana
AATCAAACTTGGAGCCTTGTCCTCAAGAGTGAGTGCTTGCTTTTCTTCCAGGTCTCCTTCACTCAAGTGACGAGTACTTTCTTCAACCTGTCTATTGTACTAAGACAATATGCTATCTTGACAAAAGGTTAGGTTAGAGGATAAGCTCTATGATCAAATTTTAATCCTTCTAATGATTTGATCATAGCTTCAACATGCAACATTGATCAAGGTAATCTCATAACAAATAGATGAATATTAGAATAATCACACCTGGGTTGCATCATTCCTCTGAATGTGTTGGATCTTGAGATCCTTCTGGATCTATGGCAAAAGATCCCTTCTCCTACAAATACTCTTTAGGGTTTAACCATTAACCATATGTGAGTACATACCTCGAATAGCATTTGCAGGTAGTAGCTCCATCTAGTAGCAATGGTAATCATTACCAAAAACTTCAAGAGTGATTGCAACTAGTTCTACGGATGCAACTGCAGCTGGTTCTAAGACTGCAACTGCAACTGCAACTTAGGGTTTTATGAGGAAACCCTAATTTTTCAAACTTCAAATTTTGAAATTCTGATCCAGGGGATAGATGTGCTAGGCTGAGGCGAGTTAGCTAGTGCAGTCATAATTTAAAAAATCCAACTTTTACTCCTCCAAATCTGATCTGCAGATTTCTGGACTGGTGCTTCTGGTTTTCTGGTACTTCTGGTACTTCTGGTACTCTGGTACTTCTGGTACTTCTGGTACTCTGGTTTTCTGGTACTTTGTGAAACTAGGGTTTCACTTTTCGAGAGATATAGCCACTGAAAAGGTGTGCTCTAAGTGCCAAAATGATCCTTGGGGGAGGGCGCAACTTTCTAGGAGGTTAGGGAACTGAAAATACTCACTTTTGCAAAACCCTTATTTTTGGGTACGGCAACAGTGACGTTTTTCTTCTTGCAAATTGTGCTTCCTTCATGTTGGCTCTGATACCATGTTAATGTTTATGCCATTATTATAGTTCTTTTCATTTCAATAGATAAGAGCATAATAAGAACAAGATCACTGAGAAATACACATTCACAAGAGACACAACATTTATCCTGGGAAACTTTCTAGGGGAAGAAAACCCAACAAAACTTCCTTATCATAAATAG
This sequence comes from Picea mariana, assembly GCA_032191745.1. NCBI lineage: Eukaryota > Viridiplantae > Streptophyta > Pinopsida > Pinales > Pinaceae > Picea > Picea mariana. The sequence goes on from JASDQU010737623.1 coordinate 312,230, forward strand.
CTTATACAATGTTCAAGAGATAACTCAAAACAATACAGATAGTCCTCCCCAAGAGATGCACCACTCTTCTTCTCCTCTCTCTGGTAATTGCATCTTGCCTCATAAGAGAAATGAGAAAGTGAGTTTTGTGTTTGAAGTGAGGCGCTAACCTCTTATTTATACAATACTGGCACGTGTGAAAGGTCACAACTGGCAGGGCGGACCTCTCACTCTGGGTGGGTAAACCCACCTTTAATTAATTTTGGGTCTTCAATAGTAACTGTTGGGGACAACTTCTTGTTCTTCCCTTTATAATTGTCCGATGACCAATCCACAAAAGGGGATTTGGTCCTTATACAATTACTGACATGATTAATCCACAATTAACAATAATAATAATAATGACATGATTAATCCGCAATGGGGATTTAATCCAATAATAATAAGAATTCTCTTCAAAGTTACATTATTTCAACAAACCTATCCCAATACTCTAAGGTGGTTAGGCCTCTCCAAGATTATATAAGGAGGCATCTTCATGGTGAAAGGGGGAGACATTGAAGGCATCAAACTTATGATATCAAAAGGGAGATAATTAGTGAAGAATAGTCATTTTGTTTGTGTATCATTTGAGCAAGGGGTTGGAAAGGAGAGCTTGGTGAGGCTGTTGCATATGCATCTACAGTTGTAAGCACTTTGCTTTGTTTTCATTAATACATGTGCTTGGCCTTTTTCCTTCAAGATCATGTATACTCACATGAACTTGTATTTAATGTATATATCTAGTTTCAAACTAATAATGGTAGAATCAAAAGAATGATTTGTATTTGATTAGATTGTAGGACTTGTTGAAGAGCTTGAGGATCAGAGCTCAAATTGGACTGGGAAAGGAAAAACATCGTAAAATGTTACATCTTCTTCCTCTTCTTTATAGTTTATCTTAGCTAGGTTTAAAGGGATATCAATGATCAAAGTTAGCACCCTTTTGTCTTAGTCTTAGAATTCTAGGATCCAAGAGGGAATTCACCTGTCCGTAGGGGGATTCTTCTGTAACAGAAATCAACGACTCCACTGGGGACCAAAGATTTCAGTTTTGTTTCCCTCTTTGGTATTGTTTTAGCCTCTGATCACCTTTAGATATTATTCATGTTGTGTTTCTAATTCTTAGATGTGTTGTTGGATCTTGGATTCATCCAATACACACTGAATTTCTGGATTTTCTTGAGTTTTTTTTAGTTCTGGGAAAGCTTCTAATATTATCAGAGGCTAGCACTCCCCTGCCTCTACAACCAAAGTGCTAACACTCCCTTCCAGGATCCCACAGAGTGTTGCAACCCTCTGGTTCTCTTGACACTAGAGCGCTGGTATTTTTCTGCTAAAAAACCTTTTGGGAATTGATATCTGAGTGTATTTGTTTGTTGATTCATCTACTTAGGGTTATCACCATCCCAACGTGTCTTTGTTTTAGACTCCAACCTTTTGATTTCTAAGAATTCTTAATGTTTTGTTTGGATTTTTGACGTCTCTCTTTATTACCTTGAATCACTCTTCTGGTTTGAGATTTGGAGTCTATCTACTTATTTTTTCATTTATATGATTGAATGAAAGCTATTGTAAGAAAATTCAAATATCTATCCAATGTTCTATTCTGATCTTTGAGGTCTTTTCTCCAAGCATTTCATCCTGTTTTAATTTTTGGTTTTCTTTTTGTTTCTTGTTTGATCACAACGACAGTGTGTTTTTTTTTATGTGAAGGTTGCTTATGATTTCTTAAATCTCACAGATCTTGAAGTCTGATTAATGTAGGAAGATTTACATCGAGTTGACTATCATTCACATTTAAACAGAAGGATATTTTTTCATGATTGGTTTTTGGATATTAGAACCATTTTCTGAATATTTTAGCATTATGTTGGATTCTTGATTGAGAACGATTGCATGACGTTACCGCATATTAGTGTTTGACAGTGAAAGGAAAATTCCTCCTCCTTCCCTTAAATAGACATTCATTGAAAGAAAAGATTGCTTATCATTTCGTATGCATTTTTTGGGAATTGAGTCATAATTTCATCAAGTTTCACTCTCATACACCTCTTAGTAAAGAACAACCACAAAAATGAACGTTAATTAAAATTGTTCTAAAATGTTTTTAGAGTCTTCCACCAACATTAGACTAGGATTAGCACTTTGGATTAGGCTGTGAGTACAAATCTCAAAAGCATTCAAAACAAACATTAGCACCTTGCAATAGGGAGACAAAATCCAATTTTAGTATAAGCTTTCTGGGATCCCCCTCCCACATAGGGGTTATGCACGAGGTCACATTTGGGAGAGTTACGGAGATTATCCCTCCATGGTTCAACCGTTCATAGTAGTCATGTCGTATATTGGGGGTTATTCTTGAGGATTAACTTTCTTCATTGGGTCTCGGTGCTTCGTGAATTCAGAATCCGTTCGGGGTACTATGGAGTTCTACCAATCCACTTGTCCTCAATTCTCTCGAAGGATTTCAGACTTGTTTTCCTTCCCATACGTTTGGACTGGACTGTCGACTGTACCTGCCTAGGGGATGAATGCGAGTTGGTGTCCTTAGTAGCCATAATATTTAGGGTTTTTACACAAGGTGACGGTGAAGGGAAGTCTTCACTGTACCTTGAACATACAGTGTTCAAACTCACTTGGGCTCCTTGGAGGGTAAATCCACAATTACTGCGTGGAAGCTTGCACCAAGGCGTAAGTCTGTTAAGCAGGTCGCCATCGTAAATGTTCCACCCACTCATATCCTAGCCCCTTCTTGACTTGATCACGCGACGTTGGATTTCATCACCAACTAGTACGGTCATCGAGAGAAGGTTTTGTTTGCTTGGTTTGATTCCTAGATTTCTTAGAGTATGTTGTTTCTTTTCATTAGTCGGCCATAGATTTATTTTTTCATTCGTTACTTAGCTCAAGCAACATTGGCCTCTACCATTCACATAGGATGCAAGGGTTACCCCCGAAATATCTGGAGGGTTATATACATTTTCTTCCCAACTCTTCGGAAGGCCCTCCTGAGGCTCATAATGAACTAGGTTCTAAAGTTGGAAGCACACACTCTTTGGAACAATTCCAAATTGTTTCTAATTATTTGGAAGCTTTTCGACTTCCCATAAACCCATCTTTGAGTATTAGACGAGATCCGTGTCTGCTTTGGGTGAACTCATCTGGAGAAGTTGTTGTTATTGATGATACTGAGATACCCACCAGAGCTAACACAAGATCTAGAGTAGAGGAACCACTTTTCCAAAGTGAATCATTTAGGATCCGGGCTCATACTGTTGGAACTTCTGGTTTGGGTTCTATTCCTTTAATAATACGTGATATGTACGGTAACCTAGGATCAAGTCCCGATCGACCTATGTCATCACAAGTTCCTGAGATGCCTATTAGTTACAAGGTACCTTTATACCACTTTACTTGCACGACCAGTAATTTCATCACCATTGCAGACAAATTGTTGATTGGTTCTCACTCGAACCCTACTATCTAGATGGCACATTATACTATCCCTGCCAGTAATGTGCCCTCATTCCAAGCTCCAATTGGAACATCACTTAGACCAAATCCATCACTCCCCCTGGGTATAGATATCTAAGTCCTTCCATTGCTAACACTGCCCAGGTTACACCCAGAGTTTCTGGACTTTTTGTTCCTCCTAGATATAATGCCAATGTTGGTTCTATACCTACACCTTTATTTGGAGGAGATGGTCTTGGTGGCTTTAATCCAGTTGGAGGCACTGGTCATTCATTCACTTCTAGTTTCCAGATCCCTCTAGGCACTCAACCTCAAGATGGGGGGCAACCTCAATTTGGGGGTCAACCTCAAATTGAGACACAACCCTAGCTTGGGGGGAAACCTCAGACTGGATTCCATCACCCGTTATATGGACATAATGCATCTGCAACACCAAACCCTTGGAACATTCCTTTCCCAGGAAATACATAATTCTCTGGGGGACAACATTCTCAAGGATAACAACAACCTTCTCTTTCTTATGGGACTAATGTGTATCCTCCTCATGGACAAAATGTTTACCCCCCTTATGGTCAAACAAATCATCTGACTTATAATCCTCAAAATCCATCATGTTATCCTCCACTTGCACATGTTTATCAACCATCATCGAATCCTATTTATCTTGGTCAACAACAACTGTATATAGGAGGACCTACTAGATACAATTATCCATCTAACCTAGTTTACGGTCCTACTGATATCCCTATGCCACACTAGTATCACCCTCAAGTTAACGGAAAATTAACCTTCGTCGCTACTCTGGATCTCCCAGACTTGTCTCGATTGACCAATGATCCTATACTACATTATCCCTTTTGGCCAGTGATTCCTGCTAAATTACCTTTCGATATTCCAAAATTTGACGGTAAACCTAGAGAAGACCCGAATAACCATGTGATGAATTTCCATTTATGGTGTTCATCAAACTCCTTAATGTACAATTCTATAGGTTTACGTATTTTCCAGTGAACACTTACGAGCTCTACAGCCAAGTGGTATATTGAACTTCCATGTGCTTATTTCCAAGATTTCAACTCCCTTGCCATGTCCTTTCTCATGCACTTTCAACTACCCATTCGATATGAGATGGGTACCGAACTCTTGACCTCCCTTCATCAAACTAACTCCGTACATATCTCTGATCATATTCATGAGTGGAGATGACGACAAACGTTGATCAAAGAAATCATTTGTGACCAGTTATTAGCAGAATGGTTTACCAAATCACTTTTACCCCCAATTTCTCGTGATGTCACCATGGGTGGTGCAGTCACGGAGGAAGAAGCCATTGTTAGGGATCAATACTTAGATTTGGTTTATTCAAAATCTGGTACTTTGTATGAGTTGATCCCAAATGCTACCTGTACCACTACCGTTCCATCTAAACCCTTATCCACATCACATGCGGATGGATTTATCGGCTCTGTCAAAACCCAATATGTTTCCCAGTCGACTGGAAATGCAAATCGATCTTCTTTGACACCCACTTCTAGTTCGACCTCACTATCCTCTACCTCCCCCAAAACTCAAGTCTTTGAGGTGAATGCAGTTCAGTCTGCCCCTTCACAACAATCCAAAGGTAATAAGAAGACAAAAAATAAACCCAAAAAGAATAATAACAATGAACAACACAAAAATCAAACTCCAGCGCCTACTACCGAAAAGAAACCACAGTGGAAACCGAAATTCCCATGTCTTATTTGTGGTGACAATCATTACAACTGAGATTGTCCACATCGTGATTAAGTGGAAAAACTTTTCAAAGGGAATTCCCAACCCGTTGTGTTAACACAACCTTTTCCTCAGCAACAATCCATGGTTTCTCAAACCCCCTCTCTAGGGAGGCATTTCTAGCCACCCTCCTCATGATGAATCCTAGACAGGTGCCCATATTTATATGTTCAATGGGATTGATTTATCCATTCTCTCTATGACATACGACATGCCATCTAAACCTGACAAAGAAAAGGTTACTAACGGTAATTTACTGAATCCATCACCATCCTTTGTTAGTCCTCTGTCCGGATCACTTCAGATAGAGAAACCTATGTTCGATTCTATATTACGCCCTCCCAAGAGCACTATCTGTAACTCTACTTTTAATACTAGTTCACGTGCCTCCAAAAACTCCAACATTGTTGAAGATTTGGCTCAAGCATCGTGTGCTATGTCTGCGTTGGAAGTTCTACAACACTTCCCAAGTCAACGTAGAATGATCTTGGATTCTATTGGCACTTTGGATCCTGAGTCATCCAAAAATATCACGTTTAACCTTGATAGTTTTAAGTCTTGACTCTCCCACCAACTTTCTTTTCAAATTGATGTTGTTGTTCACAATCAACAAATTCACCGTACTATCTTGGATGAGGGAGCCTCTACTTGTGTCATGTCTTTAGCTTATTGGAAAGGCTTAAAATCACCTACACTTAACAAATCCCCTATGATGTTGCGTGCATTCGATGGACGAGGTTTTCATCCTCACAGACTCTTGTAGTCCTTAGCCCTTCAGTTGGGCAGAAAAATTGTCTCTGTTGATGTCGAGGTGGTCGATGCTCGCCTCGATTACAACTTGTTACTAGGAAGAAATTGGTTTTATGATATGACTATCATTACTTCATCAATGTTTCAATGTGTACAATTTCCTCATCTAGGCAAAATTTTCACTATCAATCAGTTAGATTTATGTACACCCGAAGCTCGCGCTCTCACTACCAAAAATATTCCTTTCTTGGGAGATCACAAGATCACATATGAAAGTGTTGGTGTAGGATTGTTAAAATATTCCACCCTTATGGGTACCTTCACTACACCGCTCCCTCCTACCACACATCATATTTCCACAGTCAATATGATTTCGACTGCGACTTATCAACATTTGGAATCATTTGATCTTTGGCTTGTACCTAGTCCTCTAGAGTTCGATGCACTAGGTGACACCATGCCACTTAGTCCAGCTGAGGCCTTAGACATTGCTATTCAATCTGCATCTCCCTCCTCATATGACCAACATCTATTGGCACCCGACACCTACTTGATGCCATCTTGGTTGAACCCCTTTTCTTATGTTTTTTATTACATTTCCCAGATTTTTCCTTCAGACGAATTTATTCTGAAAATGCTTAGCATTGATGAAGTACCCTGGGATGATAACCACCATCGATCTTCTTTTCTTCCACCTCTCAAAGAAATCTAGGAAGATATACACTCTATCTTTCCTCCCGATGTTGTCGATTCTCTAAAATCTCCTATACTTACCGAGGATACTATTTCTGAGGGGAATTTAGGCAACATTTCTTCCACAGTCATTATTGATATTTCGATCAAAGAGGGTGTCATGGAAAATATTAATCTTGGTGCTAATTGTTTGCTCGAAGAAGTGGGTTCTTATACCGCTTTATTCAAAGAATTCCGCAATGTCTTCGCCTGGAGCTATGATGAAATGCCAGGAATCGACTCGTTGAGCATTGTGCATGAAATTAAAAATTACATAGGTGTTAAACACGTACGACATAAACTTCGCCTGGTTAATCCCAAGAAAACCACAACTATAAAGGCATAAGTTGAGAAACTATTGAAATCTAGCTTCATCTATCCTGTCCCCTTGACGGAATGGGTTTTGAACATTGTTTCGGTCACTAAGAAGCAAGGGAATATTTGTGTCTACGTTGATTATAGAGATCTCAATAAGGCCTGCTCGAAAGACAATTACCCTACGCCCTTCATCGACCAGATTATTGATAATTGCGTTGGTAGAGTGATTTTCTCTTTCATGGATGGTTTCTCAGGGTACAACCAGATTGACATTTTACCTATTGATCAACATAATACAACCTTCATCTTCCCATGCGGAACTTTATCCTATTGGAAAATACCGTTTTCCCTCAAAAACGCTGGTGCCACATTCCAATGGGCCATGTCATATGCTTTCCATGATATCAAACATATTGCTAAACCTTACCTCGAAGATTTACCAACCCATTCATCCAGTCAATCTGACCATATTAGTCATCTACGGGCTATTTTTCTTCGATGTCAGTTCTACCGTATTCGTTTGAACCCACACAAGTGTATCTTTGTTGTCGAATCAGGTCGACCCCTCGGTTTCATTGTCTCCAAAGATGGGATTCGGGTGGATCCCTTAAATATTAAAGCTATTCTTGCTTTACCTCCACCTAATAACTTAACCCAACTCCAAAGTTTGCATGGGAAAGAAAACTTTCTTCGTCATTTATATGTAACTACGTTAATATTATGAAAGGATTTATGCAATTGTTGCAGAAAGACACTCCTTTCATCTGGGATGACACTGATCAATGATCTTTTGATTCTCATAAGAATGCATTGACCAACTCACATCTGTTGCATCCTTCGAATTATATGAAGGACTATATCCTTTACTTAGCATCCTCTACTTCCATTATTGCTATGGTTTTAGTTCAAAAGGACCCTAATGGTGAAAAATACGTGAAATATTATCTGAGCAAAAGTCAATTTGGTGTTGAGCTCCAATATTCGCACGTTGAAAAGTTGGCTTCGACAGCTGTCATTGGTGTCCATAGATTTCTCCATTACATATTTCTATGCACCACTACAGTTATCATGGAATAAAACCCCATGTATCATATTTTGACACGTCAGGTTCTTGGGGGAAAATATTCCAAATGGATCGTCATCCTTTAGGAATTCGATCTTGAATTTGCTACGTCCAAAGCCAAAAAATCATTGGTGTTTGCAGAAATTATCTACGACCTTCCCCATGCCGATGAAGATACTAATCCTAGAGATTCTCTCCCCGATGAAACTCTGTTCCTCATTAGCACGTATGATCCTTGGTATGGAGATATCCTCCTATATATTCAAACCCAACATTTTCATCCCAATATATCCTGTGATGAATGCCATCGTATTCGTCACCATTCTTGACATTACCTTATCATCGATGACTCTTTATATCGTCATGGTATCGACACTATCCTATGACATTGTTTGACTCATGAAGAGCATGAACATGTTCTTATTGACTGTCATCTTGGATCCTGTGGCGGTCACCTTTTTGGGATGGCTACAGCTTAGAAAATTTTATGTGCTGGTTACTTTTGGCCCTCCATCTTCATAGATTGTATCGAGGCTGTCAAAAATTGCCCACCCTGCCAAGTTTTTTATAAAAAGGCATGCACCCACCCCACTTCACTACATCCTGTTGTCGCCAGGACCCCTTTACCAAATGGGGCATTGACTTCATGTAGTGTAAACCTACCTTATCTGGGGGGCACGGTTATATCATTGTTGTCATTGATTTCTTCACAAAATGGGTTCAGGCTATGCCTACCTTTCTAAATTATGGCCGTACTGCATCTCTATTCTTCTTCAACCACATCATCACTCTCTTTGGTGTTCCACAAGCCATTGTCACCGATCATGGTTCACACTTTCAAAACCATATGATGAGTGAGTTACATGCCAAGTTGGTTTTTCGCCATGATAACTCATCCCCTTACTATCCTCAAGAAAATGGACAATTTGAGGCTATCAACAAGGTCCTTAAAACCATGATTCAATGTATGGTAGGGGAAAACAAGACATCTTGGCATCTTCAACTTTTCTCCACTCTCTGGGCTTACCGTACCTCAGTGAAAACTGCTACTGGATTCACTCCTTTATAGTTAGTATATGGCATAGAAGTTGTTTTACCAATCGAGTGCGAAATTACCTCGTTGAAACTCAAAGTAGAACTCCTGCCCCATACTTTTGTTGACGAAGAACGTTTCCTATATCTGACTAGATTGGATGAAACACTTCATTATGTTGCTCTTGCTAACAAGACATATCAAAAGAAAATGAAGAGTCAATATGACAAATCCATCTAGCCTTGTAATTTTGTAGAAGGATACCTAGTCCTCGTTTATGACCAGTCTCATGATAAGTTAGGGACATGCAATTTAGAACCTCTGTGGCATGGTCCTTACATCGTGAAACATGTTTTACATAGAGGTTCCTATGAGCTAGTTGACTACGAAGAAATCTCCCTGGGTGAACCCCGAAACGGGCTTTACCTTAAGAAATACTATGCATAGAACATCTAGCATGTGTGCTTTGTACATTATTGTATTTTAGTTTTGTTGTATCTTTTTCTCTTGCATGCAAGAGTTTTTTTTTATCCTCTTATACTTTGTCTTTTGATTGCATGTGCAGATGACATCTTCCTTTCCTATCTTTGTCGGTTTTGTGGATGGCGCTAGTCGACACACCCAGAATATTGCTTCTGCAACTTGGGTCATTTACCACTCTGATGAGTTGGTGAGTTTAGGAGGTATTTTCTTAGGATCGACGACTAACAACATGGCAAAATATCATGTTGTCATCAAAATTTTAACTGAAGCCTCCTCCCTAGGTATATCTTGCATGATTATTAACCTAGATTCTCAACTCCCAGTCTATCAACTTAATCAAATCTACGCCATTCGCAATCCTATCCTTTTTCATATCCACCTACGATTTCATTGTATTGAAATAATGTTTTATTTTATCAAATATAGACACATACCAAGAGGACTCAATACAACTTCGGATTCATTAGCCAATTATATCATGGATCGGTATATCGCACATAGATGATGTTTCACAAAGAAAAAAAAATCATATAAAATACATCACATGTAAATTAAACACATCACATAAAAGACATTATTGTTTTCAAACATCATTTGTCACTACAAAAACTCGTATATGTATATATATACTACATAATATAAAATGTTTGGTTACATCAAAAAATATACATAGAAGGGAAACATTTTGGGTCCTCATGCCCATAACATCATTATACAGACTATAAAAACATCAGGAAGTTCCTAATCCTCCCACATCACATTTTCCTCTGAGTAGAACACTACTTCACATGCTACTCATCTCAATATGGAGTTTATACCCTCAGGGACTCCCATTGTATGTCTCTATAAATGCAAAGGAACATCCCTCCTCGTAAGAGGAGAGACACCGATCGCGAGACCTCAGAGGTTTCTTTCAACTTCCCGGAGACCCCCTCCCACTACCTCATGCTTTATTTCTATCTGGGCATATCCATGATGCCCCAGTGTTGACATCTCTTCTAGATGTGTTTCTCCCCTCTCTACATGATGAAACAATACGTTTGTTAAAAACTCTTCTAGATACCTCAAAAATAATATAAACTTTAAAATAAAAAACACTTTACAATATTGTTTTGGTTTCTCACCTGACGAATCCCAGTCCATTCCATATGGAATAACTAGGTCCATGCTACCCTAGAAATCCACTCTGGCATATGGGAAGTCCTCTATGACGATCAGTTGGCGTCTTAGCCAAGCAAAGAGGTGACCTGTAAAGCTGAACTCTGACTCTGTCCCTAGCCTCGGAGACAGACTTGTCCAGCACTCCATACGTGGTTCACCCATTGGTTTCACTGCTAGCGCAATCTACGGTTTCATCTGAGGAATACTCTCTAAGAAGAATGAAACCATAAATGAACCATATCCAAATTTCTTATGCTGCCCCATCTTGCATCTCGAAATATTGTCCTTCACATTTTGAAGGAATCCTGTGCTCCAGTTAAATAGAGTTGGCTCTATACACTGTAAAGAATAAGCCACCTGTGATGTCAAAACCAAATGTGAGCTGGTACTACCTGCTTAACTCATGATGGCGAATAAAATAGATTGAATAGGTAGGTCTGTAACATCTTTTATCACAAACCTACCTCCCACCAATCTCGATCCTAGAATACAATGACTCACCAGATATTCTTCTATAGGAATTAGAAGTGCCCTCTGTTTAGATAATATAACATGAGCCCCTCTCTTTGAGAGGTTGGTAAATAAATAAACATCCTCTAACTCAATGCTAAGTAGTTGTGTCCCAATTTGGAATCCCTGTTCCGCAGTGTTCCACAACCCAATCATGTACTCAAGGAGGATAAATTCCTTCTTCATCTTATGCATCTTAAATAACTTGAGGAGACCACACTCCCTCAATGCGGCCCTTGATCGGGGGTTTTGTAAAGAAGACACTTCATTGATATCATGCTCATGCTCCCTCCACTTGATCATGTCTTTTGCCAAATATAGCCTGCAACCATCATCAACAAAATACCATTAGTCATGCCACATTAACAATTTTTGGGTAATTTAAACTTTAAAATTTCTTTTCTTTTGTTTTTAATTCTAGCACCCCCTTGAGCCTTTGATCAGAGTGCCAGTGCTTCCCCAATGGTCTTACCAGAGAGCTCAAATTTCAAGTAGCGCTCCCCCTAGCTTTTTGGAGAAGCGTCGAGCCCTTTTTGGCAATTTTTGTGCATTTTTGGTAGTGCCCCCTCAACCCTTTGAATAGAGTGCTAGTGCCCTCCCAACAATCTTAGAAGAGCACTGAAAAAATTGAGTAGCACTCCCCATAGAATTTTAGGGGAGCGTCGAGCCTGTTCGACGCTTAGAGACTCCCAGGGCATCTTTAAAAAAAAAAAATAATTACCTAAAAATGAATTGTAAACCATGAAAGATGTTTGGAAGAAGCATAGGACCAACCTGATCCAGACGGAGAAGGAAATGAATGATCGTAGCTATGACACCGATGAGTCCAAGAATCACCCTCCAAAGACAATTTCTCCACTACTAAAATTCTTGGCACAAATGAATTGGTAAAAGACATTTTTCACCCTATATTACTATTATAAATTTCATTTTTTCTAAAACCATAGTTATTTTGGGTTTTTGAAAATCATTTTTGGAGGTATTATTAATACCCTGGTGCGCAGTTTTATCATTATTGGTAGGTTTCGGAGAAATATTGTTCGATTTTTATCTTGTCGCATTAACGAGCATGGTCTTCGTTTGTTCTCACGCTTGAAAGAAACACGTGAACACACCAAGTAAACTTTTATCTCTTTTTCTGACTAGCATGGATACATGAGAAAGGAACCCTTGGAGTCATCTTTAAGATCTTTTCAGACTCTCTAAACATGAAAAGATTTTCGAGTGATCTTGCTTCCTTTCCCACTCGTTAAAAGGTTTGAAATTTCGAGTGATAATTTATCTCTTTTTCGGCCTCATGAGACTAACATTACGAAAAAGGAAAACAATGGATTCATCTTTAATTTCTTTTTAGACTCTCTAAACATGAAAAATCATTGAGTTTACCTTCTCTAGACTCGTTAAAAAATATACATTGAAGAGCCCATATGGAACCGAACCTTTACTTCTTCCAATTCATTAAACAAAAAAAGAGGGACTCATCGAAGGTGAGTTATATCGAGCATGTGTTATCCTCCTCGATCTCATTAAAATAAAAAGAGGTACTCTTCTATCTGGATGGGGGAAAATTTTGAAGGAAGCAAGCCAAGCAGTTTTTGAAAACATCTCAAGTTCCTCTTATAGTCACCCTTAAACACGACACTTTGTCTTTGCATACATTTTAATCCATTGAACGTCTGCACTGAACCAATACTCTAAGTTTCTTTACTCCTTTGGGTCACCCGATGAAAGTCACAGTATCCACTGCATTATCGTGTTTTGTTCCATGTTGTGTTTCTTCTGTTGTGCCTCAGTGTTCAAGGGAAGTATCTTCCTCGGGAGTCAACCATCACAAATTTCCTGTTTCAATACCCGTGTCATTCCATGTTCATTTGATCCACCAATTTAAATATATGTGTCAGTTTCATGTCGTTGATGGGGGATACATCAAGGCCCTCCTTCAACAATTCTGTTCTTGTCGACTTCAACACATTAACTGATAATTAGACTTAGAAACTAGTTAGTACCTTGGGACCCACTTGCCTCAATGGTAGGCCTCCTTGCTTCCGACAATCAATTTACATCATTGACCTCTGATCGGATGATTCCATGGATGTTTGACTTCATCTCATCTATTCACATTCGCTAGAATGTACTAGGGTACCTTGTGAATCATTGACATCAATGGTGATTTCCTTCTCACTTGTTAACGATTTACCTCATTGATCGGTAATCAAGTGGTTTCTTCCATGTTCGACGTTAGTACATTTATTCACATGGTTAGATTCATACTACATCGGGATCGACAAGAAGAGCCTGGGTTGAGTAATCACTCTGATATGTACTTTACCCAGGTTGCGACGGATTTTCTCTTGAATATTGACACATAGATCCACTTTGTATTGGTCTATGGCAATGTCTTGTCATCTCATAGATCCACTGTGTATTTTTCGTGGCTACAATCAGTTCATGTCATGGGAGTATAGATCCACACTGTATTTTTGGTGACTATACCTTTTTGTTAATACAATTATGGATCCACAGTGTATCTTATGGCGGCCATACCTTGCAAGTCTTTATCACCCAAGCATAGGTATGCTTGCCTTTGGTTTGAAACATATCATAATATTTGTTTGATGGTTGTGTGCAGCTTCTGCCATGTTCTCTGAGTCCATACCCTTTCTCTAAAACATCTACAAAGTACTTCATTCATCAATTTCCGTATTCTAACTTCACACTTTGGGGGGCAATCTGTTAGACATCAAAATTAATCACTTCAATGATGACCTATTGTTGTCATTAAAAGTGTCACATTTTGGTCGCAAGTGTCGCAAACATAATACTGTCATCTTTCCTATGTTGTGTCTCGAATGACATCACAAGGAACACTTGAAGACACCCTCAGAGACTGGTTAAATAAGTATATGTCATTTGACGAAGAGTACAAAGACTTTTCCTTGAGAAAAAACACTTGAAAGTCACTTTTGAAGGGCAATTCTCCCCTACCCACTAACAGGGAGTGCTAGTGCTCCTTATCTTCCTTTAGGGGAGTGTTTCAACGCTCTGTGCACCTTTTTGGGGGAGTGTTGTGCTGTTGAGGAAATTAGGGGAAAATCCCCCTTATATCTAGATTCATTTTGATTCAAATCTTAGGTCAATGATGGATCTTAGGGAGGATCCACAACTGATGGAGAAATATCCTCAACCTATCCCAAGAATCTCTAAGGTGGTTAGGCATGTCCAAGCTTATATAAGGAGGCCTCCTCATGGTGAAAGGGGGAGACATTGAAGGCATCAAACTTATGATCTCATACGGGAGATAATTAGTGAATCATAGTAATTTTGTTTGTGGATCATTTGAGCAAGGGGTTGGACAAAGAGAGCTTGGTGAGGTTGTTGCATCTGAATCTACAGTTGTAAGCACTTTGCTTTGTTTTCATTAATACATGTGTTTGGCCTGTTTCCTTAAAGATTGTGTATACCTACATGAACTTGTCCTTAATAGATATATATAGTTTCAAAATAATCATGGTATAATAGGAAGAATGCTTTGTCTTTGATTGGATTGTAGGACTTGTTGAATATCTTGAGGATCAGAGATCAACTTGGACTGGGCAAGGACAAACATTGTAAAAAGGTACATATTCTTCCTCTTCTCTATAGATTATCTTAGATAGGCTTAAAGGGATGTTAGTGATCAAATTTAGCACCTTTCTGTCTTGGTCTTAGAAGTCTAGGATCCAAGAAGGAATTCACCTGTCCATAGGGGGTTTCTCCTGTAACAATAGGTACTGAATATTGAAGACAATGGGAAAATGGAATTTACAAAAGAATTTATTCTTGCACCGTACAATTTCTTTGCATGGAAGCACAAGATGGAATTTAATCTTCGAAGAATATGATTATACAAGTTAACCATGGGCACAAAGACCGAACCCAGATCAACGATAGAAAAATCCAAGTATCTGAATCGATTGGATGAAGTGTATGGAACTATTTGCAATCTTATTTCTACTAAGCTCCTCTTTCACATATCCTCATGTAAAACCCCCAATGAAGTCTGGAGCACCATGGAAGGATTTTTTGGAAAAGAGGACAAGATGAGGGGACATATACTCGAGGTGGAATTCCTTACATTGGATCCAAAATCCTTCAACAATATCCAATATTTTTTTACCAAATATAAGGATTTGTTGTTGCAACTCAAGGATTCCAGGGTTGATAAATCTAAGGAGGAGAAACAAATGGTTCTTACCATTCTTTCCAAACTTGGTCTGGAATACTCAATTTTTGTATCCACATTTCATTCAGTTAGGCTCGCCTCTGGAGCTACCTGGAAAATTTTCTCTATTGAGGCCTTTACTGAGTCTCTGACGCAAGAGTAGACTAAGCTCATCAATATGGAAAAAATCAAAGTCTCAAAGGCACATGCACTTGTTGTGCAATATGGTAGCAGTCACTAAAATCATAAATCTAAAAATAAAGAGAAAGGGAAGGGACACGCAAATCCAAAAAAGGAAGGGTACTCAAAACCCTTCAATGATTCCTCCGGATCCAAAGGTGGAAAGGGAAGAAAAGGGGAGAAATGCACTTACTACGAATGAGGATTCCATCTAGAATCTACATGCATGTAGAATGATATAGATCAAATGGAACAAATTCTTTAGAAAAAAAACCTTGGATATCGTAGCCTCAAGGGTACCAAGAACAAGATGTGATAAGATCAAAACCCCAAGAAAGGTAATTATAGCCATGCTTTGATTGGCATTAACTTCTCTCTCGATGCTTGGACTGTAGATTTAGGTGAATCACACCACATGTCATCCACAAAGGAAGTCTATTTTTCATTATATGCATGAAAAGGTCTTGCTATTCTGATGGGGGATGACTCTCCAGTCGATGTTACCAACAAAGGGAGAGTTGAACTCGCAAACAATATCTTCAAGAATGTGCTACACATTCCCAAACTCTCCATCAATCTTCTCTCCATGTATCATATGAAAAAATATGGCACCATAAAGAGAGAAATATTCACACTTGATGTTGTGGATATTTACAACATGCAAACTAATTCCAAAGTTGATACTAGTGAGGTAAATCACCAATCCAAACTCTACACATTTTATGAATTTATTGAACTAGATTTTGCATTACTCATTACGCATGTTGATGAAATAATTAGGATATGGAATGAAAGGTTTGGGAATTTAAATTTCAGATAAATGAAGCAACTTAGCAAGCTGGGAATGGTTGAAGGTCTATTTGACATCCACTTCTCCAAAGGAATTTTTGAGAGATGTGTTATTAGAAAACACCCTCAAGAGAAATTTGACAAAGTAAAGAATCAAAAGGCCTCCTCTCCTTTGGATCGAATCCACAACAATCTCATGGGCCCTTTTCTGCTTTCATCAATCAATAAAGCAGGGTGCATGCTCATTTTTGTTGATGATTTCTCATGCTACACTTGGACTTTATTTCTTAGGAAAAAATTTGAATTCTTTCAACATCTCAAATATTTAAAATCCCTTGTTGAGACACTGTTAGGAAGGAATATCAAAGTTGTCTTAACAAATAATGGGGGGGAGTATGTAAAAAATGAGGTAGAAAATATTTGTCTTCAGGTCAGGATTCAGTTGCATCACGTGGTTCCCTATAATCCATAGCAAAATATATTTGTTGAGCGAAAGAATAGATCCTTGAAAGAAATGGCCTCTTGCATGATGCATGCAAAGTCACTTCCACATATATTATGGGATGAAGAACTTAATTGTGTGAACTAAATACAAAGCAAACCCCCCCATATATCTCTCAAGGATAATACCCCATTCGAGTCTTGGAGCGATGTCAAAATGGAAGTGATCCACTTCTGTATATTCGGTTCACGTGCATCGACCAATATTCCCTCTGAGAAGAGGAAGGCACTTGATCCAAAGAGTACAGAGTGTATTTTTGTTGGATACCCAGATGATGTGAAGAGATACAAACTCATTGATCCTTGTATGGACCGACTCATCATTGAGCACATTTTCCAATTCGAGGAAAGTATATCGCATGCACCTCAAGAGCCGCATGAAAGCACTTTTGTTCTTCCACCTGTCAGAGATGATGAGCATACACATGTCGAAACTTCTTCATATGAGAGTTTTGATTCATAGGTTTCACATGATTTAGATACTGTGACACTACAGTCAGATACAAAGTTAGTGCATGCAAATTTATATGTAAATCTAGAGCCGAGGCCCATATGGGACAAGACTATTCTTCATGATGCAGGAGATCTTGATGGGGATCGAGTTGATACCAGGAGGAATCTATTTTATTTTAAGGATCCTCCTCTTTCACTTACCTCCATTTAATCGATTCCACCCATACATATTTTATTGGTTTAGTATTTAGATCCAAAGTCCTATGTGTTGGGTAGGTGTTATATTATTTGCATGTGTGTGTGTGGGCACGTTAGATTTGACAACTGCACGTTTTTTCTATTTTAGCGGATTTTTCTATTTTTAGCGGTTTTCTAAATTAATCCTAGATTAAGGGGTTAGGGTTTGGGCATCTACGGAATACCTAAAAACATTGTATATATATATATTGTATGGTGAATGGTGAAATTCATACAATGAAGAATTGAAAGGTTTTCTCTCGGTTAAGTGTTTCCGGTACAAATCTCTGTGTACTATGTGTATGAGCCATTGATTAATTTTTGCTTTTCTTAAGAATCTATATGCATTGCTTTACTTCATAGGTTTAAAACTTACACTATGTCGAGGCCATTGGGAATCCACCATGCAGGAGGAGTACAACTCCCTCCTTGAGAACCAAACTTGGGATCTGGTTCCCCTTCCTTCAAGAAGGAAAGATATCAGGTGCAGATAGGTCTACAGGACCAAGAGTGCAATAGATGGATAGGTTAGAAGATGAAAATATAGGCTAGTCACCAAAGGCTTTTAGTAGGTGCATGACATTGACTTTGACGATACCTTCACTCCAGTAGTGACAATGTATTCCATACACTTGACACTTTCCATTACGGGAGCCAAGGGATGGGAATTTCATCATATGAATGTGAAGACTGCATTTCTTCATGGAGATCTCTTTGAGGAGATCTATATGGAGCAGCCTCAGGGCTTCATGTATGATTCATATTTGGTCTATCAACTAAAGAAGTCCCTTTATGGCCTCAAGTAGGCCATGAGGGCATGGTATTCCAATATGGACTCCTATCTTCTATCATAGAACTTTCTATGTTATATGTCAGACTTAGACATTTGCACGCTCAGGACGGTTGATTCACTTCTACTCCTAGTTCTGTATGTTGATGATTTGTTGATCAAAGGTTGCTCGACTTCAAATATTACTCCAATAAAGAGGATTCTACATGATAGGATCTTGATGACAGACATGGATCCACTACATTTCTTACTTGGTATCGAGATCAGTCAGGAATCAAACTGTCTCAAGCCAAGTATGCATGAGATCTCCTCGAGAGATTTCACATGACAGACTGCAAGTCTTCCCCGAATCCTTTCCTAGTAGGAGTCAGGCTTGAGGATGGTGGGGACACTACACTGGTGGATATCACACTGTATAGACAGTTAGTGGGGAGATTTTTTTATCTCACACACTCTATACTAGACCTCTCCTATGCATTCGGAGCAGTCTCCTACTGTCATGTCCCCTTCATCGCCATTGCTCGTCTCAGAGCTGGGGGCCAAAGTCAGACGAAGGAATATCTAAGGATGCAACACCTACGCCAGCTTCGGCCTAACGACCGAATCAAAAGCCAATCAGCGGAGTAGCGGGCGCTGGCTTCGCCAGCTTAGTGCTGTTAAGACTCCTGGCCATGGTGGTGATAATCCTGCATAGGCACCATTACGTTGGTGCTATGACTGGTCTAGTTCATGAAAGAGTTGCATGAGCTACATTGGAAGGTTGTAAAGAGTGTCCTTTGGTACATATAGGGCACCATCACCTTTGGGATTTAGAATGAAAGAGACTCTACATTAGACCTCATTGGTTTTAATGATTCCGATTGGGCTAGCGACAACATTGATCACAAGTCCACATCTAGTTACTCACTCAGTATGGGTTCTGGGCCCATTTTTTGGTCGAGCAAGAAGTACTTTGTTATTTTTGTATATTTAGTCGAGGCAGAGTACAAAGGGGTAGTTAACATAACCATTCAGCCTATGTGTCTACAACATTTTCTCATTGAATTAGGAATTCGGTTTCACCGGCCAATATTCCTCTGGTGTGACAACCAGAGCACTTAGAAGTTATGTAGAGATCTAGTTCAGAGGAAACAAACAAAGAAAATCGAGATCCACATGCACTACATTTGGGAATTAATACATGAGGGTATCATCGACCTGTAGTTTTGTACTTCAACAGAACAAATTGTAGACATGTTCACCAAGACCTTCATTGAGCATAAGTTTCATTCTCTACACAGTCATCTTGGAGTGAAGGACATAGTTTCCTAGCAACTATCGGTTCTTTTTTGATACAT
>JASDQU010737623.1:337375-354772 GCA_032191745.1 Picea mariana
AATACCTTAGTGACACAGAGGAAGAACCGATTCACATCTGTGAACCAGAAATTGGGAGACACCTTAGTGATGAGGAGGAGGTGAGACCAGATGAAGATATCATAAAATGCCAAGTGGGAAAAAATGAACTTTTGAGTTGTCAGGTGGGAAATAGAAAGAGATCAATGGAAGGTCTCATTTTCTTCCAGAGGAGAAGTGCTGAAAGTTCAAATTGCAGGTGGGTAATGAGATGGGATCGGTTGATCTCACAATCTGTCAGGTGGGCAGAAGAGAAGTCCCAAATTGCGAGGTGGGCAGAGGGAAATAAATGACTCCCTCATAAAGTATCAGGAGCTCAAAAGTTAGTTCATGTCAGCGAGGAGTGTTGATAGGTGAAGATTCATGTGGATTTGCAAACCATGTGAATGAAGATGATGAGAAGTTAAATAATCTCACCATCCAAGAGGAGGATCAGAGGAGAATTCTGATTATTGGAGGGATCAATACATTCCTATCAAACAGGCAAGTAGAGGCCAATGCACATGATGAAAGTGCAGCAACAGAAGAAGAAAGACAACCAGCAGAAACTGTCAAAGAGGAAGAAATGGAGAAGAAACTGATGTCTACCCCAATAGAAGGAGATGAGAATTCAAAATAATGGCTCAACAATTTTATCCAGGAAGATGAACAGGAGATGATTGCAGCATTGTATCTTGCAGCAGAGGAGGAAATAGACAACATGGATTTTGTTGCATTGTATGAGGAATTAGAAGGCCTAGAGAGAAGGGTAATGGTGCAAATCTTTCACATCCAACATGATAAGTTGGAGACAGATGGAGGAGCATACCATCTAGGAGAGAAAATAAAGGAAGCTGGAGATATGCCAACAGGAGAACTGACAGAAGACAATCTGTCAGAAGGAGGAATTGAGCAACAACTCAATGATGGGACTACAAAACTGAAGTTTGTAACAAGGTGGCAAGATAATGCCACAGAATAAGAAAATGATATGGGGGATCAAGATGATATACCCACTGATAAGGAAGAGTTGCAACCAAGAAGAATGCATAAGAAGAGCCAGTCACTGGAGCAGCTAGACAAAGTAACAGAGGAGATACGAAAGATGATGTTGAGGTCAGCAAAAGAAGTCAACAAAGGGGATATGAATGGGGGAGAACCTACAATAGAAGTAGGGAAGAAGGAGAAGAAGCAACAACAACAACGACATAGATATATAGGAGAAAGAGGACAACTCCAAGGAAGAATTTGGGATCCCGGAAGATTTCAACACTAGAGAAGTGGAGCTCATGAGTAGGAGCCCATGAGTTTCCCAGTAGTGGAGTATGATGCATGAGCATTAATCCACCTCAACAATGTACCAACATGAAGATGCGTAATGGAGAAAGGGAGAGGCACAAAACCTCCCATTTTTCTATTTTAAATCTGATTGTATACAGATTTCTTGTTGTAAGGTTGATAAATACCAGGCCATGCCTTTGTACAGGTAGTGGATAGGGTTGCTTTAAATGGTTACCTGTAGCAGGTCCATATCGTAGTCAGGTATGGATAAACATTTATGTAATGAGTTGTATAGGTTTGGTTCCGTAACTGAGACAATGATAGCACTAAGGCGTTAGAGAGGATAAGCTCATAGAGCCCTTGTTTTGAAAGGAGAGAGAGATCTTTGTAGAGAGGTATTATAAGTATAACTCAAGATAGAGTTAGATTAGGATAACTTCAGAGATCTAGGACTTTTTTATAGTCCAGGTTTTATAAACATCTGTATAGACACATAGAGATAATATAAAAGCAGTTTTTCCGGCATTTCGTGTGTTTATGTATTTACGTTAATTTTTATGCTTGTATATGTTGTTCATGTTGTGAATGCGTGAACTGGTGAAGTGTTGTATGAATTTCAATTGTTTCTCATCTTTAAGTTTCCGATTGCAAGGAGTGCACACAGTTTGCAAGGGATGCGTTGACATAGGTGAGTTAACCTCAGAGAAGCTCAGGAGAAATAGCGTTGAAACCTTCATTAATAGAAGTGCAAGGAGTGCATAGGAAGAACTCTATAGTGAGTTCGGAAGGAGACAGAGTTACTGAACACTTTGTAAGGAGAATCTTTGCAAGGTGTGCATTGATCAAGGAGAACGCCAGGAGGGCGAGAAGAATTGCTTTTCAAGAAATCCTTCGGATCTGAGTTTGACGAAATCTCAGAAACACAAGGATTGCGTGGGAGATCGAAATTTTCAAGGATATCAAGCTCAGAAGGGATAACACAAAGAGTGTGTAGGATACAAACTAAATCATAAGTCTGAAAGATTAGAAGAGATAACACTGCGAGAGAGAAGCGAGACCCAAGATAGTTGGGTTCTCAAGAAAAAGTTCAAAGGTCGAAAGCTTTGAAAACAAACTAAGTAGTCCAAGTCAGGAGAAGTCAAAATCTCAGGAGTAGGAGTGAAAAAAGACATAAGATTAGTTGCGAAGATGATCCTAGACCATTAGATCAACGTCCAGTGACACAAGAAAGCATAGAGGAAGAACATATCCCATCCATTGGATCCGAGTGTAGAGGCTCAATAATCATTGGATCTGGATGGAGGTGCATGAGCCTTAGCATTGTGCACACACATGAGAGAGGACTCGCAAAAGTCCCGAAGTTAGTTGGGACCATCCATCATTTGGGAGGATGTGTGGTGAAAATCGATCAAGTTCAAGCGAAGGTGCTTTGGGAGAAACGAGCGCATAGAAGGTTGAAACACTCTAATCCTGAAGAGATGAAGAGACAAGAGTCGTCAATCTGCAAAGGGACACTTGTCAACAAATCATGAGCTCCAGGTAAGTTGTAGTGAGGTTTTAGTTGAGAACTGAGATATTTGAAGCCCAAAGAACCGAAGAGAAACTAGACTGTTAGATCCAGGAGGGCATGTGGCGAGATATCGTGAATTCCAGGAGAAATAACTCTGGGAGGATGCAAAGGATGAAGGTTGAAATCACCAAGGCCCGAACATCGAAGTATCTAGGAGCCTTCGATCCATGGGAGGACAAGTGTCATTGGATCGTAGACTCCGAGTAAAATGTTTGAAGGAAAACCGAGTGAAGGTAAATTTAAATTTGATATTGTTGAATGCCGAAGTCCTGAAGAAGACGATAGCCATNATGAAGGTTGAAATCACCAAGGCCCAAACATCGAAGTATCTAGGAGCCTTCGATCCATGGGAGGACAAGTGTCATTGGATCGTAGACTCCGAGTAAAATGTTTGAAGGAAAACCGAGTGAAGGTAAATTTAAATTTGATATTGTTGAATGCCGAAGTCCTGAAGAAGACGATAGCCATTGATCTAGGTTGGATAGGTGTCACCCGGTCATGAACTTCGGAGTATTGTGCTTTGGGTTTTTTGTGAAGTAGTGTTTTAGAATATCCCAAAGTGATGAAGGCCGAAGTGGTTAAGGGTCATTGATCCCATAGGGAGCACGTGGATCGTTGATATATGAAGGGATGTGTGGAGGAAGGAGATTCAGTCTGTTGGATAACCATTGGATCAGGGAGGACAAGTGTCAAGAGATATAACACTCTGAAAATATTCACTTCGGAGGTTTGCGTTTGTTAAAATTTGTGAACGCCGAAGGTCAAAAATCTGAAACGATGAGGTTCATCGATGTGAAGGTGGACACACAATGCTAGATCTAGGAATTCAGAGGAAAGTGAACGAAGGACAGGTCTAAAGACCCAGAGAAGATATTGGTTGTTGGTCGAGGAAGGAGTCATAGGACCATTTATTTGGTTGAGGAGGCCAAATTCCCGAAGAAGGAGCAAAGCCGTTGATTATAAGGATGCGTGGCTAGAGATCGATCAATTTCAAAGAAATCTTTTTGGAGGAAAGGGAGGTTCGAAAATTAAAAGTCCTGAAGGTTGGATTCGTAGAGGATATCCTGGTCGTAGGTTCAAAAAGACATGTGGTAGTAGATAATTAACTCCGGAGGGTTGGAGTAAAGAGGTAGCGAGGGTTCGAGACTTCAAAATTTTGAAGTCCAGAATCACGAATATATCTCGTTTGATTAATTCAGAGGAAGAAGATCTGGTCCGTAGGATTTGGAGAGGATAGATCTGAACCGTCAATCCAGAGGTACCATCAAGATTGGTAGATCAACAATCTCGAAACATTTCGGGAGATTGAAGGTGCGTGAGCTTTAATAGGGAATCACGTGGTCATGCGAGAATGTAGCCCGAGGACCTGGGTGTAAGGAGGGGGGCTAATGGAAAGGGGCTAGCACCCAAGAAATGAAAAGCACCTAGAGCGCACATATAGAGGGTGAGAGTATCACAAGACATGTTCACAAAGAGGAAAAAGAGGCTTGTGTATAGCTGAATTGGGTTCAAAGGGGAACCCAAAGAGTCGTTCTATCTCAGCAATTTAGAAATATATACTGACCGGGAGGTCAACAGACCCTGCTGAGGTAGGGGGGCTGCATCAATATGTTCACATAGATGATAACTCTACAAGACATACATGATTGGTGGGAGCAAAAAATAAAAAGTTACATTAAGAACTATGCAAGAAGAAATAACCTAATGCTTGCAGAAGCACACTCGCAATTTTTCTTGGAGACCCATGAAATATTTTTAGAATCTATACCAAAAGCCTTGTTTGAGTACATAAACAAATATGGTAATGTGTAAATTGATGCCCGAAAAAAAATTAACTCTCAAGCTTAGAAACGAGGTTCGAATGAATCTGCATGAGCGAGTCGAAATAATTGTTGAATATTACATAACAGAACAAGCTATTGAGGATCGAACATCCCTCAATATAATAAAGCACAAATTCTACATGGCATTACACGATGGATTCTTGTGCACAATTCACATACTTCTTCATAATTGTTTGCTCGACAAAGGTGCAGGGATGATTTTAAGGATGGAAATTTATTTTAAAATGTAGAAACCTTGATGAATATTTACTAATCCTTCATATTCCAACTATAAATGTTTGGCGATATTTTTGTAAAAATATTCAAATTTCTAAATATTTTATATAGTTTTTATAAAATTTTGGCGATTTTTAAGGTAAAATAATTTTATCCTATGGAATTTGGGGAAACATTTTTAAAACAGGAAATCTCGTTTTTGGAAAAACCATGGAAAATTAGCCCATCAGAGAAATTTAGCCCCTAAAATCATCCATGGAAAGGTGTAGGTTACATTTTCTAATTTCGACCTCGACTTGGTACACCATCACAAAATAGTCACTGAGAAGAGAGAGAAGAAAAGTGGGCCAAATTTTTAGAAGCAACATGCAAAGATACAAAACAGGCATGGGACTACTTATTGAGAAAATAAACATGGCCATATTCATTGAATCTGAGTAAGTCTTGGCAGTGCTCGAGGGCTGGATACTCTGTGATATGCCATAATAAAATAACATACCAGAGTTCGATCAACTGAAGCATAAATTTATTTGATACAGAAACAAATTTACAAACAAATGTCTGACATCCAAAAATTGGAGCATGACAAGAGACAAAAGAAAATATAGGAGATTAATAACCTATGGACCAAATAGAAGTTGAATATAAATTTTTTTGGAGGAGATCATCCTGATAGAGTGCGTGAGCATTCTGAGTTTGAAATAAATTTACCAAAGATGACAATAACAACAGTTGCGGCGATCCCTGAAAAAAGTAACAAAGAACATTTGATAGAGGCTAGCATGGGTGCCCATCAACTAGAAAACCAAGCCAAAATCATGGATTATGAAGAGTTAGGACAAACAATATGCTCTCCTCCTATTCAAGAAGCCAACCCTTGAATTATAGAATTCCTTCAACAAATACTTCAAATCGATGAACAATTTGCAAGATTATGTTATAGAACCGAGGATCATGGAAATTTACATGACACACTGATTGTCAAGAAAAAAAGAAATGAAGTTGATACAATGCTCATTCACATCAAGCATATCATGTACCTGACTCCCCTTCTAAATATTATATCAAGAGAAAATGTTTTAATAGAGTATAGTGGTGAACTGACATGTCTGATAGAACGATGTCTCATTGAATATAAATACCAAATTGGTTAGACCGAAGAAGTAACTTGTCGAGAAAGCAAGAAGAAATTATTACTCCAATATCATTTGTTTGAAGACCGATCGACAGAAAAGTTGATAGAAAAAATAACAAATAAGAATCCTACATCCCAAAGCATGATAAGTCGTGGATCAGAAAAATCTAGCATTCTTAAAGAATCCATAGGACTTAATAATATCCCCCTCTGTGAAGGAGACAAAGACCCAAGAAGACATTGGTTTGCATGCCAAAATTTCTGGCATGCAGCAGAAATATCAGATGAAGATAAGAATATGGCGCAATTCAGTGTTTATCTTCGACATCGTGCTCTAACATGGTTCATGAATTTCACAGAAAATCAAAGACGATCAAAATTATAAATAAAGAGATTTTTTTTTTATCATTTTTCAAGGTCCAATATGTTACACACTTGGCCACAAAAAATATGAAATAAATAAAGAAATGACCAGGAAATTGGGTCCACGAATATGACAAAAGATTCAAATATCTACTTAGCCAAATACCAATGACAATTGATCAAAGTATACTAGTACAATGGTACGTAGCCAAATTTCTAAAATGAATCATAACTCCATTATGACTTTATGAGACAACCTTGTGTGAAGACGCCTTACAGAAAGCACAATGTGTTGAGTTAGATGATGATGTCTCATCGACTTCCTAGTAGATAGAAAAGATAGAAGAAAAAATAGAACATTTACAATAGACCATTCAAAATCTATCCTTAATTAGAAGAGAAGTGTGGTGTAACACATGTTGTGAATATGGTCATAAAAAAATTACTTTAAGTCTTAATGATCAAGTGCCAGGAGAAGCAGATGCATGACGAGTGAAAGAGGAAACATATTGTAATATATGTGAAACTTTGACTGACCATACTGTACAATATTTCCCACACGACTTGAAAAATACCAAGTGGTTCCACATTTGTGAAATGCACAGCCACAAAACATCTGAGCGTTATCTAAATGCACAAAACAGAAATGTAAATACATTCTATCACACCGAAGAAACCGATCATAATAAAAACTATGGAAGAAGAACCGATTATTATGGTCGAGGTTGTGGTCTAGGTGGTCTAGTTCGATCCCGATTCCAAGGTCTGGGTCGAGGTTGAGGTCGACCTTATTGTTACAAATTTAGGAAATATTACCACATTATCCCTGACTGCCCAATAAAATATCAGGTTGAATTGAAATTTTGTAACGTTTGTGGCTTTCGAGATAATTCACTAGAAGACTGTCCAATAGTACTTGATAACATCATGACCAAAAATAATGTTAATATCCTACATGCAGTCTCCAACTAAGAATTTTTAAATTCGAAGAAATTATATGTCCTCACTAGATCGGGTGCATGATTGGATAATATCCCTTACATGATCGATAGACATGGAAGTCTAGTCAGTTTCTAAATCCAAATAAAGAAGAACAAATCATGAGGGAAGCGCTTAAATTCTTTAGAAATTATAACCAAGACCAGCCAAACAGAGGAAGACAAAACAAATAAATTGTACAAGAATTCTTACAGCTCTTAAAAGAAAAAAATTCAGTCAGTCGATTGCTATATCTTCTTAATATACTAAGAGAGTATAAAGAAGGACAAATTCCATCTAAGGATGTCAGAAAACTATCCTATACGAATAAATATTATGACCCACTGGTCGACTTGGAAATTCATGGAGTTTTCATTAGCTAGGAAATCAATGACTTTGGATCACAAGTAAATATCCTACCTTGGGATACATGGATATGGCTGGGTCAGCCTTCATTATCACCAACACTAAATTACCTAAAGATAGTATATCAAAGATTAATAGAGCCTATTGGTATACTAAAAAATATTGAAAATTATATCATGGGTATACCAACATCACTCGACTTCAAAGTAATTGACTTACTCAATGGAATGTCATCATATGCAACACTTTTCAGTCATCCATGGGGACGACAAATGAAAGAAAATATCTCCCCTGAAAAAGATATAATCATGTTAAAATGGAATGGAAGAAAAATAATATTTCCGCTCGATCCTAATTAAGGGAAACATTGGAGTGAGTCAGTGCATGAATACCATGAAGCATGATGTATGTACCAAATAATCAATGAAGAAAGAGATTTCCTTGAAACAAACCCACAAGGAGAAAGCTCAACATAATCTCCCTTGTCGGTCAGACACAACTCCGACTGAGCTCTGTACAACTGGAATATTGAAAATTATGATGTGCACTCAAAATATTTTTGGACCATTGAAGCCATCCCAATTAAAAATTCCATAACATGCTATTCAACTCAAGAAGTACCTATATTTTATGAAAAGAGGCTTCGACAAACCCCTACACTTATTCCAACCGACAACATGGTGAAAGAGCTGCTACATTAAAATGAACGTAACATTCCATCAATGCATGTCAAGGAAGTTTCTAAATATGTTGGAGAACAAGGAAGAACTCAAATCTTGGTGGAAACCTTTACAGAACAAGCCGCACGGTGGTGGGAAACACATTCCCCAAGAATGAAAACATGGACAACTGTATCAACTAACTTTGTATAATGTTTCAGAGAAATGAAACTATCCAAAGTTGTTGATATTCCCATTTTCAATATTGGGTATGATCCAATCGAAAATATTCACCATTGCGAGAATGAATGGCATAGAATAGGATATAGAGATGAAGGGTATGGCCCCACATTTTTCCAAACACATTAGATGAAATACAAAATAAATTGTACAATATCAAAGAAGCTTGTGGAGATATTCTAAATTGGTCATACACCAAAGAAAAAATTATCCAAGACCTCAAATTCACTCCGAAGGAGGAACATGTAAGAGAAATAGCGCAATAGATCAAATTTTTTTTAGAAAACCCAAATCCAACTACACAAAAGGAAAAAGGTAAGATGACATTCAATCTAGGCTCAACATCGACTTGCATTCTTGTTTCAATAGAAAATAATGGAACTATGATAGCACGAAGAATCGACATGGAGAATATAAGTTTTTTGGGCCAAAGCTTCCGATGGAAAAGTGATCACCCGACGTTGTAAAACAATGTAAAATTAGTACTAAATATATCTAGAAGGAAATATTCCAGTAGGGACGGAGCAAAGATGGAAAGGAAAATATAATAGTCTGGTTGAAGTCGAAAAAATATACACTAATCACATCATCAAGAAAATAAATCATGTTTGTATTAATAAACCAAAGTCAGTTATAAAATTCAGGTATATAAATACAGGTATAGGAAATCGATATAGGGAAATATAAGTATTAAAGAACTTTCAAAGCCTCAAAGAAAGAAACAAAAAACACTATGGAGAGAGAATTAAGCCCCTGGTCAAGCCATAGACTAAGTAGAACAAGACATGATCAACGCACCACTCCATCTCCCGACTTAAGATAAATCCTCGTGAAAATACATATAATTGATCAAGACAGATCCCAATCAAGAAAGTGATATTCAAGCGAGTGTGGTTCAAGTGAGCATGGTTATCATACAAAAAGGGGGTAGTACAAAAAATAATAGGAGTGAACTAGTTATCAAGAACATCGACTAAGTATATCCAACAATAACTAACTCGATGAATCAATAGAAACAATCGGTTGATCCATATACCGACCATGCATCAATAAAGGATACCTAGTCATTCTAACACAAGAAAACACCAACCATGAAAAAATCAACTCCAGAAAAGATGGTGCATTTAAGTCGCAGAAGAAAAGGACTAGAGAGAATGATTGAAAAATTAATTATCAACACAACAGAGAAGACCTTTGCGCAACCACCATTATAACTGTCAGATTTCTTGACACGTACAATAAGAAATTGTAAAATAATTCAATTAATGATCGATAGGACCTGCAGGAATGACAACTAAGAAATAACCTAGCCATCCACCCATACAATTCAACCATATCTCCAATAATTATGACATAAGCACATGAATCTAGGGAACAACTAGATGCATTTAATCAGATTTTCATCAACCTCTTATAAATTTGGAAAACGCATACGAATTTTCCTCACTATTATTTTCTCCCCCACAACCGAGTATAGAGCCAACTGCACAACCAGGAGAACTTGCAACCTCTCTTGACTTGCTCAATACCAAAAATTTGGACTTACAAATGTCGAGAATGAGAGGACAAGTCTCGAAGGTAACAAAAGGGTTAAGACCAAGACAAAGGTTTGACAAAACAACAATGACATCACTGCAAATTCGCATGCAGAACATCTTGATGTCACGACTAGAGGAGATGGATCAGAGCAAGCAATGGAAACAATTTATAGAATGGGGAATGGAGAATGGTTTCTGGAATCATGAAACCAAATTCCTAGGAAAGGGTGGAATCAGGCACATGTTGGAAGCATCACAAGTCATTAACTTAGGGTGATGGAAGGAAGAAGAAGAAAATCTTATTTTCAACCTATTTCATCATGGATACATTTCACTCGACCACCCCATATAAATAATATGCAGGATTATTCACTGAATTACTGGTATGCCAAATATGAGGTCACATTGCTGAAAAAATCAAATGCTAATGACTAGATGCATTTTTTAACTGGTTCAACGACAAACAAAAATTCCAAGGGACTACTCATAAAAAAAATCACCAACCTATGGACAAGGTGGACTTCCATAATTGTATCTATGTGCTTCTCACCAAACGTTTAGGCATCCTACGTCAAGATAACAATGATAGAATCAATATGCCAAGTCTTTCAGAAAGAGGAAACTTTCAACTGGTTGGATTACCTGCTAACATCATATGAATTAACTACAAATAGTGACAAGAAAATGGTAAGGCTATTAAGTTACCCTCTTTATTAATCTGGATAAAAATGGAGCAGTACAATCCAATCGGCGAGCATTCATTCACAATCAATTAATTACTAGTGATGGAAAAGTATAAAAAAAATTCAATACAACAAGAAGGTACTTCTAGTTCGATGACACCCCAAGAAATGTTTCGACAATGGGTCAGAAACTTGAAATAAATTTCACATAGATGATGGGTCGAGAAACCAGTACATTGGGCCTTTCCAACTCCTTTCCACATTCAACTAGAAATCGATTGCACCAAGATTTGGTTTAGAGTCGAGTCGGCCCCAGAGCTACAGGAACTTCATTATCAACTGACGATGGAAGAAATATTCATGGAGCTAGAAATATAGATAGAAAAGGAGATATAAATTCCTCCTGAAGTTAACCAATTATGATTTCCCTTGATTCTTCCTCTTACTAATGGAGAGAAGGAGGAGGAAAGAGAAGGAAAGTTTTATGAAATTCCCTTTGTTGAATACTTGGAATCAATGGAAATCATCCCCACAAATCCATCACTAGGAAAAATAAAGCATCCAATGAAAAAGGAAAAAGATAAAAATGTTTCCGGAGTCAAAGAATTAGCCATCGACACTGAAGAAATTTGGTGAGAAAATTTTCAATCGAATGAAGGTATTGACTTCAATGACCCCATTATCCAAGAAACAATTACTAGAATTACATGAAAGATGGCTGAGAAAATAAAGAAAACAGAGAGGTAGACTGGACAAGAGACTACCATGATGAAGAAGATATACAGTTCATCATTCGGACCTAGGATGAAGGAAGCTATGGAAAAATATAAGATACAAAAGAAACAAGTTAGGAAAATTAAAAGTAAAATTTAACAAATTGAAACAAGATAATCCCATAAGAAGAAGATGCTTGAGGAACAAACCACCATTGTTACTTCAATGGAGGTCACAACCAACCAAACATAATGGGAACTCAATCCAAAGCTAATACTTGGAAAAAAAATAATGATTGAAGAAACAATTGACTTAACAAGAGACTCACCTCTAACCAAGCCAGTAGTCGTAGTAGAAGAATGACCAATAAAGAAGAAGAATGGAAAACTTATAATTGGTAAGTCTCTAGAAGCAACAGAGTCCAACCAACCATTTGAGTCGATCAATGAGAATATTGATATCTACCACTTAGAACAACAACAGTCGGGCAAAGAAGTACTAGTCCATTCGATGCATCTGGTCGATTCAATACAACAGTAGGAGTCGGTCGAACAAGTACAAAAGCAGATTGTCCATCCATTTGAAGTTAAAGAGCAGTCGATCATCTAGCAAGAAGTCAATATATAGGAAGGAGAGAACTAGGAAGTCGACACCCATGATTCTAATATTCATAAACTAGGTTTAGATGACTCATTGACAAGCATATTAACACAACCAAAACAAATAAAGAAAAAAGAAAATCCAGGAGATGAGCATATGGAGGAAACCCTTCAAGAGAACCACCATGTTATCCTACAAAAAGACAAATATGAAGATATAGAACAAGGTATGACACATGATCAACAACCTCCATTGCAAAAAGAAATGCAAGAAACATGACAAGAGGAATCAGAAAAATAAGAAATTGTCCAATAGAATATACCATCTGTACAACAAAAAACTCATTCCTTTGCACAAGAGACATAAAAAAGTCAATATAAATATAGATGATCAACAAGGAATTCAAGAAAGAGTAAGAAAAATAAATCGTCAAAAATCACCCTTAAGACGACCCAACCAAATAGCCCATCTAACTCAGCTATTGAAACTACTCTCGACTCGACCACAATATCAGAGCAACGTCTCTTTGAATTACGTTAAGCAATCTCAAGAGAATCAGAAAATATATGGAAAAAAGTCATTAAAGAAGGAAGTCAGGCATCAAAATTAAAATAATATCAAAGAAAAATGTTGTAGGAATGCAGAGAAGAAGTCAAAAAGCACCTAGGAATAGAGAAAATGATGGAATTAGAGAACTCCTGGGCAAGTTTTAAAGACTTGACTGAAAGGATGATAAAATTTGATACATAAATCCAAAAACAAGTCAAACTTCTTCAAAAGGATAAGGAATATGTACAACAACAATTCAACATAGTATCAAATAAGAGTAAAATAATCCAACAAATATCCACGACCATTGTGACAGAATACAAAAGCCTTAAAGGTTTCAGACAAAATGTGAAATTTTTTTCCAAGCAGGACATAGTGCTAAACTTAGTGGTAAGTGACTGGTCGAACCATTTTGCATATGCATTTAGCAAGTGCAGGATACAAAAAGAAGCAGTTGAAAGCATAGAAAGTACAAGGAATATGACCACCAACATCAAAATCAAAGAGGCCCTCACAAATCAACTAGCAAAAGAAAAGGTAGTGGATTCACAACAAGAACAAAAATGGCAGAAGGAGGGGCACAAGTCATATCTAGAAACCAATAGCTTAATCAATTGTCTCGCTTAGACTATAGACAATATTCAAGAGGTAGAGTAGCAGGTCGACCCATAGTTAGCCGCAATACAACCAAAAGAGATAGCAAAGGAAGTCAACATGATTTCCCAAATGAAGATACGAATCCTAGAATCACAATAGTCAATCAATGGTGTGACTTCACCCAACATATGAAGTAGACAATTCCCAATATCCTTCAGACTTCCTTCAGAGTCAATGCATAAGACAGAGCCAATGACACTGTCGAATCAACCAGCGGCGAAGATCTAGGAACAACAGAAAAATCGGATGTGGTACCTTAATATTGTCAATAACCTGAATATTTTGTCTATACTTATATTCTTTCTATCTCTCTCTCTCTTTTCTACATTCCATAAATGGTCAATGTACAAGAAAAAATTGCAATACTCCCCTCTTTCTCTGGAAAAACAAGGAATTGAGGTGGGGGGAGATGTTGTAGGGGCTATTCGACTTTGTCTACTAGACCTAATAGTCGACTAAGAATTAGTCAATCGACTGTCGAAGTCAGAAGTATAAGTCAGTTGAGGTCTCTTTTAACTGATCGACCCAGGCGGTTAAGTAGTTACAACTTCTTGGTAACTGAATATATAGGTATAATTAGAAAATCTTGTATGAGAAAAGATATCTCTATGAGAGATATTATATCTAGTGTGTTGTATTGACATATCATATAATAATTTTTTGTTCTTTGGGCTTCCACTACTTGTGTATGTATTTATCTATATAATATATGTGCATGTACTCTCTTCTTTCTTATGTAAGGAACTACTAGTAAATCTCCCATACTTTTCTCTAGATTACAACAACAGCTCAAAAAAACAGTGAACAACCTAACCTTGCATGCATCCTTCATCTTACATTCTCCTCCTCATGGCTCAACTTCAACTCATCTCTACTTCCTTCTCCTTGGTAGTGATAAAACTCTGTCTCCCAACACCCTTCAACACTTAGCGATATCCTTACAGATCATCCCTTCAACAGTCGGTTTTTCCACCTACGGATAAAAACATTCAGCCCACGACTCCAATTTTGTGCTTGGACATATGGGCTCGGTCTCTTCTTCTCTTAGGCTAGTGTTTCTATCAAAAATTCATGAAATCCATAGCCTATTTACACTAATAACTACCTCCATGTACACAAAACCTTATTCTCCTCTACACATTAGAAGAAACTTAGCTCTTCTCTAAACTCTCAGATGGATAGGAAAAATTTGGCATGCTTCCTTCCTTCGCTCTGATACGACTTGTTGAAACCTAGCCTGCAAAATGGAATTAATGAATAGAGAAATAGATAAAGATAACACATCATACAACAAGGAAAAACATAGGGGAAAGATATATTTTATTACTAAATCAACCGATGGAGAAAAAAGGCTTACTAGTTTCATGAAGCACCTCATGGGATTCTACATTTAAACAAGAAATATGCAAGTGATTTTAGAAATACGGAAAGCCAAACACTTGAGAAATTTTTAAGGATTTGTAACCAATGATATGTTTTGTCACCACCCAACACATGGGACATTTTATTTACCTTGAATATTTTTTTATATCATTTTATCTCATTTTAAAATTAATAAAATTAGTTATTTGGAGATAAAAAAATGTCAAAAATTCCTAACCTCAAGCAAACTCAAGGAGATTTTTTTTCTTCAAGTAATAATATACAACAACATTTTAAATCATTGGAGTACTATAAAATCATCATCTCGAGATTTCTAATTTCCAAATTCAAAGAGTATGAGAAAAATGGTACAACAAAAACCTTTTCACTGAAGAAATTAAATGCTCAAGATGGTGATTTTATAGAATTCATTTATTCTCTAGGAAACAAATATTGAAATATTTTAAATAGATTGTAAAGTACTAATCTACATTTGAAATGGATATATTTTTCCTAGTATACCAAATTGACCAAATTAGGCATTTGTTTATGTTAATTTCTGGCTAAAAGAATTCTTCAATGAAGGTTAGAAATGATAAAGTAGAGCTATAAATACATATGATGTCTCTTATCAACTAAAATATTAAATGAACACTTTGAAATACATACAATGACTCTCCATCCCCATTTGGTATAAATTTTAAAAGTAAAAAATTGTGAACATAAATACAGAAAATGCTAGAGCCCCTAAGTTTCCAAAAAAAACCTCAACCAAAATATTAGATATGGGGTTGTATATAGTAATTGTTGCATATCTTGCAAATCCTTCTATTAGATTATGTATTAATAAGAAACATCATATTATTAAATAACTTATAGGTAAAATTGATTCTTGTTGAACCTTCATTAAACAATTATGTTAGTTGCAAGTTGATCTAAGTGGATACTGGTGGCCACCCACCCATTCCAACTGGATCCTCTTGTCAGTTTTTAGTTCAACACTTTCCTCTATACTTGTTTGTAATTGTGGGTTCTACACTTTTGGGGTTGTCTTAATCCCTACACATATTTCAGGTGGATACTGGTGGCTTCCCGCCTAACCCAACTGGCTTATTTTGGAAGTTTTCATGTCAGCACATTGTTTTGTACTTCCAAGGCCATTTTGGGGCCGTAAACAATGTTTTTTTGGTGTTCCATAGTCAAAATGTAGACAGAGTTATATTTTGACGACATAATGTGTAGTTCTTGAATATCACACACCTAAAATGAATATCATATGCAAAATTTACGATCCTAGAAATTTAATGTACTAACTTACCCAAACAGGGCCCACATGACTTTTGGCATTTCATCTCCTAGGGTTAGTTTTTTGGATGTCTAGGGTTTTGGAATTCATGTTTATCATAAAAAGGATTTCAGAGCCTCATTGTAATCATCTTCTTGTGAATGAGCGTAGCTATCACATCTCTTCTCGGAGATAAAGATGCCACCATTCTAGCGAGTCTTTCACTCTGTATTTTTACAGTCTCTTTACAATTATTTCATTAATAGAAATCAAGTATGGTTGTATTTATTTGTTTATGGAAATTTGCATGAGTATTTCATTGTAATTTCTCTTCTTTCATTTCGTTCCGAAAATAATATGTATCAGTGGTATTAGAGCAGGTTGCTCTTGATCATTTTTCAACACATGCTCCTGATGAGGTCCGAGTTAACTAGTTGGGTCTTGATCTTGTTTCTCTTGAGGAAAATCACTCTTGCACTCCATAGAAGCCATCGATGGTGGAAGAGAAAAAAAATGGCGGAGAAAAAGATTATATTAACCTATTTCTTGAGATAKCTCTCATGTGACAGAGGGACGAAATGATGGAGAATTTTTCACACATCCTTTAATGCCTGCCGATATAAAAAAGTGCATCTTCATCAAGAAAACATTTTAGAGGAACCTCTCCCTTCAAGGTACAAGTTAATTTTGGTATTTCGATATTTGAAGGTCAGATAGATGCGGATGCCCTAGAAAAATGGTTAAATCTATTAGAAGGTTATTTCTCAGTTCCAAATTTTCTGACAGGGAAAAGATCACCTTCTCAGTCCTCAAGGCTTTCCCCCATGTCAAACATTGGTGGGAAACTTACTGGGAGAAAATTTCCACAGAGG
Organism: Picea mariana; assembly: GCA_032191745.1. Taxonomy (NCBI): domain Eukaryota; kingdom Viridiplantae; phylum Streptophyta; class Pinopsida; order Pinales; family Pinaceae; genus Picea; species Picea mariana. The sequence goes on from JASDQU010737623.1 coordinate 354,285, forward strand.
AATATGGAATATATGGGGTCAAGCCCATTTCAGATATTTTTGTGGATGCGATCAAAGAACAATACTATCTTGTTGATAACTATGAATACCAGTACATGATATGGACCACACTACAGCAAGAGAAAAGCCAAACAGTGCCAGAGTTCACAAATAATTTCCATACCTTACGCACCAAGTTGGGTATCAAATACTCCGTGTGGAATCTGGTTCTCAAATATCGTGTGGCTCTGCATAGGTACATCCAAACAAAATTTGATTTCCTAAACATCTCATCGTTGGGCCGTGCCTATCGATACATTTTCAAAATCGAGTATACATTTAGGCACCAGAACAAATGGAAATTTGGGTCTACAAATCTGCAACAACCAAAGCATGGTAAAGACGACCCTAACCAACAACCTCTAGACAAACAACCCAAAAAACAAGGCAAGAAGGGTAAAGGACATACAAATAATGACAATGGGAAGTCGTGTGACTTCGACAAAATC